>BTHU01000004.1:6915000-7327500 GCA_036184795.1 Tokudaia tokunoshimensis
GCACCTCCTGTTTGCAACCATATTTTCTTGTTTCTTCTCATGTCTCAATTTTGTCCTAGGAACTGGATATTTCTAATAATTTAATGTGGCAACTCAGGAAATTCAGTCCCTCCTTCCTTTCCCTGTTGAGTATATCGTGATTGTTTTTGGTCATTGACTGTTTAGAGTTTTGTAAGCTAACTCTGTGAAGTCTATATTCTTCATCACACGTGCCGCTGGTGTTATCTCTTACAGTTAACTTAGTGGTCAGCTAATAAGTGAACAAACATATTTTGAGATACTTGGAACTATTAAAAGTCTCCTAGTCAATTTTAAACATTTATTATTGATGATTGATTGATTGTATGTGTGTACATGCATGTGGTGGCATGTATGTACATGTACAAGTACACCTCAGAACACATGTAGAAATTTGGATGACAGCTTTCAGGAGTTGTTTTCCCCTTCCACCATGTATGTCACAAGGATCAAACTCAGGCTGTCTGACTTGGAAGCAAGCACCTTTACCTGTTGAGTCATTATGCCAGCCCCAAGATCTCTGAGTCTTTTGGAGGGGTTACATCTGTGTGCATATTGGCCATTGCTTCAATTCTCAGATGGTCAATATACAACTCTCTTGCCCCGCCTCATCTTGGTTGCAAAGAACTTCCATGGTAACTGGAGGCCAGAGCCTAGTCCTTCTTATAATCTCTTTCAGTCATGAGTACTACATGCATGCAGCCATCTTCACTTCCTGGGACATGCCAGAAAGTGACAAGAAACATGCTCCCTTGAGTGACAAGAAACAAGCAGCAGTAAGTGGGGTCATCTGTGGAAAACCCCAACAGGTTCAACACGGACAACTCTCTGGGAAGAGGGCTTCGAAGATGCTCAAATTGATTCTTCCCTTCCTAATGGCTACTGAGCTGTGGGTCTGCTCTGCAGCCGCAGCAGAGAGGCTTCTGAGGAGCCGAGGGACACAGATGGGAGCAGAGAAGGTGAAAACTCAAATAAAGCTCGCAGTTCTTGCTGAGAACGGGCTATTGCAACTCTTTTCCGGCTTAAGCAAACACTCTACAGATTGCTACAATCCTTTGGTTAATTTCCAGACATCTGAAAAGGTTTTTTCTGACCTTCCACACCTCCCCGCCCCTCCCCCTCCGCTAATGTTTTTCATTGCTTTTATGGAAGAAGGAATTTTCTCTGCCATTTTTGGTGAAATAACCTCTTTTTTTCTTAGGGGTATATAAAATAATACATTTGTGTAAATGTTGATGACATCTTAGATTAGATGAAATATGGCAAACTTCAGTTGTATAATTTAGCTAACGGGAGAATCAACAGTAAGATAGGCAAAATGGTAAAAGAGGGCAATATAAATTAATATTTCCACCTTCGTGTTTATTATAGGAAAATGTTAGAGGTATTGATTAGCTCTTGACTTTGCTGTGTCAATCATTTATGCCAAAATTTATGGAGAGCTACTCAAAACAATATAAACAGAATATATAACTTTGCAAAGAGTTGTTGCTTGTGTGGGAGCACATGTGTGTGAATGCAGGCCACAGCATAAGGGTGGAAGTTAGAGGACAATTCCTAGAGTCAGTGCCCTCCCTCCACCATGGGATCTTGGGATCAAACTCAGGTGCCAGGCTCTCACAGACAGCACTTTTACCTGGTGAGGCTCCCTCAGAAGAGTAAAAGTAAATAATAAAATGACAAGTTCAGTAGAAAGCAGGGAAAATGTCAGGGATGTGGTGGTGCATGCCTTTAGTCACAGCACTTGGGAAATGAAAGAAGTCTAGTAAGACGTCCATCCTTGGCTGTGTAGTAAGCTTGAGAGCCTAGATAGAAAAATAAAACAAAGCCTGGGTGTTTGTAACACTCTCAGAAGATACAACCCGGCATGGTGCAGCATCTTTTAATTCCAGCACTCAGGAGGCTGAGGCAGGAGGACATCTGCGAGTTCGAGGCCAGCTTGATAAAGTGAGTTCCAGGTGAGCCATGGCTATATAGAGAGACCCTGTTTCCAAACAAACAAAGGTCTTAACAATAGACTATACAAACTAATGCTAAATTCTAGTAGACAATGCAAAATATATACTTTTCATATAATGTTAACATGTAACAACAGAAACATAAAGAGAGATTGGAGAAACTGGTAAGTTAATTGCATTAAAGAGGGGGCTGTGCATGAACCACAGATCAACCAAGTTCTACTGAGAGTCAGAGAGTCTCCATCACCGCAGATATTAGAATACAACAGACTTCAAATGCCTTTATTAGAGGGCAGAAAATGAGTCAGGAAACCAGAAGGAAGCAGTCATTATCTGCTAAATTACAAATTAGTTAAAACAGCCCCTCCCAGGGTTGAGATTTTTAATATTTTGAAAGGATACAAGTTCAAGTTCAGAGAGAGTAGATATTAAAGGAGCTTGAGAGATCCTTTGAGAGATGCTATGAAGCTACCTTATAAACTTGTATAGAGTAGACGCCTCCTTCAGAAATCTAAAAAGAATTATCTTTGGGAAGAAATCAAAAAGTCCATATGAAACAAAAGCCACTGACGTTATTTGACCCAGCTAAAGGTAGAAGGAGAAAACTGATTTCACAATAGTGTCCTGTGACCTTCGTTTGTGGTCTGTGGCATTGCAACCCTCTATTCCACACATATGCACTAATAATAGATGGGAGAAATTAAGGTTTCATTTACAGTGGAGACAAAACCACCTGAATGTTCACAGAAGATACACAAGATCGACCTATAAAACAAACTCTTTTGTTGATTTAATGAAATCTAATAACAATAATCTCTAATAAAATCTAATAATAGTGCCTAAATAAGTGGGCTGTGGATATGATTGGAGAGGCACATTTTTGCAGACAGTGAGACCTCAGACATGAATAGTGGAGTCAGATGGAATTCCAACCAAAGACACAGCATCAGCTTTTGTGGGAATTCCAACTAGGATGACAATCCCTGCAGGATAAAAACCAAGGGGCTAGGCAACGGCTCAGTGGGTGAAGTGCTTGCCACGTGTGTAAGGACTGGAGTTTGATCTCTAGCACCCACATGCTGGTGCATGCCCGTCCTAGCATTCAAAAGATGAAGATGGGCGGATCCATGAGGTTCTCTAGCTAGCAAAGCTGAATCAGCAAGCTCTAGGTTCAGTGAGAAACAGCATCTTAAAAGAAAAGAAAAGAGGGGAGGGAGAGATGACTCAGCGGTTAAGAGCACTGACTGTTCGTCCAGAGGTCCTGAGTTCAATTTCCAGCCACTAACCACATGGTGGCTCACAACCATCTGTAATGGGATCTGATGCCCTCTTCTGGTATGTCTGAAGACAGTGACAGTGTACTCATATACTTAAATAAATAAATCTTTAAAAAAAAGAAAGAAAGAAAGAAAAGGAAAGGAACAGTAAGACGGAGAATGATAGAGACACCCCATGCCAACCTTTAGCTGTCACATGCACACGAGCACATACACACACCTACACCCTCCCAACACACACAAAGCAAGAAAAGCTACAACAGTGTCGTTTTCTTATGGACTTTCGTGATGCTGGAAGGTGAACCCAGGGTCTGGCATAGGTTAGGCAAGTCTTTGCTCCTGAACTACTCCTCCCATGCCAAGCAGCCAGGACAGTCTCAAGGAGCAGCACGGAAGAAGGGAGCACCACGCTCACTGTGCAAACCTCAAGGCACCCAGGAGTCAATGCGACCAAGGCCATCTCTGCCAGCCCACAACCAGAAAGAGAAGCTTCTGACCAGTGGGTAGCTGTTCTTGCAGGAGCCAGTGGGAGCTCCCCATGGGGCAGCTGTTTGGAGCCCTGACTTGTTTGCATTGAGGTGATGGGAGAGGGAAGAGGATGTAGGTTCAGAGCCGGCAGCTTTAGAATCGAGTGCTGATGGTCTCCATCTACTTTGCTGGTCACAACCCACTTCCATGGCTACACTTGCTTACAATGAAGGCTGGGAGA
This sequence comes from Tokudaia tokunoshimensis, assembly GCA_036184795.1. Classification (NCBI taxonomy): domain Eukaryota; kingdom Metazoa; phylum Chordata; class Mammalia; order Rodentia; family Muridae; genus Tokudaia; species Tokudaia tokunoshimensis. Next base: position 6,918,963 of record BTHU01000004.1, read on the forward strand.
AAGGGTCCAGCTGAGGCCCTCAAATAAAAGTGTGGGATGAAGAGCCGGTGGTCTGACTCTTCATCTGTGGATGTGGAGATCTGCGGAGTGTGCTCACTCTCTCTCCCCCTAGCCTCTGCTCCTCCTCTCTCCCTCTCCCTCTCTCCCTGCCTTCCTGCCTTCTCTCCCCTCCCCATGCGGGTTCGAGGACTTTTGATCCACCCCCCCCAAGTTGTGGTATCCATGGGTGGGACACTACATGACACTAGAGGCAGCTGAACTGTTACGTGTATGCTTGTGTGCACAATCCCTCTCAGTCTGTTGACACTCAGCAACCATGAGATGGTTTGCCCATGTTGGTGGGTGTAGCCCTGGTTCATTCATTTCATCTGGGGAACAGTAGCCCATGTTGGAAGCAACAAGCCCTCAGGCCATGCATGCACTCCGACTGATAGACACGGATTTCTGATTTGTTGGGACTGCAAATGATCCTGGTATGAACAACCATGTGCTTAACAGCAGACAGTCTCAGATGTATCTACCAAGGAGGGAAACCACTGGGCCCTGAATGTATAGGGTGCCGTGTGGTCCTCTTTCCAAATCTCTGATTTGCTTTCCCCTCAGCAAGAATCCCTATTTCCCCCCATCCTCACTAACACTTGGTACCAATGGATGTCAGATGCCACATTTGTGGGATGTAAGAAGGGACACTTTTGCTTGTCTGTTTTTTTTCTTTTCCACTTATTAGTGAAGCTGAGCATGCTTTCATTCTCTTATGGGAAATTCTCATTTTCTCCTCTTCATGTTAGCTCTTCATATCTTATGCTCACTTTTCTATTAGTTGTTTGCCTTTGATATTACTGTGCTGAATATCTTTATGTAATCTGAATATCAACCTGTTTTTTAAGCTCCAAAAAAAATGCCTTCTGCCACTTTGACTTTTAAAATTGAAGTTATAATAGTTCAAAGTTTATTTTAAAGTATATGTTATATGCTATGAATTTATAGAATACTGTGCAGTGTTTTAATTAAATTAATTTATTTATCGTGTGAGTGTGTGTGTAAACACAGACATGCCTGTCATGGTGAGAGTGTGAAGGTTAGAGGACAGGCAGAAGTTGGTTTTGAGGCAGGTCTCTCGTTTCTGATGCTGTGTTGTGCTGTGCGCTGCTGCTAAAGCTTCCAGCAGACTCTCCTGTCTCATAGGGGTCTAATCCACAGCTTAAACTGCTGGTCACTATCCGTCTTAGTTGCCTTTTCTGTTTTGATAAAGACAAAACAAAGAAACAAACTAAAACCTGACAGGAGGGTGAAGAGATGTCTGGCTGGTAGAAAGTGTTTACTCTTCTTGCAGAAAATCCAGCTAACAACTGCCAGATGACCTGATGCCTTCTTCTTGTCCTCATGGGTACTTGCACATACAGTGCATATAAACTGGTGTAGACAGGCATAAGCACACACACATACACACACACACAAACACACACACACACACACACACACACACACACACACACACACACACACACACACACACACACACGAAGCCGAGGAACAAATCTTTAAAATTTCCTGACAAGGCTCCCAGCTCCCATCATTTTGTGGAGGCCACAAGGGAGCTTGAGAAAGTTGGTAAGACTGTATCAACAGTCAGGAGACAAAGCAAAGAACTTAAGCTCAGTTCGCTTTCTTGTTTGCATACAACCCAGGGAGTGGTGCTGCCCACACTGACTTAACCTAATCAAGTTAATCATCTCAGTAAAACCAATCAAGGCAATCCTCCGGCAACCTCTCTATTAGGTGATTCTAGACCTCACTAATGTGACACTTGTGATTAACCCACACACAATCCAAGTTGGAATTCTTAACAAGATGGTGTTCGTGAAAAACTGGAGAATAGTAAATAGTGTCTGAACTTGCAATAACCAGAAATTAACTCAACATCAAATGTGGAAAAGAGGCAGAGCCATCTGTGTGCATGTGTCTGGAGATGTCACTGCAGCCTGGGCTCTGAGCACACAACCTACAACTGCTAATGAGTCATGGCACACAAAACCAGCAGTCGCTGCCCAACCACCTGCACTAAGACTTCAGACCACTGCATGTTATAGACTGCAGTGTATATTTACTGTATATATTAAAATTTTTCTGCTCTTATAGAAACACAATGGTTTAATTGTAGAAAATAAAACCTAACGTTTTCCTACGGTCCCACCTCAGTTCATACCAACTTGGTGTGTTTTGGGGTTGTATTGTGTTGGAGTATTTGATTTTAAAAGGTGCTGTTCAACTTGATGATGAGTTTTATAAAGGAATTGTTCGATGGATATTGGCTTAGCATTAGGACAGAACTCCCAGCACTTTGTCAAGTGGCCCCAATGATACAACTATCATTATTCAATTCTTATTTATGTAAAGTGGTGGTCATTGTTATAAAATCAAAATACCAATCAACTCTGAAAGACTTTGTTGTTCTGGTTTTTTTTTTCTTTTTCTTTTTTTTTTTTTTTTGTTTTTCGAGGCAGGGTTTCTCTGTGTAGCCCTGGCTGTCCTGGAACTCACTCTGTAGACCAAGCTAGTCTCGAACTCAGAAATCCGCCTGCCTCTGCCTCCCAAGCGCTGGGATTAAAGGCGAGCGCCACCACCGCCCGGCGACTTTGTTGTTCTATGCCTTGTGAAAACAAATATTCAGCCAAGATCGAATTCTTTATGCAAAAATAAACAAATCCAATTCATTAAGTATGCAAATTTGCTCATTTAAAATGTCATATGTAACTTTAGAAATATTTTTGAATGAATTTCTTCATGACTTATTATGAGGAAATGTCTGATTTGTAGGTGTGTTTTATATACTGACATTCCCGGGGTCATGAGAAAAGTTTCATTAGTGGAAACTTTTTGAGCAAACTTAATTCCTCCTTGGTGTTGTTACCAGGTGGGTTAGTGAGAGGAACGTGAGCGCCCTCTATAGGTCAAAATAGTTAATGCAGCTTACTCTAATACTAGCAAGAAAAATCAAGGCTTCCAGAGGCTTCATAAAGGCAGGCAATGTGCAGAAATGATACGTTCAAAGTCCACAGACTAAGGATTGGCAAAGTTATAATTCAAATCCAGGTCTGCTCCCTGCTCTCACCATATGCCAGGGGGGAAATTTTGGGTCATTAAAAATCCTTCAAAGTGACTCAAACTGGCCTTCTCTTCTTACTGTCCCCCACCCCACGACACTCCGAGAAGTGACCTTTCACCAAGCACACAAAGCCATGGTGACCAAGGGATGGAGCCAGGACTTTCTGCTGCCTTCCCTGGTATTTTTCATAGTGTATCCTTTCTGTCAAAGCATCTATGTTTGTAAGCTCCAACAGTTTCTCAGGGTTCTGCAGCAGCCTTAGCGCTGTTGTTTGCTCGCTGGTCTCGAGGCTTCAGAGATGCGCTCATAGAGATAGGCCCTGACTTGACCAACTTGCTCTCTCCAGCTGGTGAATAAATTGAGGGGTGAGCACATACAGGGAATGAATGAATGAATGGTAATGGAGACAGAGATAGGAAAGTAAGCTAAGAAATCGGGAAAGATGCAGCGCCTGTAACCATAGCAACAGCGATGCTGCTGAGTGATAGAGCTAGGAAGATGGTAACCATGGTAACCGTGGTGTTGAGGTGTTGTTTAGACGGACAGGCCCTCAGCTGCCCTTGCCTATGCCAAGTCTGACCTGTATACTGTCCTGACAAGATAATGACCACAATTAGCAGTCACTGTTCCAACACACTGGGCCACACTCTTGTGTGGCCCATGAGCTGGGAGGGCAGAGCCTGCCTGGATGTGAGTGCGTGGGGCAGGAAGAGAAGCAGATTGGAGGGCAAATGGGTAGGGTGTGGCTTTCGCAAAGGTTGGAGACTGCCAGAGATGGCGTGCAGAGGGTGCGTGGGTACACTACGCGCGGAGGGACAGTCCCATAAATGTGTGCAAGCCTCAAGGTCAAACATATAAGAAGCACGGCATGTGTAATGAGGGGTGGGGCGGCTTGTGTGGCCGCAGTGCGGGGTCTCTCTCTCTCTGAAGTGTGTGTGTGTGTGTGTGTGTGTGTGTGTGTGTGTGTGTCTGTGTCTGAGTGTGTCTGTGTGTCTGTGCTCCCGCCCCCGGCTGTCGGTGCAGGGGGCTTGGAGGGGGGTGCTCCGTCCCATCCATCACCCGGAGCGCATTGAGCCGGGCGGATATGGCGGTGTCACGGGCGCTCCGGCTCGCAGATCTTATCCTCTTCATTTCCGCCCGAGCCGAGCCCGCCCGCGCCGGCTCCCTGAAGGCTCCATCCATCACTGGGGGAGGGGGTACGGGGGGGAGCGGGGAGAGGGACGGCGGGATGCTGAGCCGCAGGGCGGACACCCGAGAAAAGTATGGGACGACACATCGGGCGCTGGCGACACGGCCCTGGAGACGCCTGCGGAGCTCAGGGCCCGCAGCCGGGCCCCGCGGGGTGACCTTGCCCGCTGCCCCGGAGGGAGGCCTTATTTCATTTCCCCGCGCTGCTGAGGTTTCTGCGAAGTGTCTCTCGCACCTCTTTAAATTTTATGGCGCTTGGCCCGTGGCCGCCGGGCTCCGCCCCGGGGAGGAAGCGGGTGCCGGGGCGGAGAGACTCCGCAGGCCGAGGGGTGGCCCCGCCAGGCAGGGCGCGGGTCAGGCGCGGGTCCCAGGGCCTCCCCGTTGTCTGGACTCCAAGGTGGGGCTTCCCTGAGCTCCTTGGCCAGGACACGCCCCTTTCTCTGGGGTCTTTCCCCACTGCACCCCTTCCTCCTGCTCTCGCAGAGTGTTGGGATGTGTGATGAGACCCGGATCGTGGAAAAGGGAGCAGGTGGGGCCAAGGGGAAGCCAGTCTTAGAGTCTCAGGGGCCACTAGCCTCCTGGAGGCTTCTGCTGGTAGTATGGTGTCCCAAGGTCTGCAGCACCGGGCCAGCCGGGCAACACAGTGGCTGTGGGTGTTCAGCGTGGCACCTGACTGGAGACCAGGAGACTAGGACTGGGGATCAAGGACTAGAAAGAGTGAGTCTCTAGGCCTTAGCTATTCCCTGAAAAGTCTGTGGTCACTCCCGCCCCAGATAGATCCGTAAGGGAAAGCTGTCGGGGGGGGGGGGAGGGGGGTGTAGGCAGGAGGCTGTGTAGCCTTAGAGGTGCTCTGACCACGACGGTGGTGGTGAGCTAAAGAAAACAGAAGACACGTGTGAACAGCGGAGCGGTTTGAAGGGGGAAAGTGTGAACAGAAGACTGGGATTGACGGGGAGGGGTGTGCAGTGCAGAGGGGGCTGGAGGGGGGAGAAAAGTGTGACTAGCTGAGAGGACTTGAGGGGGAGGGGTGTAAAGAGTAGAGGAGGATGGGGTCTGAACGGAGGGGAGTGAAGAGCAGAGGGGCCAAGAGGGACCCGAAGGCAGGGGTGTGGAGTAGAGAGGGCCTGAAGATGAAGGGTGTGGGTAGTAAAGGGGGCACGGGTATGTGAAGCAGAGAAGAGGGTGTATGAGGGTGCGGGGTGCCCTTAGCTGAGTGTCTCCCGGGACTGGACTGTCAAATTTGTGCACTCCGGGGGAGCTGGGGAAGTGCTGTCCCAGGACTCCCCCCTACCTCCCATTCCCTGGGAATTAGGACCAGAACACAGTTCTTAGATCTGCAGCCACCGACTTGATTCCTCCATGGTTTGTAGCCGCTCATCCGGAGCTCGCGCACACAGCTGAGCAGTCGTGATCACAGCTTTGGACATGCGTGGAATCAGAACCAGGAAACCAGACCCTCCGCCCAGGGGATGACTGAGGGAGTCTGTGGCTGAGATGTGCTCTGCAGAAGCTGTGGGATACAGGGTGTGGAGGATGAGGTGGAGGGATGTAGAAGCAGGCCACAACTGGAAATGGCCACTTGGTTGGAGGTTGCTGGAAACCTCAAGGGTTGAATAAGGCTCTGGAACATTCCTCCTCCTCCTCTTCCTCCTCTTCCTCCTCTTCCTCCGCTTCCTCCTCCTCCTCCTCCTCCTCCTCCTCCTCCTCCTCCTTTTTCTCCTTCTCCTCCTTCTCCTCTCTCTCTCTCATTGGAAGGAAATGCTTTGGATATCACTCTCCAGGGAGCTCAAACATTCCCATCTTGTTAGGAGCAGTTGGTCACCGTGTCAGCCTCCCTGGCACAGCCTCATGTCCCACTTCCCACCCTGGCTTTTGGCGTGCCGTTGAGCTGATGCCGCAGTCTTTATTCCACAGGAGACTATCTTTCACCAAGTCCTATCTCTCTATCCACCCCTTTATGTCCCTTGCATCTGTCACCTCCTCTTTTCTGTCCTCCTGGTTGCTGTGGGTCCTTCCTTTGCATTACTGCATAGTACTCCCTCCTGGGATCTCTAACTTCATGCTCTGAAGACAATGGAGCATGGTCAGCTCCCTAGAACAGTTTAACCGTTGTCCACTGTGCCTAGGCTAATACTGACCCTTACAGCTTCTTCAAGGCTGTCTTCTGCTTGCCCACCTTACTTTACTACACAGAGGAGTCTAGTTCATGCCTCCTGAGACTACCTCACTGTGGTTCGCTCTGCCTCAAGGGCTCTTCCTTCCTCTCTGGCAGACTAAGTCCTTATTACCTGCCCTTCTAGGTCCTGCTCAAATGCCTCTGCTTGCTGATGGCACTGGTTCTGCTGTGCCCTTGTGGCCACAGTGGCCCCTTATCTCTGTTAGGTTTTGTCTTGCACTACACGGGTTGTTTCCCAATGGCTGGAGACAGGGAATGCCCCAAACAGGAACCTTAGGATCAAGGAGACTTGCTGAATAAAAAAGGGAAGCTGGTGCCCAGCACCAGGGAGACTGCAGCCTGCTTCTGGCCTCTCCTGCATTTATGTCTCTAGGTGAGCGGGAAGCAGCTCCTGGTGGGTGTGGGTGCTGTGGCTTTTACCTGTTCTTCTGAGCGCCCTGATGTTGTCTTCAAGGTCTATGGGACAGCCACCTGGAAATGAGGACTCAAGATTCAAGAACGGTCCACTTACTGCTTGTGGCTTTTGCATCTCATCTCAGAGGAGGACTGGTTGTCATGGAAACCGGGGTGCAAGAAGCGCCAGCTGGCTTCTTCCCAGGGTGGGAGGCTCAGGCTGAGCAGGCTGTGCAGGAGACTGACTGAGCCGCGTGGAGGGCACCTGGTGCTGAATGACTTTTGGCTGAGCTGAGACTCCTCACTCCATCCCCCACAGGAATGTGGGGGCCCATCCTTGACCAAACTGCAGCACCCCCATCCCCACCCCCACCCCCACTCTGAACCTCTCAGTCTCTGCAGAGCCTGGGCTCCAGCACTCACCAGGCTTCCGGTTGGTCTGCTGCCATGGAAGCTTTGATCAGTTTGATTCTCTCTAAAATGGGGTTAACAGATGCAGCCACAATATCCACTTTTGAGGAAATGATGGCTCCTCAACCGTATGGTGCATGAATGACACAGACAGAGCAAAGTGAGACACTCTTTTTTTTTTGACTAATATATGTAAGTACACTATAGCTGTCTTTACACGCACCAGAAGAGGGTGTCGGATCTCATTGCAGATGGTTGTGAGCCACCATGTGGTTGCTGGGATTTGAACTCAGGACCTTCAGAAGAGCAGTCAGTGCTCTTAACCGCAGCCCAAGGTGAGACACTCTTAATGAGACTTCTCATTAGATCCCTACTCTTAATGAACTGTGGATCCTGCTAGAAAGAGGAGTTTTTAAAGACTAACTGTTCCCAGTCAAACCAACCCACCTACCCACCCATCTGCCAACCAACCAAAACAACCCTACAAACCTCAATGTGATGGTTGGTTTTTTGTTGTTGTTGTTGGTTTTTTTTTTAAACTGTCAACTGGCTATAACCTAGGATCACTCAAGAAGAGATTCTCACTTGAGGAATTGTCTAGATCACTTGTCCTGGGGACATGTCTCCTGTGGGAGATTTGTCCTAATTGTTAATTGACTAGGAAGACCAAGTCCATTGTGGGCAGCACCATTCCCTACTCAGGTGGTCCTGAACTCTATGAGGCTGAAGGCCAGATGACAGCAAGCAGGTAGTGAGGGTCCATGTGGTAAATGTGGTTATTCTTTCTCTGCTCCTGACTGTGGGTGTGACACTCTGAGTTCCTACCTTGACTTACCCTCAACAATGGAATGTAACCTTGAATTATAAGCCAAGTAAATCCTTACCTCCCTTAAGCTGATTTTTATCACAGCAACAGAAACCAAACTAAGACACGTGGCAAGGTGATGTAGAATTGAAATTTAAGCATGGAGTGGTGGCAGACTATAGTCAGGAAAGTCAAGCCAAAGGTTGTGATGAACTCTGAGACAGGCAATTTGAATATAGTCCAGAGGCTGAATGAGAAGGGTGGACCTGAGACTTCAACACAGAGCCTGAGTCTCTAAAAGGTGGCTTAAGTCATCCAGGTCGGTAGCAGCCTCTGCCCCAGCCCCACAGGAGCAGCTAGAAATGCCTCAGGTTGTGCTCCCAGTGTAAATCTTCAAAATGCCCACAGCCTGACCATCCACAAAAGAAGAGAACACAGTCAGTGGTTATCAAACTACAAAGAAAGGAACCAACCGTGGAGCGTGGCAGTAAGGCGGCAATATCCTTAGGCACTCCCTTCATACTCCAGCAGCTGGAATTAACAAATCTAGACTACAAGGTCAAGTATAAAATGCTTGAAAAAAATGCTAGGTGGACACACACACACACACACACACACACACACACAATTTAGAAAATGCACCCAAGTCTGAGTGAGTGAGAATGCTGGAAAGTACCTTGCATATAACTTGTGCAAATGAACACCATCACTGATGGTGTAAGCATCTCTCCAGGGCTGAGGCGACAGCTCAGTGGGTAAAAAACGCTCGACACACAAGCCCGACTGCCTGAGTTCAGAATCCCAGAACCCACATGAAAGCTGGACTCAGTGCCTTGGAGGTGAAGGAACTGTCATGGAAGCGTGAGGACTGGGGCTCAGTCCCTAGGGCCTAGCTAAGTGCTGTGGGAGTGTGGCAACCCCCTGTAATTCTGACCAGAAAACAGTGATGGGACCCTCTATGGTTAGGGTTTTGGTTTGTTTCTTTGTTTATTTTCAAATTCAATACAAACTAGGGTCCTCTGGGAAGAGGAAATTTCAGTTGAAAAAATCGCCTCCATCACATCAGCCTGGAGGCAAGTCTGAGGGGTGTTTTTTGATGATTGATGTGGGCAGGCTCAGCCTACTTTGGGGCGGGGCCACCCTGGGCAGGTGGAAGGTATAAGAAGACAGGCTGAGCAAGCCACGGAGCATAAGCCAATAAACAACTATCCTCTGTGGTTTCTGCTTGGTTCCTGCCATCAACTTCCTGCTTTGACTTCCCTTTGTGATGCAAGCTGTAAGATAAAATAAAACTGGACTGGACAGGTGACTCAGTTGTTAAGAGCACTGGCTGCTCTTCCAGAGGACCCAAGTTCAATTCCCAGCACCTATGCAGCAGGTCACGGCTATCTGTAACTCCTGTTCCAAGGAATCTAACACCCTCATATAGACATAAATGCAGGCAAAACACCAATGCACATGAAGTAAGGATAAATAAATTTAAAAAATAAAAAGAATATAAATCAAATAAAAAAGAAAAAATCAAATAAATCTGTTCCTCCCCAAATTGCTTTTGGTCATGATGTTTATTGCAGCAACAGAAAACAAACTTAAGACAGACCCCTTTCCCCACCCTGAGCAAGCTACTGGTGAGAGAAGCCGGAGAGTCAGCGTGCTTCATCGAATAGAAGACGAGTGATCAAGGTTGATTTTGACAATAATTTTGCACCTCCCACATGCCCTGCAAATACATATACATGTGCCCACACACATATAAACATTCATACACATGCAAACACATCGCACACATGAAAATGGAAAAAGAAAACAGAGGTTGAACACAGCAACAGAAGCATTTTGTGCTAGTGCCATATTCCCAAGGGAAGACATGAGGACTCTCCAGAAACTCACTGACCGGTTAGCCTGATTTACACAGTGGTAAAGAGACCCTGTCTCAGACAAGATGGAAAACGATAGGACCAACATCTGAATGTGGTCCTCAGCCTCCACACAGGTATGTGCACATTTGCACCCCAACATGAAAAAGCACCCACATGTGCACACACGTGCACTCATGTGCATGTGCGCACGCACGCGAGCACACACACACACACACACACACACACACACACACACAGAATCTCATCAGATAGGTTCAATCGCAGATTGTATACAGCTGAAGATACAATCATGAACTGGAAAGCAGAAATGTAAAAATTACCCAGAACACAAAACAGACAGCAAAGGGGTTGGACAGGGGGATGTCGGCTGACGTGGCAGAATGAGAAGAGTGGTTATCCAATAAGACCCATCAGGAAAAGGACAGAGTGAAGATGTAAAATCAGCTGGCTCATGACTGGGAAAATTTCACAACGTATAAGATTTTAATTTACACCTGGATGCATTGTGGTCAGCTTACAGAGCACCAAAAAAAAAAGAGAGAGAGACCATTAGAATGAACCAGGGAGCTGGGCCTGGTGGTACGCACCTGTAGTCTTTTCATTTGGGGGCTGAAGGTAGAATGATCAGGAGTTCAAGGTTACCCTCGGCTATATAGCAAGTTCAAGACCAGCCCCAGATACATGAAGCTATGAAATCTGTCTCTCCCCTCCCCACCCTGAGACCCCAAACCAATCAGCCAGAGGAAAGAAAAAGTTAAGGACAAAACAATGACATTTGGAATGACAAGAGGAGGCATCCACAGCTACCACAGGATTCTGTAGGGCAGCCCAGTCTGGAGAGATGCCTCAGTGCTCAAGAGCGCTTGCTGCTTGGAGGACCAGAGCTCGGTTCCCAGCGTACGCAAGGAGGCTCACCACCACCTGGAACTCTAGTTCACGAGATCCGATGGCCTTTTCTGGCCTCTACAGGCACTACACTCACACGCACACACCCAAACACCCAAACATAGGGATGTATGCATAGATACATAATTTAAGATAAAAATAAAGTCCTTAAAGTCTTTTAAAAAAACCAGAAGTTATATTTAAAAGCATCTCAAATATTAAAATAATGTGAATGAGACAAGACATTCAGCAACGTGAAACTATTATTAACGGAGATGTTTGTACTTGGCACAAAGCTTTCAGGAATGAGAACAAAATAGTGTCTTCAGGAACTGGAGAGATGGCTCAGCGGTTAAGAGCACTGACTGCTCTTCCAGAGGTCCTGAGTTCAAATCCCAGCAACCACATGGTGACTCACAACCATCTGTAATGGGACCTGATGCCCTCTTCTGGTGTGTCTGAAGACAGAGACAGTGTACTCATATACATAAAATAAACAATTAAAAAAAAAACAAAACAACCCAGTGTCTTCATAAGGACTGAAAGAACTTTCCAGCATTAGAATGCACACCTAGATAGAGTTCAGGAGGTCCTGGGTCTGATCCTCCTCTCCCTGTACAGCAGAAAATTAAGTTAAATTTTAAAGGAAAAGGAAGCAGTTATTAATTTAAACATTATTATAAAAGTAAAGAAGTTCCTAACAACTATAAAATTTTTAGTACCAGGAAGATGCAACAATGTAGTCAAAAATATAACCTCAAGGCACGCCAAGCGCGAGTGGGTCGGAGCAGCAAGGAGATGCGTAGAAGCAGGGTCATCACAGGCTCAATCTATCTCTTCCCATTGTTGCTGCTCCAAGCCGAGAAGAAATGGATACATTCAAGTTTTAAGTTACAGGATAAACTTCCACTTGCTAAGACAAATTGTTAGGAGTTCTAAAGGTTTAAATGCAACAGTTGGGAAAATAAATCTTTGCGGGCACATGTGGGGGACAGTATAAGCGCAGAAGAACACAGTGGACTTGTGTTTTACATATCGAAATGTAATGTGGACCCAGTGATGTGGCTGAGCGGGTGAAAACACTTGCGGCCAAACCCCATGGCCTGGACTCAGTCCCTAGAGTCCACAGTGGATGGAAAGGACCAATTCCCAAAAATTGTCCTCTGACCTCCACATTCCTACCAGGATGTGTGTACCCACACATATACTCACAAATCCACAAATGCATAAATGCAAAAAATAATCCAATTCATATGTTTGCAAATGAGAAGAATATCTCCACAGAACATTTCAAAGTACTTGGAACTGAGTGAACACCCTGTGTATCAGAACCTATGTAATGAAGCAAAAGCAGTAGTCTGAGAGAAACTGAGAGGCTTCGATGCTGGTACTTAGACTGATGAACCTTAATTTGGCAAGCTACCCACGGAGCTAAGACATTGCTAAATGAAAGACCCAGTAGCAACAAAACCTACAGCAGTAGAAGGCCTCAGAAATTAATTAAATATATATATAAATAGGAGCCAAGTGTGGTGGCATAGGGCTTTGAGCTTAGCGCCTGGGAGGCACAAGCAAGTAGGTCTCTGTGAGTTTAAGACCAGCCTGGTCTACATAGCATGTTTCAGACTAGCCAGCGCTAAATAGTGATACCTTGCCTCAAAAAAAAATCCATAAATCCAAATATTTTGTCTTTTAAAAGTTGAATAAAATAGGTAAGCATGTGGCAGAGTGTATACAGAATATACAGAAACAAAGAATAAGCCATATAATTTTAAGTATAAATATTATTGTAGAGATTAAATATAATAAGAAAATATCCAGCATAGCTGGATATTTTATAATAATGTTTAAATTAATAACGGCTTTATGAACAGGTAAAATGGACAAATTCCTTGAAATATATGACTTATTCAATAAACAAACTAACACTTAAAGGGCTGGATGAAGAAGAAACAAATCCTGCTGCCCCATAGCTTCTCTCAAAACGTCTCACAGAGAACAGACTGAGCTTAGATGATCTGAAATGTCTGTGCCCTAGAACTACAAAATAATAGCGATGATGTTGATAATCATCACACAGTTTTAAAAGTTCTCATCTTGCTAAGAATAAAAGGAAAATTTAACTTGCAAAATTTACCACTTAGCGAGTAACAGTAAAAAACATTCATTCTCCTTACCAGAACCAGACCGGTGTCCCGGCTGGTGGTGTCCATGCCAACACCTCACTGCAAGTTCTGGTCAGAGTGTTTAAGAACAGAAGAAAAGAAAGAGAAAAAGCTCCAGGCTATGGAATTCTCTACGTATAAAAATCCAAAATAATTGAACAGGCTGGCCAATCTGAACTAATTAGTTTATCAAGGTGACAGGGTATCAGATCACTATTGAGACTTTAAAAAGAAAGATTATTTTAGCTGGGCAGTGGCACCGTGGCGCACGCCTTTAATCCCAGCACTTGGGAGGCAGAGGCAGGTGAATTTCTGAGTTCGAGGCCAGCATGGTCTACAGAGTGAGTTCCAGGACAGACAGGGCTACACAGAGAAACCCTGTCTTGAAAAACAAAAAACCAAAACCAAAACCAAAAAAAAAAAAAATGTGTATACAAGCGCTCTTGAACATGTGTACCGGCACTCATGTGCATGCAAGTACCTGAAGAGGCCAGAAGAGGGCGTCGGATCTCCCAGAACTGGAGCTACAAGCCAGTGCTCCAGCCATCTGATAGGATTACTGGACCAAACCGAGAACGTTCTTAAACACTGAGACATCTCAGCTCCCAGCATTCAAACTTAAATTGCCTTTCTCCATAGATGCCTACAAAACTTCAAAAGAGGTAAAGTTGAGAATAGTGGTAGAGAGGCAATCTAAATATATGTCCAGTTAGAGAAATGTAGAAAATGATTCAACCTTACTGAAAAATAGCAAAGAACACACAGCAATATCAATTATGATTTATCAACTCACCGCAGAGTACATAATCACAGTTCCAACCAAAACTTGAAAATTATTTTATAAATAATTATAAAACCCATTTATAAAACCCTTTTATAAATGAATTATAAGACGTTCATAGAAAATCCGAAGCCCAAAACCAGATGAGTGGTGCTCCCCCTGGATGAGGGGAGGATCCACTCCGGACGTGCTCCAGAGGTGCTCTGTACATTAGGAACTGTTAGTGGTTAAGGCTGTGGTGCCACTCAGTGGCCTAGAGTGAGCAAGTCCCTGGTTCCATCCCCAGCAGAGCAGACAGACAGACAAACAAAGCAGTGTGTTGCTGTCATAAGATCAGAGACATAGAACAAAGTGACCATAATACACGCCCATTCATGGAAACCTGGCATGTGATGGCCTGAGATTTCAGATCAGTGTAATGAGATAATTGTATCCATTAGAAAAAAAAGAAAATTAGCTCTACTTCACCTGCATGCAAATAATCATGATTGGCTTTGAAAACAATCTATTTTAAAGTTGTTTCCCCCCCCCAAAATAGGGTTTCTCTGTGTAGAAACTGTCCTGGAACTCTGTAGACCAGGCTAGCCTTGAACTCCAAGAACCACCTGCTTTTGTCTCCCCCAAGTACCACCAACACCTACCTGGTCTAGCTCAAGAATTTTATATTGATTTACTTACTTATTGATTGGTTGATTGTGGGTGCACACAAATCAAACATGAACATGAAATATACACATGAAGAAACTGAATGCCCAACATACTGGTTCATGTCTAACCACAGCACTCCGAAGGCTGAGGCAAGGGGCTTTTGAATTTAAGGCCAGCCTGGACTAGGTTGTCAGAATCTGTCTTAAACAAACAAACAAAACCAAAGAAACTTCTGCAGTCTGTGTAGTGTAACATCATATATACAAAACTCAAAACCAACTATGACTGAGTCATATATCATTTTAAGTGATCAGGAATTTGGATTTCTCTCTCTCTCTCTCTCTCTCTCTCATTCATAGCTTTAAAAAACCTTTTAATGGATTCTTTGTGAATTTCACATCATGCATCCCAGTCCCACTCATCTCCCTGTCCCCCTCATATCCACTCTTCGACCTTGCAACCTCCCCCCAAAACCACACACACACACACACACACACACACACACACACACACTTGGGTGACACCATCAATATTAGATCCTCACCGGGATCCTCCAAGTATTCCTGTCGTTGCCCTGTGTCGTGGAGATCCTGCAGCTGTGGATCAGCAGGACTGACCCTTTCATGAATCCCGACGGTTCGAAGATGATATAGATTTTTGGGGTGGGCCACCTCAGAGCCCTGGATCTGGGCCTGGGTGGTAGTTGAGCTTCTCTTTCCTTATCTACACCACCAGGGGGAGCTCTCCAGCACTGCTCTGGCCAGTCCACCCAAGACTACCACAGGCAGGGTTAGCTTCACTGCTCTCATGGCCTCCATGACAGCTCACTTCAGCTCCAGCTCCACTGTGCTGCCCAGTCAAAGTCCTGGGTCCACTCTCCCAAGTGTGTGCCTGTGAGGGGCAGGGCCAGCTCTCCCGCTCTGACACCTTCAAGGCTGGATCACCAATGCCTTTGCCATCAGGGCCGGCTCTACTGTGCTGCACATGCTAAGTGCAGGGCCCACTCTCCAGGTTTCATGACCCCCAGGGCCAGCTCTCCCTGTTACTGCAGGTGGCAAGAGGGTAAGGGTGAGGGCATCACCCTCACACTCACACCACCTCACACCAAAAGAGCGGCGGGGCTGCTTTTCCCATGCTCTCGCCCTCAGGGCTGGTTCACCTGCACCCTCGCCATTCAAGTCTGCTCTGCTGCCCAGGTGAGGTCCAAGGCCTGTTCTCCCAGTGCTGCAGCTGGTGAAGGACAGGACCAGCTCTCCTGACCCATGACACCTGTGGGCAGCTTTCCTGACTGTCTGCAGTGGCAGTGGGTGGGTGGGGAGCATCACCTCTGCACCCCTGCCTCCCCAGGGCAGGTGAGTGGTGGGGTGAGCTCTCCCACACTCACAGCCTCAGGGCTCACACCCACACCCCTCCCCGGCAAGGCAACCTCCACTGTGCTGCCTGGGTGAGGCACAGGGCCCACTCTGCCTAGTGTTGCCAGCTGTGAGAGATGGCACCAGCTCTTCACAGTGCCACATCCAGTGAGGGAAGAGCCACTTACGCACAGCCCCTGGACATCCAGGGGCTGCCATGACCAGGGACATCCCCCTGTTCTCTCGTGGTACTATGAGCCATGCACATTGACACCGACCACTGCCTCTGCATACCCATGCACTTAGACATGGCCCTCAGAGGCAGCTCGGGCTGGACCTCACCATGGCCCCAGGTGGCGGGGCTTGTCATTCACAGCAGGCTCCTCCTCTCCACCCCGAGTTCCCTCTCTCTCCATGCTGCTCAAGCTGCCCCACTTCTCTTCCTCTCCCATCTGACATCACATACGTGCTCACTGTGGTGGCTTCTGTTGCAGGATGGCCACGTGGCTGGGGGTCCCTGGGCGACATCCTCCATTGGTGCTGTGTGGCATAGCGGCAAGCAGGTGTCTATGTCCCACCTGTGCTGTGCACGAGGGGGGAGGTCTGTGGGTGGCATGGTGGCCCACAGGTCTCTGTCTGTCTGTCTTCCTCCTCCTGCACTGCACTGCTTGGATTTGATTTGATTTTTCTGAGTCCTAGGCATCAGACAGCGGAGGCCACCAAGCCAGGCATCAAGCTAGGATGCACAAAGGACTGCCACCTGCTCTGCCCATGGCTGACAGGAGAGCAGCACCACCAACAAGGTGCCTCTCTGCCCATTGCCAAGGGTGGGGATGGGGGCGGTAAGGAGGTAGGGCGATGAGGGGTCAGGAAGTTTTTTAAGTAGAGAGCTGCTATAGCCAGCTAAGCATTCATTGATATGTATGATCAAAAGCAAGTTAACAATAAACATAGCACAAAATAATGATTTTGCATGCACACACATACACACAAATAAGACACAAACACACATGCATGCATGCATGCAAAAAATACAAACAGCCACAAACCTGGCCAAATGGCCAGTACAGTAGAGGAGAATTCCAACCGCATCCGACCAACCTGGACGAGTGAATTTATGTGACAAGAGATGGCCAAGTTTTAGGACAGAGTTCATGAGTATGACCAACATTTATATGTGGTCCTGGAGGATGGAGAAGACACAGACGGGCGCAGGGAAGATCTAAACATCCCAGTGCTCTTGCTCTGAGAGATGGTGCTTCTCTTCTCCCCTCTCACACAGAGTTGGTCAAGACAAAATTGATCCTGTATTGAGAATAAGAGGCTTACAGTGACCTCTCTAAATGTTCAGGAAGGGCTGGAGAGATGACTCAGTGGTTAAAGGTGCATGTTGCTCTTCCAGAGGACCTGGGTTCAGTTCTCAGCATCCAAATGGAAGCTCACAACCATCCATCACATCAGTTCCAGGGGCTCTGCCGTCCTCTCTAACCCCGATGTGCTCCAGGCCCACTCCTCAGCAGTGCTCTGGCTTTCTCCGCAATGACAAAAGGGGCTCAGAAGCACGGCCAGGCTCCCAGGAGTCCCCAGCCCTTCATCTACCCAAAGCTGGCTTTCTCGTAGAAGGTCCCCCTTTCCGCTGCTTCCTCTTCCCTGGCCTTTCTGATGGTCACTAGTTTTGGAGACCCTTGATTTACTCATTGCCTTCCTGGTGGGGCAACGGGGAGATTTATCCATGATGACGAACCCTTGTCCAACCTCCCAGCACAGAAGATTTTCTGACATGTGCCCAGTGTTTGCAGGCCACTCTGAGCTCTTTGCTCCTCTCTTTACAGGAAGGAGCACAGCTGGTGCCTCAGGGAGGCCCGGGCAGGGCTGAGACAGGGAGGGAGGATCCCTGGCTATCAGACACGCAGCTCACGTTTTTCATTTTATTTGCTCTCTAGGAATGTCTGACAAAGAAAACATCTCCAATGTCTCTTCTTAAACACCACTTCAAAATCTGTCCTGTACAGAATAGGATGGCATTGGAAATTTGGGGGCTTTATATACTAGACGGAGTGTGTCTCCTAAGGATGCACGTGCTGGTATTTGGTTCCCTTGTGGCAGCGCTGGGAGGTGATGGAACCTTTAGGAAATGTGATCTTGGGAGAAGTACTGAGGTCTTGGGGAGTGCTGACTTCTTATACTTCTCAAGGAACCCTGATTGGGAGGGGTCTTTGTAAGGCCAGTCTGATTTTCCAGATACTGTGACATGGTGTTCTTACAGTTGCTTCTCCATGGTATGGAGCAGGAACTTGCCAGTCTCACGAATATCATGGCCCCCTACTGCCTGGCACTCATTCTCCCCACAATAACGTCAGGACCCTTCTGCAAGCACTGGGAGCCCAGCGGGCTAGTCTGTGGACGATGACCTGCCTGACTCCCGAGTGCCACCTTGTGGCCTGATGTGTGACTGCAGGTTTTGTGTAGAAATTCTGGCTGGTCAGTCTTGGGGGTTTAGAAGTTATGGAAGTAGAAGGAGAAGAGAGTGGGATGGTGTCCTCAGAGAGCCACGTGGATGCTCTGTCACATGAGCGCTCTGCTCCTGCCAGATTAAGGCATGGACAATATTCTTCATCTAGGGAATGGGAAGAGGTTCGTTTCTTCTCTGTTCCATTTGAGAATGTAAACATTTCTTGGTTCTATACAGTAGTTCATAGTTTGCTGACCTAATTTACTCTGCTAGTTTGGAGACAGGGACATGTAAGTTGTCCCTCCTTTCCTGTCTGACCCCAGCACCACAGGGTCTCCATTTTTGACTCTCAGATGCCAAGGTCACCGGGGTTTGCCTCTTGTTGCTCCTGCTTCTGAATCTCAACTTGCTGTTCCATCTTCCCAGATACCCTTGACGTTCCCTGTCTTGTCCATCTCACTATGACCACGTTGGGATGCTCAACTCAAGTGTCCCCTCTTCCAGGAGGGTTTCCCTGGGGTCCCAAGCACTGAGGCTGTCTCTCCCACTTTGAGTCACTTATGTCTTTTGAGTAACCGCTCTTGCTTGGCCCAGGAGACCTGGGTCATGGAAGAAAGAAGATGGAGATGAACGCTCAGGCCCTCTTTCCCCAGCTCCAGCCAAGTCAAAGCAGCGAGTAGGGTCAAGGTCTGCCTGAGGACGCTGAGAAGCCATCAGCCTGCAGGACTGGGGCCTTTGAAGAGGGCACTCCCCCCCTCCTTACTCCCTAGTCCATGTCTTCACCTGGACCGGGTAGGGGTGGGGTTGGGAGAGGCAGGTGACAGTGAGGCTGTGGATTAGCTCATCCCCCACCCCCACATTTTTTAGTGACAGGATTTTAGACATCGCTCTAGGCTACAGGGTTGGCAGCCCACTGCTCTTGAAGAATTGAACATGGACGCCCCCCACCCCTCCCTCCATCGTCCTTCCTCCAGTTCCAGCTTGGAGCCCAGCCACCAAGACTCTGTTTAGTCCTGCCTCCGGAGCTGTGCAGTTTGGACCATGTGACTTAGGTTCCCCGGAGTCTTGTGAGGCACGCTGAAGGTAGGAGAATTCCCTACCTCCAGGTGTCTGGCCTGACCTTGGAGGATCTTGTCCTAGGTCCAGAAACAGTGGGCCTGGAAGAAGCAGCTGGGTGTGGGTGTGGGTGTGGGTGTGGGTGTGAGTATGGGGTGGGGTGGGATTGGCAAGGTTGAAATGTTGTGATCCAAGCTGCTTTCCTGTCTTGGTTGTGTCCTCCCGTTTTTTCATCATATTGAGCTATCACCTCCTTCCCCTGGGCCTCAGTGTCCCTTCTGAAGCCGGGGATCCTGCCTTTCAGGTTACAAACCAGGAAAAGGAATCTCCGAAGAAGTCGCTTAGCAACCAGTTACCCAGCAGAGGTTGTGGAGGGGCAGGCCCCTAGGGGGCGCTGGTGCTCACCGGCAGAGTGAGAGGTCTCATGGTGACTCTCGTGGTCCTGACAGCCACAGAGCGGCTCTATCTGCTGGGTTTTGTTCCCTGGCTAACCTGTCCATCAGTATCCCAGAGAGGAAACCCTATGCTTGGCTTCTGGATCCTCAGGGGCCCCGCTGTGGTCCGTGTCACCCCCTCATTTGGGGTCATCTCTGGCATTCTCAGGTCACACGCCTCAGTCTCAGTCTGCCCCATCCTATCTTCTCCTTTTGTACACCCCAATAGCAATGACCAGGGGCCTAGATATTACCTGAACACCTTGAGTCTGGACTTCTCTTGCTCGCCACAGGTACCACCCTGGTCACACCTGCTGTCACCTCTCACCTCAGAGACCCAGCTGACCTCCCTGCCCCCTCTCAGTTCACCTAAGCCAATCACATATGCTTTCTGCTCAGTACCAGCTTTCTCCTGACCCACCTTAGTTACCTTTCTAGTCAGATTCTGCCCCCTCCGAGGTTTATAAGCCTGGACCATCCTCAGACACCCTTCTCATCCTAGCTGGGTGACTTCAGGTCTCAGCTGCATGGCTTCTTTCAGGAAGCCTTCTCTGATTCCCACCCCCATGAGACCAGCTGCCCCAGGACCAAGGCTATGTCAGGCTTTCTACATCCTCTGAGGTGACCGTCCCTTCCTTGCTTCTCAACCTGGTTGACACTCACAGGCGATGGTCACCTGAATGAAGGAATGGGTGAGTTGGGTAATTGGGCAGAGGGGACTGGAAGTGAATGGCTGTGTTGGGCTCAAGGCTGGGGATGGCTAGGGCTGAGGTGATGAGGAGAGGAGAGGGGAATTGATTATGAGGTGGAGTCGGGCAAGACCCAAACCCTTGTTGCCCTGGCAGTCGCAGGGAGGTCCAGTAGTGTCACGGGCAGCTCCCACTTAGGCCCAGGCCCCATCCCCCAAGGAGAGGCCACACAGGAGTGTACAGGTTGTTTATTTACAAATATACCAACATCTCATCTTTTTTTTTTCTCGCTGTTTCCATTTTCTGCTTTTGTGGGAAGAGGCAGAAGGTGAGTGGAAGGCGGGGGTGGTGATGTGGAGACGCTAATAAATAATTTAACAATGACAAGTTATTAAATAAAATGTGTGTGGGGATGGCAGGCGGGCAGTCTGTACAAGGTAAACGGAATGAACACGATGGGTGGCCTGGTCCCAGCCCAGCTGCAACAACCCCCCTCCAAATGGGACCCCAGGGCAGGGCAGGGCAGCAGCCCAGAGACCATTGGCAATTGCCCCTGTCAAGGGCCCCATGTTGAAGGGTCCTTCCTGTCTCCCTGCTCCCAGGCCACGTGTGAGCCTCCTTGTGTCAGGTGTGAGTGTGTGTGCATGTGTGTGAGTGTGCTGTCCCTTCCGCGCATCGGTCAGCCCTGGGCTGCAGCGTCCCCCTGGTCCTAGGGGTGCCCAGAGCTCTGAGCCCATCTTCCCCCGATGAGCAGGAGGGGACATCCAGACAGACCGGGAGGTGGTCTCACTTCAAAGGGATGTCTCTAAAGGAGGAGAGGCTGCCGCTCAGCTGGTCATCTCATGTAAAGGCAGTTCCTCAATGTCCACCCGCTTCCCCAGACCCCAGGAAGCCTCCATGACAGCAGGCTGCCTGTGCCACCCCTTGGTCTGACTCTCACACCTGGTGTGGTGTCTGTGTGTGACCTCTTCTGAGTCTCTGAGGATAGCAGAGCGAGGGGAAGCCTCATGGAATGAATCCACAGATAGGGCCCTGGCTGGGACAAAGCTCAGGTTCTTGTCACTCCTGTGTGACACCTGGACAGGCTCCTTCCTCTCTGCCTGAGCCTCATCATGCCACACCTCCAGCCAGGAGATGGGACCTGCTTTTTCTCTGAACCCCCTACCCATCTCTCAATTTCTACCTCATTCTCCCATATCCCTCTGTTCCTTCAGGCTGCTGGCTAGCCCTACCCCACCCCCAGCCCCAGTCCTACACCACTGCCTTCTTCCAGCCTCAGCTGCGGAAATCTGAGTGTGCTATCTAACAAGGTCTGGGCAGGGCTGGATCGAAAGGCTGTCTCTTCCCACAGGACAGAAGCCCTCGTCCCTGCATCAATCCAGGGCTGGCATGTCATCTCAGTAAGGCAGCGGGCCACATCCATGGTGAAAGAATCCTGAGAATGGCTGCCAGGGCATCTCTGGTGTGATGGCTGGGGTCCCTCCTCTGGCAACTTAGAAGTGTCCTGATGACATCTTCTGGCTGGGGACACCAGCATAGGAACAGCAGAGGCCAGGGCTGGACTTGGGGTTTGGAGGCCCCAAAACAGGAAGGACCCTTGGGACCAGCAGGTGTGGTGAGAACACATTGGTCCCTGGGGGGGAGGGGTGCATTCGTGAGACAGATGGGGACGGACCTACTGTCCTCTCCTCTGCTGCAGCTCTGTTCACATTGCTGTGAAGCCTTGAACACATCCCTGCCCCTTTCCTGTCTCAGTTTTCCCAGCAGTCACACAGCCTACTGGTATTGTGTCTTCCGACTTAAAAAGTGGATCAGAGTAGGCCTGGGCTCGTGGGAGCTCGTATCTACCCTGAGACTGCCTGGAGTGTGCCCTGTACCGTTCAGCCAGGGGCCTGTGCCAGGGGAGGAAAGGGTGAACCCCAGGAAGCAGCTGGCTCAGGACCACACGTTCAGCATGGAGATTAGTGAGTGATGTTCATCTTGTAAAATGAGGGACACAGGAGGGCTGTGCTGGCTGCTCTTCTATGTAGTGACATCTGAGTGGAGTTAAGGGGTCTGAGGTCTCCCCAGAGACAGAAAATAAACCCATGCGGCTTAACTAGCCAGGCACAGGAGCCCAAGGTGGTGACAGGGAGAAACTCATCCTTAGTGCTCACAGCTAGAGCTCGGCAGACATCAGGATGGGTGGGTGGGTGAGGGGTGTGTTAAATGAGTGGTAGCATTCTCCTGGGCATCTGGCCTGGGACACAGTGTCTGCCAGAGGCCGGGGCGCGCATGCCCAGGAAAGACCCACCTCTGCTTCAGCTTTGGGCAGGAAGAGTCCAGGAGACTGGGGGCTGGGATGACTCAGGAGGCTGAAATGCCGGTGGGCTACATACTGGGCAAGGGTACTGCGGGGGCCCCACAGGGATGACCTTACCCAGCTGAGACAGAGGGAGGGGATACAGTGGCTTCGGAGTAATGCCCCAAGCTGACTGAGCCAACAAAAGGAAAGGCAACTAGGTACAAGCCGTGGTCTTTCATGGACTCTAAGCAATCAGCATCCCACCCACACATACCAAGGGAGTTGTGGCTTGTCACTGTGCCTGTGTGAGGCCCTGGGAGGCGGGGGTCATTATAGAACAAGGGTGGGGCTCCAAAGTCATGAGACCTAAGCCACATCAGCAGAGCTAAGGTGCCAAAAGCAGAGAAGGTGCTGGGCCTGTTCAGTGTGCGCTGGCTGAGGTCAGGAGGAAAGTTGGTTACGGCTGCCGCACACCTGCAGAGCAGGCAGGAGCCCATCCAGCATACAGCCTCAGCACACAGACAAGAGGAGACTGAGGGTCAGGGGAGCCCACAAGAAGGGCAGCTGGCCTGGCCTTCTCCCGCTGGCCCTATGTAAGAAGAAGGACCGGAGGGAATTAAGCATCAGATGGAGTCAAGCGGCAGACTCTTGAGGTCCTTTCCATTGGGAGTGTCTGCTACGGTCTGTATAGACTCAGTTCTCTGGACTCCATCTTTGCCCCGGGGCCTGTAGGCCTGTGACTACCCTCCTGCCTTGGCAGTCATGACCTGTACAGAGCCTGGGATCCACCTAGCTCTGCCTGCTCACACCTCAGGCCTCCTTCCTCCCTCCCTCTCCCATTGCTCTCAGAGGTAGGCCCTGCCCTCTGACCTCGCTGCTGCTTCTGGAGAGGCACGGCACCTCTTCCGTCTCTGAATGCACTCTGGTGCATGTGCACGGGTGTATATGCATGCTTGCACAGATGTGCCTACTGGTGTGTGTGGCTTTACGTGTGCATCTCTGTCCCTTTGGGTCTCTCTGGGTTTTGTCCGCATCTCTCCTCTTGCCAGAGAGCCTGTCATACCTGCTTGGGCCCTCCTCTCCTGTGCTCCAGCCTAGGGCTGGGAACAGTGACCCTGGGCCTCCCAGGACCCAGAAACCATCCCCTGCGCTGACCAGAAGGGGAAGTGGTCTCCAGCGCAGGACACCCGTATAACTGTTTCCCAGGTACCAGGCACTGTCCCAGGGCTGGCCTTGCAGGGACAATGGAGGTTGGCTGGAAATAGAATGTTTAAAAAAAAAGAAAGAAAGAAAAAGAAAAAGAAAGAACAAATTTAAGCTTCCCCCCAAAAGAGGCAGGGATGGGGAAGGTAGTGATGAAGACAAAGGGCTGGGAGGCGAGTGGCTGTCCAAGAGCTCTGGGTCCCCAGGGGTCACAAGGTCTCTGTGGGCAGGACACAGTCCCTGCCCAGGCTGCACCCATCTGCCTTGTCTGGCTGTGCCCAGTGGGCACTTGAGCCAGGTCTGGCTGGCCGAGGGGAGGGCACCGTATGGCTGTCTGTAGAGTCTGAGCGGGTGGCGGGCTGGGGGGCCGGCTGGCTGCAGAGGCCTGTGGCCCCACCCTAGGCCCAGGCCCAAGCGTCCATGCGGCCCGGCTGGCTCTCAGGAGGCAAAGTAGGAGCTCTGCATGGAATAGAGCCGGTCGATGGGGTTCCCCACGCGGGCCTGCAGGGAGCCCACGTCGGAAGAGCCGAGGAAGCAGTCGCTGAGGCTGGTGAGGGAGGTATCGCTATCGATATCGTGGAAGATGGAGTCGTTCCCTGTGGGATGCAGAAGGGATGTCAGGAGCTGGGTGTGGGCCAGGGCTCCAGGGGGTCCTGGCAGCTCTACAGGCTCCATGGCCAGGGGTTGTGGGCAGGCCAGCTGGCTAGGGCTAGCTTCCCGTCAGGGGTAGGCTTGCTGGCAGGGCTGGGTGGGCTGCCCTGGGCCCTGGGCCCTTGGCTCTGGGCAGCAAGGACTGTCATAGCCTCTGTCTGCCTGGCTAGGCAGGGACAGAGGGCAGTGCTGGGGCAGATGGGGGGGTGGGGCAGCTTACCATAGGGGTTCATGTGGTCACCTGGCATTTGGGGCGGCGTGAGGCCCTGCTGGAAGGGATCGCTGCTTCCGTAGGGGCTCTGCTCCATGGCCACGATCTGCTGCTGCGGAGGGGCCAGCGGCGTGTAGGAGGCCATCATGCCCTCCATGCGGCTTGACAGAACCTCTGAGGACAGTGAATGCCTTCACCATTTGGTCCTGTCCTACTCTGACCCGGTAGTCCCTGCAGAAATCCCCCAGGTCCCTATGACTCCCCTCCCAGATGCACCTTCCATCTTCTAGCTCCAGGTTTTCCTGTGCTCCGCCTCCACTCCCAACATTTCTTCCCAAAGACTTCCCATTTATTCTCTCTTCCAATTGCTCCATCTGCGAGAGCGGTGCTAGCAAGAGAGGTGGCGGACTGTGCTGGCAGTAGCCATGTACCACAGCTCACCAGGTGGGAGCACTAAGGTAGAACCCAAGTCCTGGAGGGCTTCCCGGAGGAGAAGCCCCTATCCCGGCAGGACCTAAAGAAGTGGCAGGAAGGGGAGGGGATGGTCTTCCAGGTGAGTCTGGAAAGTCCAGCAGCTGCCTCCAGACCATAGGGCAGTGAGGCAGTCAACGGGGACAGTGATAGGATGGACAGGCAGCAATAGGCTGTGTTAGGATTCCCTCTGGGGCTGTCTGAAGCAAGGAAGGCACTGTGGAGAAATGTTGGGAGCACGGCAGAGCACAGAGGCTGGGTCTCTTTGGGGGAAGAAGAAATGGGGGGAGTCCCGGGGATCCTGTCAAGGTCTCTGCAGGAAAGGCAAAATGGGTAAGGGACAACCACTCCCAGATGGTGACAGAACAGAGGGAAAGGTGGGGGTCAGAGGGGTCATGGGCAGTGCGGTAGCACCAAATGGGCTCTGGTGAGCAGGAGGGTTCCTGGTGGCATCTAGGAGGGAGTCGAGGACACTAGAGAACGAGGCATGTTTTTCTCCAAGAACAAATACAGGCTGCCTGGTGACTGGAGGCAGAAGACTGTGGCCCCAGGAGGGCCTTTAAGGGAAAACAAGAAATACGGGGCTTTGGAATACTGTCAGTAGATCTCTAAGTCCAGGCTGGGATGCTGGCCTGGCTCCAACCCTAAGTGGCAGAGCTGCCTGTAGGTGCCTGGCGCCTTCCCAGGGACCTCCCACTACCTCTTCACTAGTAGTCTCTGGAACTCTCTGCACCCGCTCTCTCCATGTCCCTGTGCAGCCTAGGAGACCAGCCCTGGTCCAAGATGTTGGTGCTGAAATAGATTTCTGAGTGAAGTCCAGCTTTGGGGGACCTGGCTTATGCTCAGTGGACTGCACCCCCCATACCTCCCAGCTTCCCTGAGGTACTTTCACGGAGTGAGTGAGCAGCCAGTGCACGTCACTGCTGACAGTGCGGGTTGGAGCCCTATACATAGGGCAGCTTCGCCCCGAGGTAGTGCGGTGTCCCCAGAGGTGGTTTAAATGTCTCCAACCCTCAGTTTCCTCATGAGGCATGCCTGACCACCCTGTCGTGGCGGGAGTCTATGAGCTGAGTGAGACAGGGTGGGTAGGAAGTGGGGGAAAAGATCCTGGCCACACCAAACAAAGGGACCAGCAGTGACTTTCACAGTAAGCACCTTGACATGTCTTCCACTACAACCTCTGCTCCCCATGTCCCTGAGGCTCACCTTGGCCCAGCCGCTGGGAGTTCTGCTGCTCCTGCTGTTGCTGGTGCCGCCGGGCCAGCTTCTTCATCTGCAGAGGGACAGTCCAGGCGCCCACTCAGTCCCAGTCCAAATGCAAGGCTCTGCCTCCTCATCCCATCTGGACTGTCTCTTGCCCATCCCATCTCCCAGGTCTGCCCTGGAGCACTGGGTTAGCTGTGACCTCTCACCTTTGCTCTTTGGTTCTGAAACCAGACCTGGACCACACGCACGCTGAGGCCTGTCTCTGCTGCCAGAGTCTCTCGGACCTGACCCGGAGAGAGGGAGACAAGTCAGGTCTGTGTAGATGGCAGCTGGAAGGTGGCAGTTGGGTTGAGGGGTGGGAGGAACATTTCTGTCCCCCGCCCCCCCCCCCGATAGCAGTGGGTCGGGGAGGAGGAACGGATCCACAATAAGCAAAAGGGCGCCAGACTGTCACCCCAGTGCCCCTTACCTTCCGACAGGGCTTGGAGGAGACCTCAAAAGAGGCCTTAAAAGCTCGTCGCTGCTGGGTGGTGAGGATGGTCCGGGGCCGTTTGGGCCTTCTCGGGTCCTTCCCGTCATCTCCACTGCCCTTACTCTGGCTGCCCTGCCCCTTGGCCGGCTTCATGTCTCCATCTTCGTCCTCACTCTTCACTGTGGAAGACACAACCCAACCTGTCAGTCGGAGCTTACCTGTAGGTGAGAATTCACTCACTCTCTGCTGATAATTATGGCTCCCTAATGACCTCAGGATAAATTAGAGCCTTCCCTAGGCCCATAGATCCTTCTTTGCCAGTCCCATGACCACAATACACACTCACTTCTTCATTCAGGGCCCCGGGGCTGGTTTAACCCTGCTGACCCACAGGTTCCTCTATAGCATACACACAGACACACAGACACACACACAGACACACACACACAGACACACACAGACACACAGACACACACACACACACACACACACACGCAGGTGCTTACATGCTCAGGGAGACCATGACTCAATACCCATGACTGTGCACAAGACTTGGGTTGAGGGATGGGAGAGACACTTCTGCCCCCCGGTGATAGCATTGGGTCGGGGAGGAGGAACGGATCCACAATAAGCAAAAGAGGCACACACTAGAACACGTGCAGCATTCTGGGGCTCGCACACAAAGGCAGATCTGCTCTTGTGTGACTCTGAAAGCCAGCGGCCTCCTGCTGTAGGCATATGGCAGCTATGGCCCAGGCTGGCCCTGGGCTTCCCCGTCTCATCTTGTTTGAAAACCACCTTTACCTGCTGGCCTCTAAAGGTCCATGTGTCATGCTAGCTGGGGACCAGGGTGAAAGAGAGGAATGGCTGGAGCCTTCTTTCTTGAGGTCTCCAGGGACTAACAACTGGCAAAGACACGGACCAGCCATCCTCACAGGAGGACATAGGACCAGGACATGCACACAGACACACACACACACACACACACACACATACACACACACACACACACACACACACAATGGACTCACTGATGGGTGCACACACCTGTATCTGTTCCTTAGAGACATTCACCATTGCAGGCTCACAGAGGCCTATACCCATAGGCAGGGGCACTTACGTGCTAAGACACACGTGGCATGAAGAAGCATGTGTGCACATCCAGCAACACACACACCACTTCCATGACCCAAGGGTTTGGGGCCTTAGAGACCTAGGTACATGGCCAAGCTTCCCAACAACCTTGAGCGCTGACATCTGTCACTGGAACTTGTCCCCTCCCTAGCCTCACTCTCTTTGGAGGTTAGCCCCATGGAGGACTGTGACCTTACAATGTCTGTAAGCCGGGCCAGTGGCCTTCCTTTCCATGAGAGTGCAGGTGGCCACAGGGATGATATCATAGTGTCTAACCCAGCAGCAGATACACAAGGACTCTGTCACACTGAGGTCCAAATATTGGGGCCCTGGAAACTGCAGACACTCCCCACGTGGGCAGAGGACATACCTGTGGATCTAGGGTACCTCCAAGAGCAGGCCAGCCATTTTGGCATGCTCCTTGCCCAAGACTCAGGAGTGACAAGGCCCCAGCCTTCAGGTTTTGACTAGAGAGCAAGTGTATGTATGAGTATAGCACATGTGAGTGTGTATAAAATCATGCAAGTGCATCCCATGAGTGTGCTGGTCAAGTGTAGAGGTATGAAGAATATACATGTATGTGTGTGTACATAGGAGGAGCTTTGCATGTTTGGGTGTGTAAGCACACATCCTCATGTATGGGCACATGAGGTGGTGTCTTCATGGCACTGGCACCCAGATAAGTGATAGGGTGGATGCGACATTGGATGTGGCACCTTGGTGCTGGCTGGACGTGTGTGGACGTGAGCAGGTCTGTGGCTCTCAGAAGCCCCGGCTCCAGCATCCCACTGAGCCAGTCCCGGCCTAGGCTCACCAGAGTCAGACTCGTCCGGGCTCACGGAGCTGAGGAGGTCTTTCTCCTTCTCGTAGTCGCCCTTGCACAGCAGCTGGCCCTCCTTGAGCACGAACTCATCCCCCTTGCGCAGCTGCCTCTCGCACACACAGCAGCAGAAACATCCCAGGTGGTACACACACTCGAGCGCCCGCATGACGAACTCGGTAGGAGCAATCTTCTCCATGCAGCCGCTGCACTTTGCCGCGAAGAGCCTGCCGGGTACAGAGGAGGCACGGGCCGGGCTAAAGGGGTTCACCCAGGACCTCTCCCTCTGCCACCCTGACAGACGGGGGGGGCAGGGACACACCCTCCTCTTCTGCCCGTCCCAAGGGGAGCCAGGGTAGGCATGAGGTGCCTCTCTTGGGTGGTCAGCTCTGCTTCCGGGTCTTCCCGCTCAGACATGGACGCCACTAGAGGGCAGTGTGCAGGGTCAGCCTCATACCCTGACCACTCGCTTCCTTCACCCCCATAGCCAAACAATCCTAATTTTGCTCTGCCCTCCAGCCTGGGCCATTCCCCCCTCCCTGGGTCCCCAGATTCTCAAACCCTTCAACCCTTTTGCACCTGCGCCCTAACCCAGGACACAGAGGCACTTTCTGAACCGCTCGTTGATCTCGTTCTTTCCTGCTCTACACTCAACCATAGTCCCCAGTGCCCACAAAACATCCCATCTCACGCCTCCTGCTTCCCAGCTGTAATCTCTCACACAGCCACCGCATCTCCAGGGCACCCTCACAGTGGCCTCTGGACACGTTCTGTCCCTGCCACTTTGCTTAGTGCCACCTTCTTGTCCTTTTATTTCAGCATGGGCACGGCTTGCTGAAATGGGTAGCTGCTGTACGCATGTCACCTGGCCCTGGAGACCAGAGAGACCTGGCCCTATTTTAGGGATGAGGAAGAGGAAGTACAGACAGGAGTTCGTGCTCAGAGTGTGTTCGATATAGCAAGCCATTCCCAGTGTGGGCTGATCCAGGCTCACCGTGGCTGACTGTCCCGCCTGAGGAACCTGCCGGGATAGGGTGTCTGTGCCCCTGGCTGGCTGACGCTGCAGGGTCCTGCTGTTCTGCTGACCGCTCCTGCCCACACCCCACACCCTGTCACATGCCTGCTCTGTGGGAACTCAGCTTCAACAACACTTTGATGGAAAAATTTATGAAGAATCAAATTATTGCTGCTGGGAGGGAATTAAAACCATTTTTCATTCCCTGCATCCCCGGGCCACGTCTGCGGGCGCCACCTTGGGAGCACCGCGCATCCCATCCCTCTTTATGGCCCGCCATCACAGGCACAGATTACAGCTGCAATTCTCTGCTAATCGGTTCTGGAGCAGAGACAGCCGTAAAAGCCAGGCTCACACCCGGCCTCCTTTCCTGGGGCTGCTGTCAGCACCGCCCACAACAAAATGCTGTTTCACAGTGGACGGGGATTCCTTGGGTTCTGATTACTGCCCTGACACTGGCCAGAGCACTCAGTGTGGGCGCAAGCCCAGTGCCCACATCTATTTGGTCTGGCAGACTCCTATTCAACCTGCAACACCCAAGTCCAACACCACCTTCCCAGAGGCTTCCTTGATGATGCTGTGGCCTAGGAGAGGTGTCTTCCCCTACCTACCTCTGAGCTTCCTTATTGCCTCAGGTTGCTCTGTTGCAAAATGAGGAAGCCAGAAGATCTTCCTGAGGATTTGATGACATTGAACATGTGAATCAGCAAGAAGTTGCTATGCAGTTCTCCGAGGGGGTCCCCGCTCTAGTAGGGATACCTCAAGGCAGGTAATGGCTCCTTCTAGTTCTCAGGGGAACTCTGTGTGCATTTGTGGTTGGGCGTGCAAAGTCTTGGTGTGGGACTGAAGGTCAGAGCAGGTGCTTGAGGCAAGTGGGTATCCTCTAGGTCCAGACTAGTTTGTGGCTTTGCAAGAAAGGTACAGATCATATGATTTTATCCAGGGAGGGGGGGGTCCAACCTGCCCCACTGGTACCCTTAGGTAGGCAGAGGCTCCTGGGAACTTGTCTGGCCATGGGTTCCTATGTAGAGGCAGACCACTCTATGATTGGCCAAGGTGCCCAGTAAGGGCTACAGGGCACTGTAAACAGATGGGCACTGGCCAGGCCTCAGGCCAGAGTCAGCACATCTTGTGGGGCTCCAAGAAGCAAGAGCTCCCTAGGCTCAGAAGATAGCAAGCTGGGTGTGTGTTGGGGGGTGACCTGCATTCAGCGACTGTGCCACAAAGCTGGGACTCCTGCATCTAACAGCCGCACTAATGCCTTGGCAGCAGGGGGTGGATTGCGACTTCTCCGTGCTCATCAACACAATCTATTATTAATACCCCTCCAAAGGCTCCAGCAGCCATTTCCAGGCAGCACAGTCACTCGGGGTGTCATCTGTTATCTAGATTGCAAGAGCCCAGGAAATAAAACAAACGGCGTGCACTTTATAAACGGAATGTGCCATCCGTTCGGTCTCCAAGCATCTCTCCGCCCAATAAAACATCGGGGGGCGCGTATGAAATACTCACTCCCAATTATGGGGCAGGCTTTGTCTACTATGCAGGGATGGAGTGAGTGCTACTCGTGGGTGCATGTGTATGTGTGTAAGTGGGGGGTGCCCTCCTCTCTCCAAATCCCCTTCTCTCCCTCAGCCCCTTCGTCATGGGCACATGGCCGGAAACAGAAGTCACAGAGAGCCAGGGGGAAGCAGGCCAGCCACAGGCAGGGCGCTGCCATCATGCAAGCTTGGAGCCTTCATAAGTAATTCCTCTTTCCCAGCCTCAGCTTGCTTTGTGTGTAATGGACTCAGTGCTGAAGCCTGCATCTCAGCACAGAAGGTGGGAGCCATCAGCTTAAAGCTGCAAGTGGACAGGACTGGGGCACACCTTGACTCCACAACTTCAAGGTTCAAACCTAGGTCTTTACTTGTCCTGGTTGAATGCCCTATCCCCTAGTTCCATATCCACCTTGCTATGTGACTTTGGATAAGCCATTTAGCCTCTGAGCCTCCACTTCTCCATTGACTACATAGGAACATTTGGGCTGGCCATGTAGCTCAGTGGGTAGAGTGCTTGCCTAGCATGCATGAAGACCTGGGTTCTATCCCCCCACACCATGTTAAACCAGGCACTGAAGCAAGCCTTCAAAAGCTCAAAGTCGGGGCCAGTGATATGGCTCACGGGGGCTTGCTGCAGAAGTCTGAACCCCTGTTCAATCCCTCAAATACACATAAAGTTGGAAGAAGAGAACAGACCTCCATGTGCATGCTGTAGCATGTATGCCCTCCCATGATAAACAAAGAGTAATTAAAAAAAATGTAAAAGTCAAAGGTCATCTCTGGTTAGGCAGAGTTCAGGGTCAGCCAGTCAGCCTGGGCTACATGAGACCCTGTCTCAAAAATCAAAACAAACAAACAAACAAACAAAAAAGCCAGGAGGCTGCAAAAGTGCACACCTTTGATCCCAGCACTTGAGAGGCAGAAGCAGGCAGATCTCTGAGTTCAAGGACAGCCTGGTCTAAAGCTCTAGTTCCAGGGCAGCCAGGGCTACACGGAAGAGCCCTGTTTTGAAAAGGGGGACAGGGAGCCTGTTCCTAGCTAACTGCAGAGGGATGGGGAGAGGTAGGTCCCTATGAGGCACTTGTCACTATGCTGGTCCAGGGGACCTTCCACTTCCGCCTGCCCTGTACCACCACCATGCTCACAGTGCCTTTGTGGCCCATGCTCATTGGGCCCTCATGACTTCTGGGAGCAGGTTCCTGACACTGGTTGTGTGCACAAGTCCCAGCATGCCTTGCAGAAGCTCCTGGGCTCTGGCCAGACCCTCTTGCTCTCATCTGTCCCAAAGGGTCCTGCTCTCTTGACTCAGGACCATCGATCTCAGGGCAGCCTGAGCACTAAGAAGGCTTGGTGGTCGTCCACCTGCGTCATCTCTAAATCCTCACAGACCTGAAAGGCAGGGCAGACGCTTGTCTTGCTCGGACTCTGTGCGTCCAGCCAGCCTTGTCTCTGCTTGCTGAGCTGTGTGTTTGCCCCCAAGACTATGAGGTTCCTGGAGGCCCAGTCCATGTCACACCCTGTGATCTTCCTGTCCACGATGGGTCTGGGTCCTTTACAAACTGACCTGGGGGCTAGGACATAGCTCAGCATGTTTGCTGAGCATGCAAGAAGCTGGGTTTGATCCCCGGCATCACATAAAACCAGACGTGGTGACATACGCTTGTAATCCCAACACTCAGGAGATGGATCAGTAAGCTTAAAGTCGTCCTTGACCATATAGTGACTTAGAGGCTGGTTCGGGATGCATGAGACCCATTCTAAAAATATTAATAAAATAAATAAAACCCAAATTGAACACCACTCTATCTGCACATTCTCCAACGATCATCGTGTAAAACAGTCTGTTGTGAGGACAGGTCTTCCCTCTCTGGAAGAGTCCCAGGCTGTGAGAACCCATCTTCCAGCAATTCATTTGGTTTGTCTGAAGCACAATTTATTAAACTCATAAGAGACTAATTTAAATAAAAAGTCTGAAAATGCAGTGTTTTGCAGAGGATTTGAATGTGGGTCACAAGACTGACTAACTTCCTAGCCAGCAAGCACCGTGGAGCACACATGGAGCACGGCTCTTCAGCAGCACACACATTTGGCCTCCCCCAGATGTCCTCACCCTAGCTATTTTTAGCCCCCAGAGTCCAAATGGCACATTCTGAGCTCGGAGTCCTGGCTTTGTTGCTTTCAAGCCCTGGTACCCTGCACTTACCCATCTGCCTCAGTGTCTTCATGGGTTTTATGGGGACACTGACAGAAGTAGCAGGCTGGGGTGAGCAAGGCTCCTAGGGTTGGATGGGTAAATGGGGACCAAGATTGCCAGCCCTGGCGTAGCATTCTCGTTGAGTAGAAGCTCCCTTCCTCCCCCTCGCTCTATAGCAGATGCATGCCCTACCAGTGCGCTTTACAGTTTGTGGGGCCCTTCACTGGGCTCTGAGGATAACTTCTACTCTACATGTGTGCTCTCAAGTGGGACCTCCCTCAGGCCTTCTAGACAGGCAGTCAAGGTGAGTCTGAGCCCTTGTGGGCCTGGTAACCATTGCACTCCTCCCCAGTGTACGCAGCATTTCTTAATGGATTCGGAATTGAGGTTGAGGACACTCAAGACCTTAGTTTTACTTCCTTGCTGTAGTTTGAAGAGAAAATGTCTCACAAAGACATTTGCATATGTGGTTAGCCTGTGGCACAATTAGCAGGCAGTGTTTCTTTGGAAGGTGGGGCCGGGGGAAAGGTTAGGTCCCTGGGTTGTAGCCTTGAAAAGGATACTGGGGTCCTGGCAACCACCATGACCTTCTGCCCTGCCATTAGATCAAGTGACCGTGGAACTAAATCCTCTGAGATCATGAGCCAGAGTAGACGTCTCCTTTATAGAAGCTGATTGACAGGCTGGAGAGATGGCTCAATGGTTAGAAGCACTGACTGCTCTTAACTCAGGGTCCTGTGTTCAATTCCCAGCAACCACGAGGTGGCTCACAACCATCTGTAATGGGACTCGATGCCCTCTTTGGTGTGTCTGAAGAGAACAACAATGTACTCATATATATAAAATAAATAAATAAATCTTAAAAAATGAAGAAGCTGATCGCCTTGTGGATTTGTGACTGTGATAGAAAGCTGACACACTGTCAGTCAAATCAGACTCCAGTTTGGTTCAGAACACTTGAGAGCGCATGATAATCTCAAAGTTAGCTCAAGACCAAATCATGGCCCTAAAGTCGTACCCAGGCCTGTCACTACTCACAATGTTTTTCTGCTGCTCCTGAAACATAGCAAATTCCATCTGCTTCCAAGGTTTGCCATCTCTCACTCTTCCCTATGCTTCTAGAATGCTGATCTTTCAAGGCCTCCTTCTCCAGAAAGGCTTCCCTGATGCAGAGTCCACCATGCATGGTGGCACAGGCCTTTAATACTAGCACTTGGGAGGCAGAGGTAGTTGGTCAGATCTCTTTGAGTTCAAGGCCAGTCTGGTCTACAAAGTGAGTTCCAGGGCAGCCAGGGCTACACAGAGGAATCTGCCTCTAAATAAATAAATAAATACTGCCTAACTAACAAGACAAACAGATTTCTCTCTGGCCCCCTCTACATTTACACAACTTATGAGTCTATCTGTCTGTCTCTTTGTCTAATGTCTGCCAGAATGTCACCCTAGTTAGATCAGGATGGCTAAGGTAGATGCTTCCTATAAGCCCACCCCTAGCTAAGCCTCAGAGCTCCTGGACACCACTGCTGGACTCACTGCCCAGTGGAGACCATGTGAATGGGTGCTACTGGCCTGGTGGCTCTCTGTGCCCACCGTTCTACCTCCCTTGACTTCATCCATCATCCTTCTGGAAGCCAGCTCTGAGGATGTCTGCACACAGAGCCAGGCTGCCTGGTCCCATAGAGATGGCCACAGTGTGGCAGGTGATCTGCCAGGTTGTGTTCACCACAGGAAGGTAGGATGGCCAAATGTGGGGGACAATGTCAGGGGCCTCCTAGGGGTGGGGACATGGCACAGGCTTAAGAAGTTGGCTCTGGGGGTGACAGGAATGGTTTTGAATCCCAGCTCTGCCCTACTAGCTTCCTGATTTTTGGGACCTGAGGTCCTGGTTCCCTGTTAGAGAATGGAGGCTGGATGCCCATCTAGCAGGTGTGGTACCTCTTCTCCAGGCCAAACCCAGGTGGTAGCAGGACCCCAGGTAAGAGCTCCGTGTGGTGTGGGGTGGGGTGGGGTGGTGAGCTTCTTACAGTGGGGGCTGTGGGTGCAGCAGTGAGGGGCAGGTCTCCTGAGCTTGGGGACAGGGCCCTCCCTGGACATAGGGGTGGCAGGGATTGTAGAGTCAGCCCATCACTGAGACTTCTGGACATCTCCCCCATGTGCCTGCGCATCCTTATCATTCCGGGCTTAGCTGTTTTTTATTTGGAGACAAAAAGGAGCCTGTTGATGGGATCCAACTCAAACCAGCTGCAAACATCTGCTTTGATGCGGCAGGAGCCGCAGGCAGGCCCGGAGTGCTTGTCAATCAGGCGGCTGGAATGTGCTGCGTGGCTGGCCATGCTTGCTGGCTGCCGGTGGTGGTACCTTCTGGCCTGCCAGGGCTTGGCAGGGCCTCGCTGACCTGCCGCCTGCCCAGCCTGCATGAGGGCGGCCGGGGGCTTCTCTTAGCTCTTTGATCCACCTCGGGGCACAGTAGGGAGGCCCCAGCTAGGGTTGGAGGTCACACACCACAGGCAGGCAGGGACCAGCCCAGCTTGGAGCCTGAGGTACTGTCTCCACACATCCAGTGATCCCAGACTCTGGAACCTTCTCCATACCAGCCTCTAAACGGGGACAGATCGGGGAGCAGAAGAGACAGCCCACCCAGGTCCCACCTCAACTACCATTCTCACATCAGAGGGGACATTCTAAGGTGAGAACAGTGTGTCTATCTGAGCAAACAGACCATCACACACACAAGGGATAAAAGGAGACAATAAAGTAACACAGGCAGCAACGGACAGTCCAGAGGGCTGTGGTCTCAGAGGGGCAGTCAGAGGCAGTCAGAGGGGCAGTCAGAGGGGCAGTCAGAGGGGCAGTCAGAGGCGCAGTCAGAGGCAGCCTGGGCATCTAGGGAGGAAGATCCAGCTGTGGGAACAGCACTTTAAAGACCCTGAGGTCAGAGTGCACATGGGGTGGCAGAAAGTGAAACAGGGCACTGTGTCTGGAGCAGGTGAGTGAGGGAGAGGGACCCAGGCGTAGGCAGAACTTGGGGAGGACTGATTATGTGACCTGGGAAGGCTCTGAGCTAATGAGTAGCAATTAAAAGTTTTTTAAAAAAAACATTTATTTAATAGTTTGTATGGTGTGTGTGGTAGTGTGTGGGGACAACTGTCTGAATCAGTTCTCTCCTTCTGCCATGTGGGTTTGGGGAATTGAACTCAGATCATAGTCTTGGTAGCAATCACCTTTACCCATCAAGTCATCTCTGTGGCCCCCTGGGCTGGTATTTTTTATTTTTTAGAGGCGTTGAAGGCATTTATTCATGAACAATGGGTTCAGAGGAGATGGCTACTGGTTACAAGCTCTAAGGCTCTCCGTCAAACAGCCATGGGTCGGGGCACCCCCCAGGGAGGGGGTGAACTGGCAGCCCCCTGGACACGAACAATGGTGCCAGCATATCAGGGGACAGAGGAGCCTTCCTTGCCACCAGCCCCGCCCTAGGGTTAAAGTGCAGCTGGGAAGGAGGAGTGGACAGAATAGGGAGCTAGAGAAAGCTGAGGTCAGCAGGGGTCCTATGCAGGGGCCTCCTGTCCGCTATGGTCCCAGGTGATGGAGATAGACCATCACCTCTTTCAGAAAGACTAGTCCCCAAAGACAGTGGGGGGGCTGACTGCAGCTGCTTCCCGGAGGGTCCAGAATGTGGGGAGCACAGAGCTAAGATCTCTGGAGGGAGAGAGGGGAGGGATCTTCTTTCTTCAGTGACACTTGAGTCAGCAGGGCCCTGCCCCAGCCAGACTCCTAAGCCACTCCATTGAAGGGGTTACTTCCATGGCGGTGGGGAGGGAAGGAGGGAGGCCTTTAGGGAAACCTGTGGGGCTGGAGTTTCCGACTTCTGCCAGCGATCTTCCCACCCAGATCCTCCTGCAAAGGTGATGCGGACGTGATACCCACCCTCTACCCATCACTGGGGATCCTGCCCCATCGGTTGTATGGGTCCTGGCCTGGGCCTGCCCTGTTTGAGGATCTCAGCAGCTCAGCCCCACTTCCTCTCTATCCCAAGGGCTCCTCTCTAGAAGGCTGAAAGGAAAGGCCACGCTTCACCTTCCAAAAGAAAAGTCCTGAGGGTGTCTGCTTCTCCCCCCGCCCCCCCCATCTTGCATATATTAAATTGTGCAGCTTGGCTCCACTGGGCTGGTATCTTGACTGACTCTGGCAGCCATGTAGCCGTGATGGGTGAGAAGCAGAGACAGGCTCAGGGACATCAGCTGAGTAACCTAGGCAAAGGTGAGGCTAGCTCCTGCTAGGTAGGATCAGGGAAGGCATCCTGAAGTAGGGACCTTCTGAAGAGGAGGATGCCAGAGGATGGGCAGGCCTGAGCCTCTCAACGAGAGGTGGGCAGAAGCCATTAGAAAGGAAAGCTGAGATGCAGTAAGGCAGGAAAGAAGGGGGCCTCAGCTCTGGACAGGATGTGCCCAGGGCAGCACCTGCCATCTGAAGCTCTGGAGAAGCGTAGACAGGGACACACAGAGAGACATGAGCACAAACATACATTCATACACATGGGCACCCCCATGTAGCCCTACAGAATGAGCTTATGCCGTGTGGCTTCCCACCTGACAATTTGTTTCCCATCTTCAGAGGAACACATCATGGATTGGGGTGGGACATTGCTCTGAAACCACACCTCCCTGGGTAATAGACAGGGACAAAGTCCAGGACAGAGGGAAAGTAGATCAGTGACTACACCCTCCCCATCTGAGCCCCTTCCCAAGAAGCCCTGTGGTCCACCTCGGGATTCTGGTCTAGGCAGAAGAGCCTCAGAGAAGCCAGCAAGGCAGTTAAGTATGTGTGGAACCAGGCTAAGGGCTTTGTCTGTGTTTGAAAAGCACGGCTATGGGTTTTTGTCTGAGCCCCCATGACCAGGGTAGCTTGGGTTATAGTTTGCCTGGCATACAAGAAGACCTAGGTTTGATCCCCAGTACCACATAAAGGCAGGCATGGTAGCACACAATCGCAATTCCATTACTCGGGAGATAGCGGCAGGAAGATCAACAGTTTACTTTTTCCTAAACTACATAGAGAAGGTTGCCCTCACTCACCACATTGATGAACACCTATGAGCCAGGCTTTGGACTGTCCCTTCCTTTCCTCCTGCTGTGCACCCCAGCCCCAGGAGCAGAGACAGGTCCCCTCCCCTCCCCCATCTTCACTGAGGTCACCAGCTCCTGTCTCTGGATCCAACAGGCATTAATACTGTTACTACTACACTCTAAGATTTATTGAGTGTTTCCTACACACCAGGCCCCAAGCATTCTTTGCACACGGATTGTTCCTCTGACTAGAAGCACATCCAGCCTCGCTACAAAAGAGAGAAATGGTTAGAGAAGGCATCAGGCTGCTGCTCCCCTGGCCTTACTGTGGGGTCTTTGTTCTGGAAGCCCTCTGTTGCTTTTCTCTTGCCCACCTAGTGATAACTGTCTCACTCTGTCAGCTCAGAGTAGCCAGGTCCATTAACCTAGACTGCAGGTGCTAAGAACGTGAAGGACTATGTGGTCCCCACAGCCCAGGTGGAAGTTGAGCCATGGGCTTTGTCTTGGGGTCTTCCATGGCCAAAGTGGGCTGGATCCAAAGCCGTGTGTCCAGGAAGGGCTGTGGGATTACGGCAGAACCCGAGCAGGTATGCACACAGCCAGGCAGAAGGCAGCGCTGGCAGCAGGGTACACCTGCTTGTGGCCTCAAAGACCTTAGAAGAGCTGAGGATGGTGACCCTCATCTGTAATTGAGGATTGCCCCCAAGTTCAAAGCTGGCTGGTCTACTAGTGGGTTCCACAGTGCTACATGGTGAGTTCCTGTCTCAAATATTCATATATATATATATATGTATATATATATTTGTGTATATGTGTATATATACATATATGTATATATATAAAATATATATATATACACACACATATATATAATATATTTTAGAGGAGGAAGAACAAGATAGCATATTGGATAAAGGTGCTTGCTGCATGATCTGAGGACCTGACTTCAATCCCTGGAACTGACATAAAGGTGGAAGGGGAGACTGACTCCACAAAGTTGTCTGCTGACCTCTGCGTGTGCATAGTGATGTGCAGGCATGCATGTGCTCACATAAACACACACACACACACACACACACACACACACATTTCAAAAGAGTGCATAAGATTCCAGCGAGGGAGTATGTGTGTGTGTGTGTGTGGGGGGGGTGACTTTAGAGTTGCAGTCTGTGTAGAGACAGACAAGCAGGGAGGCCATAATACCATGAGGGAGCAGCTGGAAAAGCAAAGGCACAAATGAGGCACAGGCTATTTGTAAGGCTGAGGGGATAGTGCAATAGATTGAAGCAGGTTGGTAAGAACGAATGTCAGAGAGCAAGGCTCCAGGCCCAACACGCAATAGCTGGAAGTAAAGCATGTTCTTTTGTCCCAAACAACGATACATGCACCCACTCATACAGCCACCTCACAAGCTATGTATCCATCTTCTCTCCCATTCACCTATCCATCTTCCCATCCATCCACCAATCCTGTTATCCATAATCCATTCATAAGTCAATCTAGCCAGTGATCCACTCATGTCTGTATCCATCATCCACTCATCTACCTACCTATCCATCCATGCATTCACACACACATCCATACACCCATTTTTCCATCATCCTCTCATCTACCTACCTATCCATCCATGCATTCATACATCCATACACCCATTTATCCACCATCCACACACCAATCTACCTACCTATCTATCCATGCATTCACCCACCTATCACTTATCCATCCATGACTTTATCCACCCACCCACCTACCAATCCATAGATCCACTATCTATCCACACCTGCATCCAGTTTACTCCATACCTGCCGGTCACCCCAGCCATCCACTCACCCACACAGACTGCCTACCTATTCACCCAACCCAACTTTTCACTGCAATGTGAAGTGTTAACATTTACCAGTGGCCAATTGCTGTGCCTGGTGACAAATAGAATCCGGGTAACAGTCACAGGCTGTCCTAGTAGAAGGAACAGCAGCAAGGCATTCAAAGGGAGGGGTCTGGACACCACTGTGGGATAGAGCACTGCCCCAAACTGGTATTGTGGTCCACCATTCTCATCCCAAAGATTTTGCCTTCTTTGAATGTAAACTGTAGCAGGGTTTAATTAGGGTTCTATCAATGTTGAGAAACTTCCTTTGAGCAAGTGTGTCCTAGAAGAAACTCCATTAAGGCAATTTAATTTTTTGATCAATTTTCTTTCTGGTATGGTTAAATAATTTACAACTTTCCCCCTTTCATTGTTTTGTTTTACTAAAATTATTTTTATTGAGATAAATGATTTTTTCCCACCGACGTTTTTAGAGTTGCTCTGCTGCAGGCTTTGGGCCCGCCCCGAGCCTTGCTGACGGCCGTGGCGACACTGCTCAGCCCCCCCTCCACCCCCCCCCCGCCAGCAGTTGTACTTCATACTGACTTTTTTTATTTACCAAGGTAAATCTCCCCTAGGCTCAGGAGGGTGTTCCTCAATGCTGCCAACTAAATCGCTGACGTTTGTTTCCACAGATCTTACCAGGCAGCCAATGAAAACACTCACCCAGGGACCAAGACTCGGACGGGGTCAAGACGGAGTCCTGGGTATCTTGTGTGGCTTGCAAGTGTGCCCAGAACCTAAGTGTGTTACTTCTTGTCCTTTGGGGACTTGGCACTACCTCCTTTTCTTGGTCCACGCCCCAGGTTCCTGTGACTTGTGTCTCAGAGTCTGGTCCCTAACTGAGTAAGTCTGAGTCTCTCCAAAGAGCCCTGGAGGTACAGAATTGAGCAGCTCATTTCTCGACAGGCGAGCCTGGTCATCTCTCCTCACTTACTTTCTGTCCTGGCTTCTCTTGTGTATCAATAGACACAGCACAAGCTTTCTTAGCCCAGGCACTCCAGCTACCATGAGATCTGGCTCAAGGCTGTCCTCCACCACACATTTTTGTGTGCACACATCTCTGACCCTGCTCTGGCACATTGGGAAGCATGTATAAGGTCCTACCAAACGACACACTGATGAAACCTGTCCAGTCTGGAGCTCTCAGTCACACAGGAAGTCTTCCTTCAAAGGTCCCAGGATCACCACTAGAAAGGTAGGGTCCCTTTCTCAATACAAAGCCAGGGCCTGACCCAGGCTAGCCTATAGACTGGCACCGCATTGTTCTCTGGGTTGGGAAGGTGGTTAGGGAGGAATGGGAAAGAAAGAAGTGCCAGAGATATGGCAGCCTGAGGGTTGCTCTTGGTATGCCATTTTGAGGTGACACAGTTATAGTTGGTGGGCAGAACAAGTCTCCAAGATGACACCCTCAACAGGATTCTGAGACGTGGGCACAGGAGTGGTTAGGCTGAGAGTGATTCTACAGGCTTGTAGGCATGAGGGTTAGACCTCTCAAAAGCCAGTGGGCTCTCCTGCAGGCTGGGGGGGGGTATGGCATGTTAAGCCTGATGTCCCTGCTGGGCAGGGCAAACAAGGCCACTCCTGGGGACACCCCTCTCCTGTTGGCCCGTTTAGTGGGTAACTGATCGCCCCACGCCCCGCCCCAGCCGCCCGCTGCCCGCTCGAGCCGCTTAATCACCGCCCGCCCGGCTGCATTAGCATAGTAATGGCCTTTAAATTGAGCCTCTTTGTTTTTTAATTAAGCTCCCAGCAGGTACAGAGAAGAGCGATTATTGAGGAAGCTGCCAGCGCTAATCGCCCGCAGTCATTTGACAATTAAAAAGCGCCTAGCTTTAACCCTTTCCCTGCGCCTGCAGCAGTACCACCCCCCCCATAGCATTTAACATCGGCTGTGCGTGCGCATGCTTTCGATTGGGATCCGGGGCTCGGTCCCCTAGCAACTCAGAAAGGTCCTTTCTAACACCCCCATTTTGATGAGGGGCAAACTGAGGCACAGAGCAGGAAGGTAACTTGCCCAAGGCACACAGTTTGGGCGTGGGAGACAAGACTTTGGCAGATGGGTTGCTATGGAGATCCAGCGCCCAGCCTTGACGCTTGGCAGCGCCCTCTGAGAACACCTTCCCATTTAAGTAAATTTTCTCGCCCTTCTAAGCCCTTGTGGGCATCTCCTAACGCCTGTGGGATGAAATTCTCAGGCCTCCTCTCCCTCCCCTCACCCATCTCTTATTGTGTGCAGGCACAAGGTTGGGGCTCCTGGATCCCTGAGAACAGCTGTGTAAGAAGAGACTGGCGTGTGCTCTGCCCAGGTGGGTGGTCCCCCAAGAAGTGGGACAGACAAATTCAAAGACAGGCACCACAGTTCCAGGTCCAGTCCCTTCCTCCATGGAGAGGCTGTCAGAGAAGCCCCTTGCCCCCTACCGAATTTGGAGGGGAGGTTCTGGGGGAAGGCTGCAGAGTGTGCAAAGACCCAGAGGCACCACCGCATGACCTAGAAAGAAAAGCTGAAGGGGAGGGACGAATGGAACCCGAGGAGCCGGGCAGAGCGGGAGCCAGCCAAGGGGCGGGTCCTACAGACTTCACAAACAACTGCACTTATGTTAGGGTAATGCCTCCCACGATTTACTACTGAAACATCCAAAAGGCAGCCACCTCCTCCATCCTATCCCGAGTCTTCTGGTACCCTCCCCAGAGGCAACTTGTGCCTTGGCTGGGGTCTCCTTCCTGAGAATGAGATAGGTGACTCCTGAGTATGTAGACCCGTGCACCACCCGTTCTCACAAGCATGGCCTTTTCTTATGAGGACTAGTTGGCGCTTCTCTCTCTCTCTCTCTCTCTCTCTCTCTCTCTCTCTCTCTCTCTCTCTCTCTCTCACACACACACACACACACACACACACACACACGCACACACACTACCACTGTTCCCCAGAGCACCTGACTCCAGCTGCCAGGTCCTTCATGGTAGGCTCAAACCCTGATTTACTTAACCCGCACCCTGCGGATGGCCTTGCAGGCCATTTAAAGGATTTTGTCTTAATCTCAAGAACCATAGGAAGCCATTGAAGGATTTTAAATGGGGAGTGGCTTGAGTGATTTACATTTTTAAAAGATCCCTTTGGCTCTTAGCTGGAGTCCTCTAAGAATTGCAGTTGGAGTCCAGCAGGAGGCAGGAGGCGGAGCAGCTCTAGGCTGGGGGTACCGGAGTGGGAGGCGGTGATTTAGGAGAGGACGATGGAGAGTAGGGTGAGTCCTGGGCTGGGGGATGGATGGATAGATGGAGGGTGCCCCGCCCCCACCCCAGCGCTAAGATGGGCACAGGGTGGTGGACGTAGGATATCGGGCACGTAGACTCCAGAGACACCTCGCTTTCTACCTATTACTGAGGCTGAGCTGAGGGAGTCCGGCAATGGCTGGCTTTCTTTCTCAGAGTTCTCTATCCCCAGGGTGTGGAGGGCAAGAGGGGAATTTGGATTGACAGGGGAGCGCTTGGCCCTGGTCGTTATTTTTTCTGTCCCTGGC
Organism: Tokudaia tokunoshimensis; assembly: GCA_036184795.1. Taxonomy (NCBI): domain Eukaryota; kingdom Metazoa; phylum Chordata; class Mammalia; order Rodentia; family Muridae; genus Tokudaia; species Tokudaia tokunoshimensis. The sequence continues at coordinate 6,963,040 of BTHU01000004.1, forward strand.
TCAGGGGTGGACTGGGACAGGCTGTCAGCACCCTGTAGCCCCCCTCACTCTGCCTATGACTCAGAGTTGAGTGGGGGCTGCTTGAGAGGAGCTGGGGTGGGGGTGGTCAGGGCCACCCAGCGGCTGCCTTGTCCCCAGGACAGAGGCAGGAAGCATGAAGGCCTCCAGGCAGCCAGGGGTTAACAGCCAGCCCACCCCATCTATCAGCTAACATCTCCCAAACAGACAGACAGACAAGGCAGCTGTCCAAACAGGCCTGTGTACCTGGCCACAGCCGCAGAGGGGACAGGGCAGTAGTGTTTACTCAGCTCCTGCCCCCACCACACACACACACACACACACACACACGCACGCACATACACACACACACACACACACACACACACACACACACACACACACACACACACGGGCATTTCCATACAGTCTCCCTCAGGTTTGTGCTGAAGGTTTGATGATTCATAAAGCTGAATGTCCTTGTTCTGAACTGGAGGTTCTGGCTATTGGGGGCTAGTACTGACTGGTCCAGCTCGGGTTGTCACTGTCACCGGTGAACCAAGAAACAGCACTAAACCGTGTTCTCAGGGCAAAAGCGGACACCCTAGAGCCTGGGAACCTGGAGAAGCATCCCAGACACCCAGGAAGCATCTCAGGTCCCCCTCTCTTTCCCTTATGGTTCTCTGACCAGCTCCCATTGAGGTTCCAACGAAAGGGCACTGACTACCATTCACTTCTGTTGAGGGGCTCAGGAAGCCCCTCTCATCACATCCTGTTCATCACGGGGTCCTTCACACAGGGTTCCCAAGTCAACCCTCCTCCTTAGTGGTAAGCAGCCTCCCACTTCTCCAAGTTCCCAGGCCTGGAGTATCAGGTGCCCCGTCTCCCTCTGCTGGTGGCTTCCCCAGTGCACTCTGCAAGTTCTCCCCAGCGTTCTTTCCCTGGGGTAAGGGGGTGCTCCCTGCATCGTTGAGGCTCCTAATACACCTTGGCTCCACACCTGCTCAACTCAGCTCCTAGCTCCTACCCAGAGCCTGGGTATCTCACTCCCACTGCAGAAGGCAAGGGACTGCTAACCAAGGCCCAGAGAGGCAGTATGCCTGTGCCAAGCCCCCGCAGCTACAGCACAGTGCCCCACAGAAGCGGCAAGACAGACAGGCCGGAGAGGGGCTAACGGCTACTGCCCTTGCTGAGGACTGGAATTTGGTTCCTGACCCCCATGTTAAGTGGCTCACAAATGCCTGGAACTTCAGCTTCAGGTGACCTAGCACCCTCTTTTGACATTCATAGGCACACACAGGCACATACATGCATGAACATACATAGTCACACTAGGAGGAGGAGGAGGGAAAGAAGGAGGAGGAGCAGCAGCAAAGTGGGCACAATGGGTGTGTGTGTGTGGGGGGGGAGAACAAAGAGTCCCTGACTCATGTGTCAAGTCCTAGCACCAGGTAGCATAGCTAGAGATGCCCAATTTGACCAAGGTGCATTGGGTCTGTAATCCTCAGAACAACTGGGCTGTTGCCTGGGGAGGGATGCCCCCAATTCCCCGGGCGCTCATGAGCTCCGGTTCAGACTCCCCTAGCAGGACATGTGCAGCCTAGGATGCACAGCCTCTCCCCGAGGCCAGGCTCCTCAGTGCCCCTACCCAGTGTGACATCTTTACAGCACATGCCGTGCCTGCTAAGGCCTGGGCGGGGTGAGGGGGAGGCAGGACACCTCTCAAGTAACGGATTGTAAATTCCTGGGCCCCTGGCTCTCTATCCCTAACAACCTTCTCCCATGGCCACAGCGCCTGTCCCTTCGCAGCCAATTTAAATGAGGGGTCCCAGACCTTGGGCGTAAAGCATTCCAGACTCCAGAGAGGGGGCAACTATTGTTACTTTGGGAAAAAAATAAAATAAAATAAAATAAACCGGATCTCTGCAGAGTCTAATCACTCGCATATGTGCTGTGGGCTTCCCAGCGTGGACAGCCCTTTACAGTGTGAGAGCCCCAGGGGCACAAACCTGGTTTCCCCTCAAGAGCCTATGAGGGAGGTCGCTATGGAAGAGACTGAGGCAGAGGGCAGAGCCCCTAGGCCCCATCTAATTTATTTTACTCCATTACCTCACAATGACTGATGGTCCCATTTCACAGAGGGTACAACTGAGTCTCTCAGTGAAGGTCAACAGCCAGTACCTGGCCCTGCCAGGATCTTCGTAGAGGTTCAGGCCTCCTGGGAGCTGCCCTGCATGAAGCAGTCTCCCGGTATGAGGGCCATGTACTGCCCTTGTAAAGGGTCTGGTCCCACCAGCCTGGCCCAGGCAGGCTCTGCTATAACCACAGCTAGGCCTGGAAGCAGCAAGGCTGGTTTTTAATAAGGAGGATGAATCTTCTCAGAAGCCCTAGTCCAGGAGGGAGGGTGGCCAGGCAGCCGACCTCAGTTCTCCTGCCTTTCTGTAGGCAGGGAGGGGAGGCCTGGCCCAGTGGCCTGTCGCTGGCCACTGGGGGCCTGGGCGGTAGGGGGTGGCTGCCCTGGGCCTGGAGGGAGCTGGCTCTTCTACCAGAGTAAGCTCACAGGATATTACACAGCCTTTGTGTGCCTGGTGACCCAGCTGCTGGTTATTGAAAAATTCCACCGCTCTGCACAGGGCAAGCCTGCTGACCCCTCATCCCAGGACGCGCCTATCTTTCAAAAGATACAGGATTAGAGCAGCAGGCCCGACCCTGAGCAAAGCCCGTCTGGGGTGTCTGTGTTTTCGTGGCCTCACGGGATTCTGGCTGGAGTGGGTTCTTGGCGCAGGATTTAATTAGTTGGAATCAGTCTGCGATTACTGTGACGACTATTTACCCAGGCACTCAGCAGTCTGAGCCCTACTCAGAACAAAGATGGGCCCCTCAGCCCTGGGCTAGCCAGGCCAGGGGCCCCAGCTGAGCTTGGGCCTAGCTGCTGGGTGGGCAAGGGAGAGCTGCAGGCCCAGCCAGGCCTTCTGCCGGCACACCTCATTTACTCGATATTTGTGGGTTTTCACAATGCAAAGCATCTACATGGGGCTTTTAAAAAATTAAAGCATCTCAAGAAATTTATGGCCAACTTCCGAGTGTCCCCTCCCCCAGCCCGTGGCTCTGTGGCCGTGGTCAGGCAGAACTCCTTTGCTGAGGTGGGACTGAATTCCTTCAGGAGGACGGTAGGGAGCCTATGCCCGGAGGCTGCTCTGGCCCCCAGTTACCTCCTCAGGTGTCCGAAACTCATGAGCGTGTGTATGTCTGTAACCACACATATATGACATACATGACTCGCCTAGGGAGGTGAGTTGGTGCATACAACATCTGATTTCTCTGGCTTACACCCATTCCCATACCACGGGAGCTTTCCCAATGCCTAAACTACTACTGAAAACACCAATACAATGTGTGTACATATATGTAGTCTATGTGCCCTCTCCTCCTGCATATGTCTGCTTGCCAGTGCACACATGCACGCAGACTAGACTCACGTCTATATGTCTGTAGCTGTTCCGCTTCTGGTATATGACCGCTGTTTAGATGTGTCTACATCTACACATGCCTGCCAATCTCAGGGCACCCCACCCTATGCACACATGCTGTGCACATGGACCTCCACACGTTGACACAGGCCACTGAACCAAGAGCTCCTGCACATGTGAACAGCCAGTGACAAGCATAGCTCCAAGCATGTTCACACATTTATAGACAGTGTCTGTACGCACATATATATATGTGTGTCAGCTGCCTGGGAGGCTGCAGGGGTAGCTTGTAGTCCAGAGTCAGGTGTGGCTTAGAGATACTTTGAGTTCTGTTTTGTTTATTCATTTTACCTATTGACAGGGTCTCAACTCTGTAGCTCTGGGTGGATTGGAACTCCCTATATAGCCTAGCTGGACCTGAACTCATAGAGATCCACCTGCCTCTGCCTCCAGAGTGCTGGGATTACAGGTGTGAGTCACCCGTGCCTTGCTAAGATAGCTCTAGTAGGGATTAGAAACTGGCTGGTCAGGAAAACTGCCAGGTCAGACCACAAGGTAGATCTGGGGGTCTGGCTGCCATTTAGGCAGGTCTTGTCCCAGCTGTCACCGATCTCTGCACAGCCCATCCTTAGCCTCCTCTGAAGACTCTTAGCTCTCACCTGACCTTCCACCTTTGTCATGGCCACTGATGCCTCTGTCCTGCTGTGGCTTGGGACACTTCAGGGTCACCTGGAAATCAGGAACAGAGAAGCAAACTGCTGGACATAGAAAGATTTCAGGTAGGGGCTGGAGAGATGGCTCAGCGTCTAAGAGCACTGATTGCTCTTCCGAAGGTCCTGAGTTCAAATCCCAGCAACCACATGGTGGCTCACAACCATCCATCATGATCTGATGCCCTCTTCTGGGGTGTCTGAAGACAGCTACAGTGTACTTACATATAATAAATAAATAAATCTTAAAAAAAGAAAAGAAAGAAAGACTTTAGGTATAATGGTACAGGGTAGCCTTTTCTGCCTTGCTGTAGAAATAAATAGCCATGGCCCTATCCCAGAACCTCATGCCTTACAGGAACCTCCCCATAATATCTGTCTGACTGTGAACCCTCACACATGCAGAGTCACACCTACATGAATGAAGCCACTAGAATACCATCTATTTGCACTAAGAGACATAGGCACATACAAAGGGACACAAAAAACCCTAGTAGGAGACACACTGGAGTGGTTGGTAAACAAGGACACAGTGGACATTGGCCTACCCAGAAGCCTCCATAAGTAGCAGGCTCATGTGCCCTAGCATACATACATGTGTGTGCACACACACACACACACAGCACAGACCTGAAGGAAACTGATCTCAAGAGAATGAGTCTTGGATGGATGTTCCAGTGATGATCAGACAATAACTACTGGCTCATTACGGTTGAGCCTCCCATACCCAAGACAGGCTGGTAACCAGGCAGGATCCCTGACTTGCCACTGACTCCCATCCCTAGTTCTTATGTCACCCCCCTCTGCTTTGGGACTGATGGGTCCTCCTTCAGGCTTCTCCAAGTCTGCTCCCCTCACAGACACCATGGGAGCCCCTCAGCTGATGTCCTCGTCTGCACCCTGAGCTCCCCCCCACGCACACACACACAGTCCTGCACTTCCACTGGGCTGGCTTCCCAGCATGCCTTGCACCTGTCCAGCCTCACAAGCCACGCCCTCCCTGTCTCAGTCCACCTCTCTGCCTACACCCAGAGTAGCCTAGCCCAGGCTAAACCCCATGCTTGCTGCAGTCTTTGAATGCATTTCTTAATGGCCCACAAAGTTGATGGACTCCTGTGTCTTATAAAACCTTCAGATGGCTTCACCAAAAATGGTTGTGCAGGACATTTTCTCAGACCTAAGCAAGGGAGGCTGCTCCCTGGTGGTTATCTTATCCCCATTCTAGTTCAGCACCACGGGGTGGGGGTGGGGACAGCAGGATGAGATGGTAGCAGGGTGAGGTGGCAGGCAGCCTTTCTGGGATCTGGAAGATGTGTGTTCCAATCCTGCTGCTAGTTAGCTTTGTGACCTGGGCCTCTGGCACTCATTCAGGGCTTCAGTTTCCCCTTTATTTCTGGGAGGTTTGAACCTGCTTTTGCAGACACTAGATGATAAAGTTACAATGAGGCTGAGGGGTGCTGAATGCTCACTGCAGACTCAGAGTGGGACTCCAGCATCCCCTCCAAATCTGCCTCAGTTGCTATCACCACCCACAGAGACCCTTGCATCCTCTCCAAGGTCCTTGCAGATCTCAGGGACCACTACTGTCCCAGGAAACGTCTCTGGACATTATGGTACTTCCTCGTGTCTCTTCCTCCATCTTCCCTTGGCCTGTGAGCTCTCAGCTCCCTTCCCTATCCACCTCTAAGTGCCCAGTCAGTATGCCGACAAAACTGTCCAGGCCCATGGGCACTGTGTCCCCACGTGCCTTCCTTGCCCAAGGACCCAGCTTCAGCCTCTCTGCTTTGCCACAAACTATGACCCAAATGGAAATGTCCCTCATGTTCCCAAGGGCCCCCTTCAGGTCCACTCAGAGACAGCTGCTGTGAAACAGGCAGAGGACAAAGGGCAGCCATAAGGCTCACACCAGCCCCTTCTCAGCCATTGACCACTTTCAGCCTGTTTCCTTTCTTTCATTTGAAATGTCTCTCTCTCTCTCTCTCTCTCTCTCTCTCACACACACACACACACACACACACACACACACACACACACGGGAGCATGCCATGTGGTGCTCAGAGGACAGCTTTGTGGAGCCAGTTCTCTCCATTCCCCTTTACATTGGGTTCCGGGAATTGAACTTGGGTCTCCAGCCTTATATGCCAAGTGCCTTTACCCTCTGGGCCATCTCACCAGCCCCACAAGCCCTACCTTTCTACGGGAAACTGGAAACTCCAGAGACTCTCAGCCTGTCCCTCCCCCAATGCAGGTTCCTAGTCTGCCTCCTGAGGTGCTGGAAGCACAGCCCCCTTTTATTAAATGCCAAGAGCCTCAGTCAGGGCTCAGCCCTTTTGTGGTTTCTGTTGTCACTTCAATACCCAAATCCCCTAAAGCTCTGTCTTCCTTTCTACAGCACTGGCTGTTCCATGACCTCACACCATGACTATGACACCATTTCACAGAGGGTACAACTGAGTCTCTTGCTCAAAATCACGGCTAGCATGTGACCCAGTTAGGATGTTCTCGGTGCACAGGCTCCTTCCTGAAGGCTGTCCTGCGTTGCTCGCTGCCTCACCTCCTCGCTTCTCTGTGGGCGCCTCAGGGCAGCACAACCCGGTGTTCACGCCCCAGCTCCTGTCAGTTAGCATATGTGCACAATGGCAGATGCACCAGGATGCCTGCTGCTGTAGGGGGTGTGACGGCAAGGCCCCAGCAGGGATATGGTTAATAAATCAAGGCCGACCCTTTCCCTGGAGGGTTGTCCCTACCAATACGGTTAATCTGCGTGCAGTGATGTGGGCAACAGTCCTCAGCATTTTACTGAACAGGACAGGCAAGAGGATGGCAAAGATAGAGGTCCCACGAAATGGATAGGTCCACTGGATACACTCAGCATGCTCAGAACACGCTCCTAAGAAACATGTTTGTGGAGCTCAGTGGATAAAGAACTTGCTTCAAAAGTGTAAGGTCTGCAGAACCTATGAAAACGTGACAGCCATCTTCAATCCCAGAACTCTGGAGGCAGACACAGGAGATTCCCAGGGCAAGCAGGCTAGTGGGTCTAGCTCAAAGCATCGAGCTCTGGTTTTTGTATGAGACTCTGTCTCAGTACATTAATGTGGAGAGTGATTGAGAAAACCTGAGCTCAGCCTCTGGCCTCCACATGTGTGCACACACAGGCATGTGCAGTTACACATGAGAACACACACACACACACACACACCCATGCCTCAGGTGAAAGAAGGAAGGAAGGAAGGAAAGAAGGTCATGAGAAGGGTCTAGAACTTCACCTTGATCATCTGACTTCTGGGGGAGAGACTGGATAATGGGAGAGGGTACCATTTATTTATCTTCTGCTTTGCAGCAATGGTTTTTATATCATAAAAATAAAGGGATGTAAGAAAGAATTATTTTAAAGGAAGTATAAAGAAGAGAGAAAATGACTTTTATGTACTTTTCAGAGCTAAAGTCCCAGAAATCCGCCTGCCCAGGTCCTCTGCTGGCCTCCTCAACCTCACCTTTCTCGACCATCTCCAGTTCTTTTGGAGTGAAGTCCTGCTGGAGGCTGGGGGATGGCTCTGTAGGTTCAGTGCCTAAAAGCCTAAGTTGGGCTGTGTATGGTGGCATACAGCTTTGGTCCCAGTACATGGGAGGCACAGACAGGCGGGTCTCAGAGTTCAAGGCCAGCCTGGTCTACATTGTGATTTTTCAGACAGGCAGAGCTATGCAGAGAAAGCCTGTTAAGAGAGAGAGAGGGCGCCGGGCGGTGGTGGCGCACGCCTTTAATCCCAGCACTTGGGAGGCAGAGGCAGGAGGATTTCTGAGTTCGAGGCCAGCCTGGTCTACAGAGTGCGTTCCAGGACAGCCAGGGCTACACAGAGAAACCCTGTTTCGAAAAAAAACCAAAAAAAAAAAAAAAGAGAGAGAGAGAGAGAGGGAGAGAGGAGGGGGGGCTAAATTGGGGTCCTTGAGCCTGTGTCAACACTGGGTGTGGTTGTGTGCACCTGTCATGATAAACACAGAGGTCAGAGGACAGCTTTGTAGAGTTCTTTCTCTCCATTCACCTTCATGTGGGGTTCTGGGGAATCAAACTCAGGCTGTTGGGCTGGGGAGGCAGAGATGGGGATTCCTGGGGCTTGCTGGCCCATCAGCCTAGCCTAATCTGCTGATTCCAAATTTCATGAGAGACACTGTCTCAAAATATAAGTGTTATAGGTAGACAGCTGATGTCAACCTCTGGCCTCTACATGCACTCACATACATGTTCACACACATACACACAACACATACACACACGCGCGCGCACACACACACACACACACACACACAGACACAGACACACATGCATGTGAAGAAAATCCAACTCTCATTCATAGCAAACAAGGTAGAGAAACTCAACTTCTCAGCCCAGCCTCCACAGGCTGGCTACAGCTTGCCTTCTTTTTAATTAATTAATTAATTAATTTTTATGCACAAAGTATTTTGGCTGGCACTGAGACAAAGGGCATAGGTCCCCGCTGATCCTGTCACTATTGCCAGGACTCTGACGCCGCCGCTGCTCACATTTCCTCTGCCTGTTCTCTTTGCCTTTGTTCTTATTAGTAGGCTTCCCTGCCCCTTCCTGGAAATGGGCTGCAGGGTAGATAGCTCCAGTCACACAGAGGCACGCTCCCACTCGTCCTCACCTGGCCCTGTTCTCCACCTTCCCCACCCCACCCACCCCACCTCTGCTCTTCACTCTCACCGCCCCCCCTTGCCCTCCAAGGCTCTCCTTAACTGCTTCCCTTTCCACAGCGCTAGATTCTGAAAGTGTTTCCTCTGGGGAAGTTGTTGGGCTCTTGCTGGGTGTCTAGGAGAGAAGCCATGTTCCTGACAGATCTGAGTTCAAGGCCAGTCTCTGTCTCCCATCAAGTATTTCCAATATGTGACACAGGATAAAGACCACAGCCAACCAGCAGAGCTTTCTGAGGATGGCCAAGGCGTGGGTGTGGGTCCTAGGCAACCTGTGCACGGTAGGTGGCCGGGACATCAGGATCCTGTCTCCTACCTTGTCTCCTGGCAGGTGTGTGTGTAGCCTCCTGCACACTGCCTTCTGTGTTTGGGTCTCCATTTGCATTCGCCCTGGAGACAATGCTGCAGTCCGTAGGGAGTGCCCAAGCCCCCCTTGCTCATCAGGGGGACACAGCTGAGATGCCCCAGGCTGGCATGGGCTGGCCCCAGCACTGAGGAGGCGGGCTACCCAGGGGCTGCTGGGGGTGGGGGGCAGCTGGTGCCTGCTCTATTCAAAGGCTAACAATTCTCCACGGCTGGTGAGAGGCGAGAGGGGGTGCCCCACAGGCTCCCCTCCTGCAGTATACATGCCACCCAGGAGAGCGAGTGTCTAGATCAGAGATTTGAGCACCCATCCCAGAAACTAAGCACCATGGGTGGGGCCTTTGTTTTCCTAGCAAGAGGCTGCTCCTTCCTCAGGTCCCCCCCCCATGATGGCAGGCACTGAGTCCCCCCTACACACACACAAGGTGAGCATTCTCTCCAACACTCTGTGACAACTCAGTACTGCATTAGTGCAATAAGTACTAATTTAAAGAAAACCAAGACTCAATTTAGTGACCAGAGTCAGGAGCAGCATTTAGCAGGGCTGTAGAATGTCACTTCGTGGCTGGAAGCCCCGCCCCCACCAACCCAGCCCTTGCTGGGGCAGAAGAGGCCATGCCAGGGTGCACCACCAAGTCAGACTATGGGGGTGGGGGGTGTGAGCAGGCCAGCAGCTAGGCCAGCAGCTCCAGGGAGCCATGGTGGATCCCCACCCCCGCCCCCTGGAGAACATGTAGCCTCCACATGAGCAGGGAGAAGACAGTGCCCACCTAGTGGAATCTGCTGGTGCCGCACTCAATGCAGGTGTCCTTTATTCAGTGTATTAGCCCTTCTGATGAAGTAGATCCCTTTATCCCTGCTGAGGCCAAGGAAGGTAAATTACTTTGGTGAAAGCCTTGTACAGCTTTTTGTCTGTTTATTAACCATGGAGTAGAGCCACGTGCTGTCTCTGTGTTATGACCGGTCCTTTAGCCAAGGGAGCAGAGACTCTGTGTGAGGTCATACCTCTTGCTCCTGCCTCTTGGCCTCAGCGGGGGATAAAGGGCCTCTTCGGAAAAGGGATATATTGCCCACCCGCTCCAAAAAAAATCATGGGGTTGTCCATCCGATCACTAGGTCGTTGGGTTAGACCGGATAGGGGACTTGAGGGAGCACGGGGCTGTAACTTAGTCTCCTATGTTGTGCAGGCAAAACAAACAAGGCCTCTCTGTGAAGGGCTGGGGATTTGTGCTCATTGCCATGGAAACGACACAGAGCATGGGGGGAGGGGACTAGGGCTCGCCGCTGCCTTTACAGATGTGAGACCCCTGCAGTCTCCTACAGGCTAGGTCATGGGTGGCCAGCAGGCTTCGGGAGCCAGGGGTAACCGGATAGGCATCCTATCTCCCTGGTGTTCCCCTGGGCTGGGCGTGGGAGGTAAGGTCCTGGTATAGACCTCAGACCTGGGCTCTGTAGGTGTGGCAGCGGTGCAATGAGGGCAGAAGCTCCTTCTGAGTCACATGTGCCAAAAATATATGACAGAGATAAGAACAGCAACTCCCACCTGCCTGGCTAAAAATACCCACACTCAGGAGGCCGAAAGGGTGGGGGTTCCCCAAGGAAGGCCTAATTTACTGTGCCTGCCCTGTGGGTGGCCAGCTCTAGGGGGAACCTATTTCTTAGGGAAAACCACCAAGGCCAAGGCCAGGGCCTGCTCTCTAGTGTGCAGGGGGGGGGGCTCCTGCCAGGTGCTGCCCAGTGAGGGAGCTACTGGTAAGCAAGGTTCCATGCAAACAAACTTAAAGGCCAGCGAGGGCAGCAATGGTAGCTCAAGCTCACTGTTCTAGTCCGACAGGCTCGACACTACTGTGCACATCCTCTGTTCTTCACCTCAGTTTGGTAAGGAAGAAAGAATTCTAATTGCCAGTTTTAAAGACGATGAAATTCAGGCCCACAGAGTTCAAGTTCTCAATCAAAGTAACCCAATGTTAACTGACTGAGTTGCAACTAGAACCCAAGTCTGGTAAAGTTCAAGACAGGGCCATTCATTTGCCTCAGATTACCCAGCAAAGACCAGGATTGGAGAGGGTTTTCTGACTCCCAAGTTCAATACCCACCCCTTCAGGTCCTAGGCATATCTATGACTAAGGCCCCACTGGCTGAAGAGTCCTGTGTCTGCGGCAGCTTCCTCCTCTGTCTGTCTGTGGGGTCCCATCTGAGCTGAGGGCACAAGTCCCCTACTGCCTGGGGTGACGCAGCCTGGGACAGGGCCTGGGGCTGCCTCATCTTAGATGCTTGTGAAACTCGGCCAGGGTAGCCATTCTCAAGGATGCCTAGCTAGGCTGGGCTCAGCAACAATGAGCCCTCTGTGCCCAGGTTGGGGCCTGCTCCAACAGGCCGCCCACCGGCTCCCAACCCAGCCTCACACACTTCCTCAGGCCCCCCGTGCCCACCCTAGGAGCAGGCACCCCTCTTCCCAAGATCAGGGCGTGGGAGCTCACCAGGCCAGCCAGGGAACTGGTTCTGCAGAATTTCTGGAGCTTAGACTGGGCAGAGGCCAAGAGGACTTAGGGCAGGAGCCAGTCCCTGGCACTGCCCTCTGGCAACAAGACTCCTACTTCTCAGCTAAGGAACCTGAGCTTTGCAAGGAATGTGCATGAGTATTTCCTGGGCTAGGACAGTAATGATAATAATGACCTAGTCATTCGGTCAGTATCAGGTAGTATTGGTCAGGCACATGCTAAGAACTACACACGAATCCCTTTCAGATGTGAGGCCTGAAGCCCAGAGAGGTTAAGTCATTTGCACAAGTACCACACAGCAGGCAGGTGGCAGCATGAGATGAAGGAGTGTCCAGGTTGCCCTCTTTTTTTCTTTTGCCTCTGTGGGATAAAGACCTGCCTGGGGGTGGGGGTCAGGGCTCTGCTGTCCTGCAGGTGTTGCGCCCTGTGGGCCTAATACTGGGAACCAGGCCCCTCCCCTTGCTGTTCGGCTTCCACAATCCCTGCATTGTTGATTCATTAGGTAATTTCCCTGGAAGCACCAGCTGTTTGGAGGGTGGGGAGATGACTGATGGAGGTGGCTGGGGCAGCAGGGACCACTGGCCCAGAGGTGCTCTGGTCTGCCCTCGTGGGGCAGAGGTCACACTGGGCCAGGTGTCCCCCACCCCGTTACTGTTGCAGTGACTGTACCCCGAGGGAACCCCTGGGCATTCAAGGACAGTGAGGGGAAGGTCTGGCCCTGCCCACCAGGGCCTTGCATACCCAGGTGCCTGCTCAATGGGAGGCCACAGCCTGCACACAGGCTAGCTGTGGGGAGGGAGGGAATAGACAGAGCCCCAGGCTCCGAAGGCCCAGTCCAGCAGAAGCGGTTGGGGAAGGAGGGACCGCCTCCATGCATGGCTCTTCTGAGGCCGCCCCAGGGCCGGCCCATTAAACCTGCTCCACTGCCCAATAAACAGACAGCGACCATGTGCTTCAGGTCAGCTTCAGTGCTCCCCATGGCAGCTTCTACCAGCCACACCCGGAGCAGCTGTGGGGCATCAGCCCGCCTCGTCCCAGCTCCTGGTCTGGACCGGTGCACACTGAAGAACCTGGCCAGAAGGAGCTCTTTATCACCCTGGGGGAGGGGCAGGGTGTGTAGCGGTCAGAGGCTGCCCACATGGGTTACAAGTAGCTGGGTATGAGGTTCCCATACAGCCAAAGAAGCTAGCTGTCCAGGGTGTGCCAAATTTTCAGTCCTTTCCTTGGGGACTTGGTGTCTCTCGCCAATGTCAACATTGCTGTTGCAGGGACACCTTCTGCGGATCTTTGACTATTAGGTACTCCTGCTATGACTTTCTGTGATCTGCCTATGTGTCCCCAAAGTTCACTGTCACTGCTTGTGGTGATGTTTGAGACCTTAGTATACCCTGGGAACCACAACGGGCTCAGTTATGGCTGCAGTCCTACCTCCCTGAACTACCCTGGGAAGGAGGATCATAAGCCGGAGAGAGCCAGAGTGGTGGGTAAAGCGCTGTGCAAGTATGAGGAACCAGAGTTCGGATCCCCAGTGCGGGCATAGAGGTTCATGCCAGGATCCCTGGTGCTGGGGGACAGGCAGAAGGGTCCCTGGGGCTTGCTGGCCAGTCAGTCCCGGCCAAATGGCAGTGAGAGGCCCTGTCCTGAAACAGAAGGCAGACAAGTGTTTAAGGGAGATCTCTAATGCTGGCCTCTGGCCTCCACATGTGCCTGTATGTGCAAGTGTGTGCACACACACATGTGCACACATGACACACACACACACACACACACACAGATGAAGAAAGGACTGACTAGTAAAACACGCACACGAAGTGCTCCTCAAGTGTTCACACCAGCCTCTGTAGTGCCCTGACCTGTGACGTGTGTGGCACTTGCATGGCACTTACCAAGTCCTAGGCTCCAAGCAAATGTCATCCCTCAGGGAAGCTTGGAGGTAGGTATTGTGTGCCACCCTAGTTTATAGAAGGGAAAATGGAGAAAAATTGGAAAGCTGTTTGCCCATTTTCACAGTTGTCAGCCTAGTATGTGATTCTAAGCTACCTGGCTCCAAGCATCCAAAATAACCACAATGTTCTCTGTATATGCTTTGTCTTTGTGTGCAGGTATATGTGTGTGTGTGTGTGTGTGTGTGTGTGTGTATGTGCAGGCATATATGTATGCAGGGCCATGTGTATGTATTTGTATGCAGGTATATGTGTGTATATGTGCAGGTGTGTGGGTGTGTGCAGGGACATGTGTATGTGTGTGTACGTGTGTGCAGGTATGTATGTGTTTATGTGTTCAGTGTTTATGTATGCAGATGTGTGTGTACATGTGCAGAGACCTGTCTGTGCACACACACACACGTGTATGTGTGTGTGTGTATGTGTGTGTGTGTGTGTGTGTGTAGGTAGGTAAAAGCCAGAAAATAGCCTTGCAACTTTGGGTGCTATCCCTCAGGTCTCGTGTACCTTGGCTTTTTTGAAAGTCTCTCACTGGCCTGAGAGTTCCCAATCAGACTAAGGCTAGTTGGCCAGTGATCCTCAGGGATCTGCCAGTGGCTTCCCTAGGACTGGGATTACAAGCTTGGATTGCCACACTTGGCCTCTTACTGGGTTTGGGATCAAAGTCAGGTTCTGTGCTTGTGACTTCTTTACCAACTGAGCCACATCCTCTGCCCTCATGATTCTTATGCTGGTGTCAGAAGTCATAGCTACAGTGAGCCTAGAGCAACCTCAAAGGCTAGTGATTATACCCTGCCCCAACACACACACACACACACACACACACACACACACACACACACACCACAGGATAATGGTTAGACCAGTGTAGACACCTCTGCTCCTCTCAAGGCAACGTCTGAAGCGCTCATCAACACCTTCCCTCGGAACCATCTGGGAAGTTGAGCTCGTGTCTGCGTGTCTGCGTCTAGAGGCGCTGGCTGGGCCATACCCTGCCCTGTGTGAAGGCGGCTGCTCAGGCTGGGGTGAGTCCCCACAGAGCCAGCCCCTCTGGCCCAGCTGGGGCTCAGAAGGACCTCCAGGGGACAGCGTGAAATTGCCATTCTCCGCTCAGGGGCTGCTGCTAGAGGGAGCCTTCTGGGCTCAGCTGGGAGGGGGTCAGCGGGTGCCCCTGGACATGTTCCACCCAAGCCTGGGACGGTCCTCACCACCTGCCCTGCGCTGGTGGCAGAAGAGGAGCCAGACAGGCCTGGGGCAGGAGTTACTTGAAGCTGTCATGCTCAGTAGGGGTAGGGGCTCCATTCAGAGCTGTGACAGAGCCCTTCTGGGGCCAGACAAAAGGCCTTGGCTCTGGTTGCAGTTGACAGGAAAGAGAGAGAGAGAGAGAGAGAGAGAGAGAGAGAGAGAGAGAGAGAGAGAGAGAGAGAGAGAGACAGAGACAGAGAGAGAGAGACAGAGAGAGAGAGAGAGAGAGAGAGAGAGACAGAGACAGAGAGAGAGAGAGAGAGAGAGAGAGAGAGAGAGAGAGAGAGAAATGTGAATGTTTATTTGTGTTTGGACATCCCTCCTGGGTATATGTGTATAAGTGTGTGTGTGTGTGTGTGTGTGTGTGTGTGTGTGTGTGTGTGTGTGTGAGAGAGAGAGAGAGAGAGAGAGAGAGAGAAAGCACATGTGCATGTATGTGTGTGCCTCTGAGTGAGTGTGTGTGAGAGAAAGCACATGTGCATGTATGTGTGTGTCTCTGAGTGAGTGTGTGTGTGTGTGAGTAGAAGTGTGTGTGCATGTGTGTGTGAGAAAGCACATGTGCATGTGCGTGTGTGTGTGTGTGAGAGAAAGCACATGTACATGTATGTGTGTGTCTCTGAGTGAGTGTGTGTGTGTGTATGTGAGCAGAAGTGTGTGTGCATGTGTGTGTGAGAAAGCACATGTGCATGTGCGTGCGTGTGTGTGTGTGTGTGTGTGTGTGTGTGTGCGCTCGCGTGTGTGTGAAGTCAGGGATCCTTCACAGACCTGCTCTCAAATGCTGAGCCCCAGGCTGAGGTCCAGATGCCTCTAATCCACAGCCAGGTCCTCCCAGCCCTGAGCTGGCCATGCAGCTCCTCAGGGTACCTCATGCCTCCAGGATGGGCCGCCTGCTCTCAGTAAGAAGCCCTCCTTCCCTTCTTGCAAAATCTGTGGCCTTTATAGGGCAGGGCCTTTCCAGATTTGGCTCTCTTGGCTGCAACTTATGCAAATGACTTAGGGAGGTTTTGGCTTGATAATTTGATTATTTGTTCAACATTTATCTTAAGCAAACTGGGTGACAAAGGACTGCGAACTAATGTGATAAAAACCATTTATAAAGCTGCCTTGTTCGGGGGGCCTTCCCCTAAATATTTGTGACAAGGTAATAATGCTGCTGCGTACGTCCGCCTGACTTTAAATTGGTTACTTAGCTGCGTGATGGATGAGGGGCGAGGCCACCTTCTTCTGAGGAGAGCTCCTGATTTCTGATCTCATTTTTTGAGGATAATGAATTATATCTAATTAGTTCTTCCCAAATCTAATCAGGGGGTAGGGATTTGGTACCCAGAGGGAGGGGACTGGCAGGTGGCAGGGAGGGCAGAGGGGTCAGCAGGCGGGGTGCCCTGGGCCCTGAAGGAGGGGGTTGGGCAGCTGTTTGCCCACTATCACACCTGGCTGCAGAAGCCAGGGCTTTGACTCTGCTCTACTCCCTACCCTGCGCCTGCCATTCTGTACTCTCAGCAGGCTGGCCCCTCTCACCCCAATGTCTCCCACGCTCTGCCTTGCTCTTCCATGGCTTCCAGACCTGGGTCTCCATGGGCATTTGCTTTTACACCTAGTGATCGCCATCTTGGCGATCACTTGGCCTCAGGCCCCTCAGTTCATCTTTTGTGTCTCCTTCAATTCCACTGTTACTCTCCCTCCCATACTCCAAGTGAAGACCTGAGGCTTCTGGTTAGTTCTACGCAACCTCTCTCCCACTAAGACTATCAGCCCTGACTGAAAAATGAAGGAACACACCCCTTCTGCACAGACACGGAGCTGTGATGGATGAGCACGGTGGACATCGTCCTTATCCTGCTTTTCAGACCAGGCAGAGATCTGCCTCCTGCGTGCTGGGGTTAAAGGCACGCTCCTGCGTGCTGGGATTAAAGGTGCGCTCCTACTACTTAACTTTTCGTAGTCCACTCCTGGTGTGCCCATGCCAACCCACGGCACATTCCCTTCGCTGCTTGTCAGTGCCTGCTAGATTAAATAATCGAGACCCTTCCAGAACTGTAGCCCAGGAGCAGCCACACCCTTGTAGAGACAAGGGCTCGACAGTTAGGACACACTCCCACCCTCCCTTATGAGGCCGATGGGTTCTAAAGCCCTAGGTATCCCTCTGATCTAACCCTGGTCCAGTGGTTGGCAGTCTCTCATCATATAAATCCGATGACCCTGGAGAGGCACTGCACTGCATCACTGTCGTGGAACACAAGACAGAGTTCCAGAGTTTCACTTGCTGAGGATGGAAAGCCGCCATGCTCCCTCCTTTTCTCGTGCACTGTGCCTGCCCAGTCTCCAGATTCACCCACCTCACGGTTAAACACTCTCCGGCACTTCATGTGTGGCCAAAAGTTTTTCTCTTCCCAACTGGACGGTCCTACGGCTTCTGATTCATACCACGCACCTTTCCTTTGCCCACTTCCTGCGTAAATGTGTGGCAGGTGTGAGCTTGCAGGTGTGAATGAGGCCAGATGCAGTGCTGGTGCAGTCTACCTTGTTTATTGGGATGGGTCTCTCATCTGGACTAGAATGCACCAGTGAGTCCAGGCTGGCCAGAGAGTCCTGGGAGTCTATGTCCACCTCAAGGCTGTGATTACCAGTACAGATCAGGTACCACAACCACTTTTCTCTTTAAATGTGGGTTCTGGGGTTTGCCCATGCAACTATCTCCCCAGCCCATTTTACGTTTTCAAAGCCCCGGGATGACACACAAAACATTCAAGCCCCACACCATGCTGCTTCAGAGGTGCCGTGATCTAAGAGGGGCAGGAACCGGTTGGCGCTCACACCCACGTGGGTCTCCGCCTCCCAGCAGCTGAAGTCGGACATCTGATCTGGATAGGGGCCTCTTTGTGGACACATGAGAAGGCAAGGTCAGAGGGCTAGGTGTTCTCCGTGCTGTCCACAGGGGATACACAGCAGCTTCTGGAATCACCTTTGATGGTTATCATAGGGTATTAGTGACATGGAAAATGTTCTACATAGGTAGAACCACCCAAGACAGCACCCCCTTGTGGTGTCAGCCACTGCAACCGAGCAGCCCTCAAGTATAACTGTGCTGGTTTCATCTGAGGAAACAGTAAGTGACTCTCAGAGGGCACAGAGACTGAGGAGGGAGGACGGACAATCTGTCATCCTTCCTGGGGCTTCTTAGCTCACTACAGCTTTCTCTCTCAGCACCAGTCCCGCCAGCATCTCTCCAGGGGCTTCAGGAGATGCCTGCCTTGCCTGTCTGAGACCGTGAGCCAAGGGAGAGGACTCTGAGGATCCTGATCATTATTTTGTTTTATCCAAGTCTTAACCAGAGCCTCCGCTGAACTGGTATGAGGCAAGGGCTGGGAATCTGACACCAGTCCATTTTCCTTTCTCACAGCACACACACGTGTGTGTGGGGGGGAGGGTAGGGGTGGAGGGGTAAGTGGGGTAGGGGTGGGAGTGGGAGTGAAGGGTAGGGGTAGGGGAAATCAGTTTGCTAACAGGGAAAAGGAAAGTTTCTCAGGGCGCTCATCAGCCTCTGTGGCCAGGTAACGAGTGCCTCCAACCCCATCCTGTTTCCCCTTCTGCCTTGGCTGCTAGGACACTCAGGGTTCAACTTTATCCTCTGTCTTCTTGAGAGCCTAGCTCAGGAGCTTTTTCTAGATTTCTGCCTCTGCAGCCTCCCACCTGCCTTTTTGGGAGGAGCATCATAAAGAGGGTTCAGCATAGAGGAAGCACGCCGTAAGGCAGGAGAGAAGCGGGCATCCACAGAGAGCTGGGCTCCCGTGCACTGCTCATGTCCAGGGCGCATTCATTGTCAGGACAGCAGCATCGAACCTGTGACCTCAGTAGACCCCACTGAACTGTGCATTTTAAAACAGTGAGCCAGGGCCTGGGGAGCTCAGTGGGAGAAGATGTGCCTAGCTTGTGCAAAACCCTAGGCTCTAGCTTCAGAACAGAGGGTAAAAAAATCTTTAAAAGTTAAATTATGGCCAGTGAGCTTCCTCCATGGGTAAAGAAGCTTGCAGCTAGGTCAGCAAATCATGAGTTTGATCCCAGGGACCCACACAGTGTAAGGAGAGGACTGATCCCTCTCACCTCTGTTCATGTACCATGGTGTGCAGGTGCACACATACACAAATTAAAAAAAATAATTAAAGGGTGATTTGATCTTATATGAATGAAATGAAAAACAAAAGAAAACAGAAATTATTCATCCATTTGGCAAATACTTTCTTTCCTTTGTTTAGATTTTTGAGACAGGGTTTCACTCTGCAGCCCACAGAGCTGCGTAACACCATGGTGGGCTCCATGGGGGAGGGGAGGGGGGGTTGGATTGCCTCCTGTGTGCCCAGCACAGTCCTGGGTTCTAGGTGAGCAAGAGAGCAGATGTCACTGCCTTGCTGTTATCTTGTCGGGGACTCCGCTGGGTTGAGGGGAGGGGACCAGAGACAGGATTTCAGACCATGGCCTGAGCATTCTGAAGCCCAATTCCTGTCTAACCTGTCTGTCCTCTCGGGCAGAATTGCCCTTGCCAGCAGGTGCTCCTACCCAATGTCCTCAGGCCCTCTCAGGATCCTCTGCTTCCAGTTAACCGGGAGTGGAGGCTGGGGTAACATGGCTGCCATACCAGGACAGAGGGACAGAGCTGGCATGACAGACTGTGGCCTCAGGCTAGGGCATCTGTGGGAGCCTCCCCAAAGCTGCCCATGCTGTAAGAGATGCTCTTTGTGGGTTCCTGCCACTGCTGTGTTTCTGTCCCCTCTAGAGCCTCGGGACACATTAGTACTGTTGCCTGCTATGGAGCTAAGGAACGTATCCAGGCTGACAGCTGAACTCAGGACTGGTATCACAACTCTCTCTCTCCTTCCTCTTCCTCAGTCAGTCCTGATCCTTATGGACTGCTTAGGGTCCAGCATCCAACAGGGACTCAACAGTTGTAGCTCTGTTTCCTTACAGAACTGGGCACTTTTGTCTTGTCTATTCTCATGATGAAGAGAATAGGCCATGTAATAGCCCCACACCCCAATCTGGGACAAGTGCTTACTCTCTGTACCAGAGACTAGCAAGCAGTCCCTCCCTCTTGCCTGGTCTATCCTCATTCTGTGCTGACACAAAAGGCTGACCTGCCTACCTACTATCTACTTCCTAGATGGAGTACCTGTTACCCCAACACCCCAAGACACAGTCTTTGCAGACAAGATTCATGCTTTTGAGTTATTCCTGTCTATAGGAAAAGCTCGAGTCGACAGAGGCTAAGGATCAGTGGAATCAGACTGAGAGGGAGGCAACCTGGGTGTCAGGGTGTGAGAGACAGGATGCTTAGGCAGGCACTGTACGAAAGGCCCACACAGCATCGCCAGAACTGAGGCCTAATTTAACATGCAGCCACTATGGAGGCATCAGGCCCAGCTACTGGTTCTGACCTGTAGACAGTTGGGTTGGGGATATGGGACAACACAGGGTTGTGACTCTTGCTGCATCTGAGCAAACTTTGGGCAGGCACAGAGGCTGAGCTGATGGGGCCGAGCCCAAGGCAGAGAGCCCAGGTATAAGGGAAAAGTAAGAGAGAGAGAGAGAGAGAGAGAGAGAGAGAGAGAGAGAGAGAGAGAGAGTGAGTATGAATGGGATGTAGCCAACATGGAGTGGAGATGAGAGGTGACATGATGGGCTCATTCTTACCACAGGAGCCTGGAAGACGGAAGAAAACCATGATCACAAAACAAACACAGAAAGGCCTGAGGTCAGGAAGGGAGAAGGGGAGAGATAGGGAGGTAGGGAGGAGGAAGGGGAGATGGAGGGAAGTGGAGGAGGAGGGAGGGGGTGCTTAGAACTAAACTCAGGATCCGTGTGCCCATGGACTGGCTGTGCCTTGTGTGGAGATGGACCTGGTAACCTACATGTGTAATCAATTGCCTAGAGACACCCTCACCCACACAGGCCCTGCGCATGTGTGCATGCGTGTGTGCATACACACAGAGACACACACTCACATAACTAAATAAAACAGGAGCATTAGGCTGGTGTCAACATCCAAAGCGACACTGACATATGTTATCACTCAGAGAAGTTGGGTAAAGGGTACATTCTGACAGCTGTATATGAATTCACAATTACCTAAAGAGAGGAAGGTTAAGTTTAAAATGTTTCCAAAAATATAACAGAGGGGCACTGGTTTGGGATGGGCATGGGGATGAATCTAAAATGGACACCGTCACCCGTCTCTGCACAGCCTGTGCGTCACTTTCCCACCTTGCCTGGCCCTGGCTGCGGCCCAGTCACTTCCACAGCTTCCTCCAGCAGCTCAGGTCACTGTCTCCCTTTCCCACGGGCACCGCAGATTGTCACCACCCCCACCCCTTTCCCACAGGCCCTGAGGGAGAGGACAAGGACCAACTATCAGGACAGAAGCCAGGCAGTCCTGGTCAGCCTCAGGCCCAGGTGTGAACTCTCCATTACCGGCTGCCCAGAGTCAGTCTGTCCTGTACCTGCCATGCACACAGGTGGTTGCACAAACTGACCTGGAGGCATGTAGAGCCGTCGGCAGGCGTGCACTTGCATGTATCACAGCCACATTGCCCCGGACACAAACCCTGGGATGTAGGCCTGCTCAGGCTGCCCCGCTGGACTCCCTGCCTATTGGAAGGCAGCTCTGCCAGGTGTGGGCCCCCTCCACTGCACCCCAAACAAATCCCTGACTGATACGGAGCCTTTGAACAGAGAGCCCTCCCTTCTCTGCCATCAGATACACAAGGAAGAAAGAGAAAACCCCCTCTTCCTCCTCCTTCAGCTCCTGAAACTCCACACGGGGGCTGCCCCAGGCCTGAGCCCCCTCTCCACCGCACCCCTTCTCAATCTTGTGGATCACAGGCAGCCTGACAGGCAGCTCCTCCGGTTTGGGTTTCAATCCAGGGAGCCGCAGCCTCGGGCAGTGCAGGGAGGCCTTTACACCCGAGTCTGTTTGACTACAGAGCCTCTGCTGCTGGGAACGCTTCTCAAGGGTCCTGCCTGTAGGGATACCTGAGCCACAACGGGTGTCCCACCTCTGAGACCCCAACCGTTACACCTCAGGTCCCCTGGCTTGAAGTTTTGTTTGGTTTTTATTTTTGTCTTAGTGGCTCTCATTTGGGGGGAGGAGTCCTTTCTCTCTCAAATTAGATCATGAGATACTTCACTGAATGAAGCCTGGAGGTTACCCCTTTCTGAGTCCTAGTCTGATTCTTGGAGTAGATACCAGCTAGGGGTCTTGATCTGTGTGTGTGTGTGGGGTCCTCACCTCCTAGACCTTGTGACTCAAGATCCTGTTGTCAGAGATACTAATTTCTAAGCTCCCAGGTTTCTGCACCCAAGTCTAGTACTAGAACTGAGGAGGTCTCAGGAGGTGACGGGACCTGGGGGAGAAGGGTCAGGCAGGCAGGTGAAAGGACCGCATTCCCAAGGTCCTGCCTTGGGGCAAAGGCATAATTACAAGGCAAGGCGTAAGGTCTCAGGTGTGTGTGCTGAGGGGCAGGCTGACAGGCAAGGCCTTTGCTCTGTTTATCCTTCACAAAGACCCCCTGGAGGGGGCCACTATCTCCCTGAGGTCTCTGTTCTAGGCTGACCCCAGCCCCTTGCACCTGTCAGCTGCCTGGAGAGCAGGCCCACAGCACTTGGGGTGGGGGCAGGGGCTGTCCCTGGACCACATGGGGACCAGAGGCCGGGCTGGGGCCCTTCTCTTACTCTTTCTTCCAGGTGCCTCCCCCGCCCAGCTGACTCAACAGAAAACCCTATGATTTATTTATGCCCAGGAGCAGCCTCTGTCCAGGCTGCAGGAAGGAGGAGGATCCATTCAGTCCCAGAGAGAGAGGAGAGGGGGAGAAAAGGAAGGGATGGAGAGAAACAGGGAGGGGGAAGGGAGAGGCAGGCCTGTCTCTCCACCAAGGAGCCCCATCTAGGCCCCTGTCTTCAGGTCCCCATATCCTAAGGAACCTTTCCCTTCACTGCCTCGTCTGGGCCGTGGAGGACCCAATTACTTATAATAAACAATTCCGTTTATCTTTATCAGAATCATTATCTAAATTGGCTACATGACACATACTGTTCTCTAAGTGTGCCCCGGGGAGGAGGGGCCATAAAAGCCGGGTTCTGCACTCCGTAATTATCCCTCTATGGGCCATAAACCATTACACTGGTGTTTAAAATAGGTATGGTGAGCAGTTTCCCTGGCCATGAGCGCTGCCCAGGGCACCCACAGAAAGGATGCAACTGGAAGTTTTGCTGCGACTGACAACTTCCAGCTGCTCCGGTGTGGCTCCTGTGGGGACCCGGCATTGCTGTCCTCAGAATGATGAGGGGGCCTGGCTGGAGAAGTGGGCAGCATGGAGAAGCCACAGAGGGAGGCATCCATCTGTTCTCTTGGGGCTCTCCCGTGCCCTCCTGACATAATGAATGGCCTCTGTCCAGGACTGCTGTCCCTCCCACCCCAGCGATGCTGACTTGAGTTCCCTTGGTGTTTGCAGAGGTGCCTCCACCGCTGGCCCTCCCCTCACCGTCCCCAGGGAGGGACACATCAGCATCTCAACCATGATTAAAACAAAACACAGGCTGTGCCTTAGAGCTGCCCCATCCCTGTCACCTGTCAGCTGACTGATCAGAGCTGTGGCTGGCTCTGGCCTTGGTTTCTCAGAGGCCTCTGCTCCCTCCAGCTACTCTCAGGGTTGGTTGGGGGCTGTATCCCTAAAACTGTTCCCTCTCCTAGCACCCAGATACTTTGCTTAAGATGCTGGGAGCAGGAACCAACCTGGCAGGGCAGGATTGCATTTTTTGAAGTCATCTGTATCTAAGTCCTCCTCAGGGGACTCAGTCATAGGGAATGACAGATACAAAGGGACTGTTTCAGAGGGGCTTCCTGCTGACCTGTCTCTGGGGATGTGGGAGAAGATGGCAGGAGCTCCCCTGGCTGGGATAGGGCAGAAGACCATGTTGAGCATGGCTTTCAGCAGGTGCAAAAATGCCCAGTATAGGCACAAAGCAGATGTCTGAGACTAGCGCCAAGTTCTGTGTGTTGGAAACGATGTCCCCCGGGGAGTTTCCCTGGCTCGAGCATCTCTGGGGGTCTTGGAGAATTGTGGATTCTTAGCCCCCAGCCTGGACTAGCTGTCTAGAGAGCCTTGGCACTAGCGGTAGCAGATACAATGGCTGCCCAAGTCTGAGAACCTGATCCTGGTGTGGTGGTGAGAACCACACCAGAGAGAGCGTGTGGGAGTGTGCTGGCTCGGGTAGAAATCGCAGGAGGGGTGCCTAGGACAGTCCCAGAGATGTTGAATCCCTCTGGAGGGTTGCTGGAGCTCCTGGAAGACTAATCTAGGGAGTGACAAAATCAGATCCTAGGGGCGAGGAGCTGTGTGAGGAGGGCGATGGGAGGAGGGGAAGCTGGTATTGGGATATAAAGTAAATTAATTAATTAAAAATTAATTAATGAAAAAAATCAGATCCTAAAAAGTTTACTGGAACTTTAGGATGGAGATGGGGCACAAAGCAGAGTTTTGGGGATGCCAAGGAGACAGAGAAAGGCCGGTATAAAGGACAGTAAAAGGGTCAAGTGGAAGCTTGGAGGTGGTGAGGGACAGAGTGTGCTGGAAGACACTCGTGGTTCTGGCCTAAGGACCTGGAAGGAGGGGCTAGAAAGATGGCTCAGTGGTTAAGAGCGCTGGTTGCTCTTGCAGAGAACCTGAGTTCAGTTCTCAGCACTTACATGGAGGTTTACGAACATTTGTAACTCCAGTTTTAGGAGATTCAGCATCCTCTTCTTACCTCTGTGGGCACAAGGTATGCAGACAAACGCTGACGTACATAAAATGGGGGAAAGGCCCAGGTTCTGGATGAGTGGGGTTGGGAACTGAGACTTCAGAGCTGACTGAACGACCAACCGGAAGTAGTTGCTGAAGTCTGAAGCCAGCCTGGTGGTGCTAAGCATTGGTGAGCGGTCTGTGCACCTCCCTCCACCTAATGCCTGATCCCGGTTTGCAATCCTTTCAGCCACAGCCTCTCTTATTCCAGTTACCTCTAGGGTCCCAGGCAGCCTTGATGTCTCCAACTGGCAGCCCAGTATGTGCCTGATTCAGGTCATCCTCAGCTGCTCAGGCGTCTACCTATGCGCCTACCCTTCCTCTATCCAACCGGCACACCGTGCCAATCTGTGTACTCCTTGCTTAGGAATCTTCTACCCATCTCAGGCCTCTGTAAAAAAGATGAACTTGTCCATTTTACGATGAAGACATCAAGAGAGGCCAAGGTCCCTGCCCAAGGTAGCATGGAACCCAGGAAGGAGTGTGAGGATGTGAAGCCAAGCTTGCCTCTGCCTCTCCCTCATGTAGGGCTCAGGTACCTCTTCAGCTACAGAGCCTGCACTAGGTCTCCCAGGGCAGGAAGGAGGCAGTTACCCAGGGCAGGCGGACCCACAGGCTGGAACCTGCCTTCAAGGGAGGCCCTGGAGGCTCGAGGCCTCCTTAATGTGCCTATAACTCATTCTCTGGGTTCACTAATGCTCCTGGCTATTAGTGCCGAGCACAGCTAAGCAAACTACAAAATATTCCTCCGCCTCAACAATCAATTTCCATATTGTTACAAATGGAGTCCATGCCTGCTGTGGTTCATTTTTCTTCCAGGTTTTCCCCCCTTCCCTTTACCCAGGACTGTGAGGAAGTCATTATGGGGTGTTATGAATTTCACAATGTGCTAAAAAAAAATAAAAATAAAATAAAAATGCAAACCGCGTGGAGTCCACGTGCTGGAGGGCAGCCCTTCCCTTCACCCAGGGAGTTGCTGGGGTCAGCAGAGCAGGAGGGGTGGCAGGGATAGCTGCTCCCTGGGGACAGAGGACAGGAGGCAGGGGCAAATGCCAAGTCTCTGGGGAAGAAAGTCTGTGTCCCTGTGAACTGCTTTTTCATTTTGCTAAATTTTTTTGAGTCAAGGTCTTGCTGTGTAGCCCAGGCTGGTCTCAGACAGATGGTTATGTCTTAGCCTTGGAGTGCTGTATGTGCCATCGTGGCTGTCTTGTTTCACTGCTCTTGAGCTAAAATTTCTCCAAAGGACAAGAGAGCACAGTGTGGTCTCACACATGGGCCAAGGTACTATTCAGCCTAGACAGAAGGGGCAAAGGCCATCATGGCCTCCCAGAAGGGTTTCCTGAAGGGAGGGAGTGATGGGGCACCCAGCACTTCATCATCCCTGAGCCACCACCCACTCCCCAAAGTGGGCTCAGTGTCAGGTAAAGGGTCAAAGAGGCAGGTTGGGAGCACTACTGCTCATTAGGGGACTGGTTAAATATGGGGGCTGGCGGAGTGACAGCAGGGTGCAGACCTGCGGAAGGAACTGTGCAATAAGGGACATACAGTCACCCACCCATTTCCCACAGTGCTTTGTGGGAAGGAAAGCATGAGAATGTAGTGGGGTTTGGAGCTGATTTCTGGGCATTGATCTCCTGTGGGGGAGGGCTCTTTTACCTTGTTCAGATACTTGGTATTTGGATTTTTCCTAGCACATACTTTGCTAATAATTTCTATTTACAATAAATTTGTTCATTTACTGTATTATTATTGTATGAGTTTGGACATGCATGTGCACAGCTTGAGTGCGGTAGTGAGAGGCGAACCTTGGGGAGGGGTCGGTTCTACTTCCACTAGAGGTTCCGGGGATTGAACTCAGGTCATCAGGCTCTGGCAGTGGGCGCCTTTACTCACTGAGCCAGCCATCTTGCCTGCCCATGCTTTGCTGCTGCTGAGCTTTTAAGGTCCAAAAGAGTTAGCACACACACATTTTCCTACAGAAAACCTTTCCTGATCCAATAAAGAAAATTGTGTTCACTTGGACTGAGTGCTTCCAAAGTTCTGCAATGTATACATCACACCACGTCCCCGTCAGACGAGGACCTCAAATTTAGGAACTGGTTGCTTAGCTTACCTTGCATCTATGGAGTCTGAGCCGGGCAGGACCTGTCTGCCATGTCTTAACAGAGGGGAGGAGTTGGGCACAGGAGAGCTCAAGAGAGATTTGGCGACTGGACTCAGTTTATTTCAAGGAAATCCTGTCTCTAAGTGCCAGACCCTGCTCATCTGCCAGAAGATGAACCCTAGGGCCAAGGTACTTGTCTTACAGATGTGCCAATCAGCCCCGACTGCACAGGACATAGCATATCTTACCAACCACTGGGGACATGGGCCTTACATTGGTAGGTTTTGCTTATGGGTTTTACTGTTCTGTTGTCTTCATTTGCTTAACATATCTGTATACCACGGGAGTTCAGTAAACACTGGGTAGGTGGATGGATGGATAGATAGATGGATGGATGGGTGGGTGGATGGATAGATAGATGGATGGATGAGTGAATAGATGAAAGGATGGGTGGGTGGATGGGAAGATGGGTGAGTGGGCAGATGATGTATGCATGGATAGATGGATTGATGGGTAGGTAGGTGGATAGGCAGATAACAGATGGATGGATGGGAAGGTGGATGGATAGGCAGATGATGGATGGGTGGATGTTGGATTGATGGGTGGGTGGATGGATAAGAGGGTAGATGAAAGTATAGATGGATGGGAAGATGGATGGACAGGTAAGTGATGGATGATGAAAACTGGCTGAGAGGATGAACAGAAAGAACAAATGGATGGGTAGACGATGGACGGATGAGTGTGTGGTTAGAAGAATGGGAATTGGATATGAAGACAGACAGATTGGATGGACAGATAATGACTGAAGATGGGAGGGGTCAGCACATCTTTCTGCTTTTCTTCACCCTGATATCCCTCCTATCATTCATGATGCCCTGGAATGGTCTGCTCTATATTTCACAGTGGGGTGAATGGTTGGATTCTGAACAGACTCACTTTCACCCACTTCTATTCCAGGGGTCCAGTGGGGCTGTTATTCCTAAGTCTCCCTCTCATCAGTGTCCTTCACAACTCATCTTCCAGGAGGCATGGGGACATCTATCATTACCTCCTCCATTATAGCCTCTGCAGCACTCTCTTTGAACACCATGGTCAACTCAAACATGGATTCCGAGGACAGGTGTCAGGTCTCCTGGGAACTACTTCCACAACAACACCATATCCTCTCTCCTTGTGTCCTCAAGGACTGCAGAGGGTAGGTCAGCTGTCCTTCACATCATCAGCACCACGCCACTTTAAGGATCTCTGCAACTGTCTTCTACTTCATGAATCCCACCCCCCTTTAGGCCATCCTATATGTTAGTGGATGCTGTTCACAGAATCAGATTCTCAGAAACATACGTGACTTAAAATTCTGACTAAAAGCTCAGTTAACCGTGTTTCCCTGCTGGGGCTATGTTAAAGATGGTTCTGAACCCGGCTGGGCTCTAGAGCATCCCTCACAAAGCAGTAATATTAATATAATACCAGCTGGATCTGTTAATATTGATATCCCTGTCTGCCTCCCTTATTAGTCTAGGTGTTCCCTGGCAACACGGTCCAGGTGTGAGTCTCTCCACAGTGCAGAACAGGCCCAACGGGGATACTGAGGAATATGTTGGTGGCCATGTGCAGTTTGGAGAAAGCTATCCACTTGCTTTGGGGAGGTTAACTCCCTGCTCTGAGGGTCTTCACAGGGTCCTCAAGTGGGACATGAATAGCCAGTCAGATGAGCATATACCCTGGAGGGGAGGCTGCTGCTAGCCCAGGTGGGAGCTCAGAGCAGACAGCCATTTTGCAGGGAGACTGATGGCAGGAAGAGCCCCAGGCCCTCTGTCCCTGTCAGCGCTTGGCAGGGGTTCTGAGGAACTCCACATTGGTGCTGAAAGGACCTGTCTTGCTTGAGAGAAACTCCAGCAAAACATACTGGCCTCCAGCCGCACCTCACACCTGACTCAGGCAGATCCAACCAGAGACAAAGTTGGCATCCACCCAGCCTCCCAGTCTGTGAAGAAGAAGAATGAATAGATCCTGGTTCATAGGGCAGGAAGCTGAAAGTCAGGGGTGGACGGCCCAAGTACCATGACTAGGAAGTGGCTAAAAGGGATCCTCCCTTAGGTCAGTTGGAGGGAATGGCCATTCTCTATGTGGCCTTAGTGGGGGCCTCTCTCAACATTCACCCGGGTCATCCCACCATTTGGGGTGCAGGCTTGTGCAGGGCATCAGGAGCATTAGTTTTCGGGAACTGCTGATCCTCAAAGATAGCCACCAGAGGCTTTGGTGATGAATGTGGCTTCCCAAGGGGTGGGAACATCTCCTAGGGGAGGGTGTTAAGACAAGGCAACTCGCCTTTCCTCTCCCACCATCTCTGTCGCGTGAAGCTGAAGGGTGCAGGGGATCTGAGAGGCGCCTTCCCAGGGGATGGATCAATAGCCAGCAAACAAGTTTCTCAGA
The DNA here is from genome assembly GCA_036184795.1 of Tokudaia tokunoshimensis. NCBI lineage: Eukaryota > Metazoa > Chordata > Mammalia > Rodentia > Muridae > Tokudaia > Tokudaia tokunoshimensis. The sequence goes on from BTHU01000004.1 coordinate 6,992,346, forward strand.
ACCGGCTTATGGATTTCTCTCCCTGTCTCATTCTTTAAGCCTGACAGCTGTGGAGCTGATGGGAGAAACTCTCCAGCCTGGGAGGACACTGGCTGTGTGGAGGACACATACGGGCTTGGTTACCTGGCAGGATGAGATGACTCCCACCTGGCCTCCAGATGGCCCTTTGTCAGCTGCTGGGACACAGAAGGGGTAATAGTTTACAGTGGTTAGTCTGCAGCCCTGAGGCTGCCGTGGTTTCACCCCTTCCTGGGCACTCACTTGATCCACTTAAAGTCCCAGTTTCTAGAGGACTAGAGTCCACTTCCAAGGGACACAGTAACATTCCAATGACAACACAGTACCTGACACACAATAAGTGCTCCATAAGGGCCCTAAATATTATCTCCAAGGAACTTCCACCCCCGCCCCCCAACAGCTGTTTACACAGCAAATCAGAAGCAAAGGAAGAGGCATTCATGACACTCCTTGATCTACCGTGTCTGTGGATGGCAGAGGAACCCTTTACTGAGAGGGAGCTAGGACCCACGATGCCGGGGACCATCCTGGTGTACAGGCGTGCTCTGCACACGGGAATTAACATCTTCTTTGGCTCTGCAAGAGTCTCTGCTTGAATAACAAAGAGAGATGTAGTCACTGATGTATTGAACTGCTCAGTTCTGCCAGGAATAGATAGGTTACCTCTAAGTCTTGTCAACAATCCAAGAGTAGGGATATGTTCCCCAGTTATGGAGAGACAAGTGGGGTTCAGAAAGGGTATCTGGCTTGTCTAGGAACACACAGATGAAAGTGGTAATATTGGGGGCCACATGGGGCCTGTGGCTTTACTGCACTGTCTCCACCCACCCATCCAGCTCACATAGGCGCTATGGCCTCTCCCAGGCAGACAGAGCCAAGAGGTTCCTGTTTCTTCTGCAACTGTCTCCAAACACATACATCCTTTCACTGGACTTGTAGGTCAGTGAGAGCAGGCCAGCTACCTGCAAATCACCCCCTCCCCAGCTGTGCACACCAGAGGTCAAGACCCAGGAAAACAAGCTGAGATTGTTATCAGAGGCTTGGAGGCTGGAGGCTGCCTCTGTGCACTGTAGGCAGCTGTGGGAATCCTGTTTTCTTTCCTAAGTGGAACATCAGATACTCATCTATGATTTCACTCTGGATTGGGAGGTGGGGATGGAGCAACCACTTAACACCTAGACCCAGGGTGAGAAGGGGGAGGGTTGCCTGTCTATCACCAGACCAGCTGCCATTGCTGCTCCAGGCAGGTGGGGTCAGCCTCACTCAACCAGAAGACTGAAGTCACCTTTTTGGTATAAGATTGTCACAGAGGTGTGAGGAGAAGCAGGTCCAGGGGAATTGGTCTTGAAGGAGTACTGTGTGCTGGTGGTGGGTTCCTGAGGCAGGTGGAAGAAAAAAGAACCTACCATTCATCATCATCTGGTGTCCAGACAGCACCCTTTTTCATGGGGGTGGTTGAGGGCAAAGGAACTAGGGCTCCCAAGCCTGTGCCCGCCCAGCCTCTCTCCCTGCTTCACTGGTTCTTACACACTCTCTCCATACAGTGTTCATGAGTCTTCCTGGCATCTAAGGTTGTTTACCCCTGTTATGTGAGAGACTGTGTGTGGACAGACCCAACTTCCATCCCATCTGGCCTCCTCGGCCAGCTGGGGACACATGAACCCCACTGACATGGTGTCAGGTGCCATGATGCAGAGAGCTATGGGGTAAGACAGCTGTGTCGAGGATGTGGTGAGCCTCGGTGGCCCGGTCTCCCTCCTCACAGGGATATGTCATATCCTCTCTGCACCTGTTTCTTATCTGAGGTGGGACATGATCAAGAATATATATACTGGGGGCTCACAGAGACTGAACCACCAACCAAAGAGCATGCAGGGGCTGACTCCACACACACATTTGTAGCAGATGTGCAGCTTGGACATCATGTGGATCTCCTAACCGTCGGAGCAAGGACCACTTCTGACTCTGTTCCCTGCCATTGGATCCCCTGCCCCTACCTGGACTGCCTGGTTGAATCTCAATGGGAGAGATGTTTAGTCCTGTTGGGACTAGATGTCCCAAGGTGAGGCGGCACCCAAGAAGGAGCTTCCCCTTCTCTGAGGAGAAGAGGCAGAGGTAATGGGGGGGGTTGTAAGGGCAGGACTGGGAGGACAGGAAGGAGAGGGTTGAAATCGAGATATAGTGTGAATAAAAATTAAATGATGGAAAAATATATATATAGAGAGTGCTTGCCCAGGGCCTGTTCTGGAGCAGGATTAGAGTCCTGTCACCGTCATGCCCATGTGTAAGAGGGCAGTAGACTAGTCGGGGCTGGCATGTGGGTAGCAACACGGGGAAATCAGACCAGTGGACACAGGAGAAACCTGGGAGGGTTGGTGACATGACAATCCTCAAAGATAGAGAGATTGGTCCTGTGAGTACAGAATTCCATCCCCACACCCACCTCCTGTTACACACACACACACACACACACACACACACACACACACACAGGATTAGTGTATGGTGTAGGTCTGACCCCAGGACAGAAACTCTGGCTAGGATATTGAAGATCAGAGGGGGAAAGGAAGAGGAAGAGGAGAAGGAAGAGGAGGAGGAAGATAAAGAGGAGGAGAAAGGGGAGGAAGAGGCAATCCTCTCATTCCTTGCACAGACATGCCCTGCCTTGGGAAGACCATATCGTACCTGGGCCCGGAAAGTTATAAATACCTGGCTTTACATCCTGTCCTGCTACTTAGCTGTGATTTCAGACAAGTGACAAAACTCTCAGAGCCTCATTTTGTCTCTGTAAATGGGAACAACAATGTGGCTGGCTCTTCATGTAGTGAGATGTGCAGAGATCTCGAAGCAGAGTGTTCACGATGTGGTGGGTGTGCCACAAAGAGTCATGGGAGTTCATCCTACAACCTCAAAGACCTGGCTCTCCATGCTCTAGGAAAAACTTTCTGGATCGTAGGAGCTTACACAGGCCCTGGAGGCCTGACTGTGCCCACCAGAGCTCTGTCATCCGACCCCAAGCCACATGGCTACACTGCCCTGTGGAGCCCTGGTACCTTGGATGGACAGATACAGTGCCCCCGCTTCTTGCCACTCCCCTCGTCTGTTTCCAGGCAGGTTACTCGGATGAGCCTCCTGAGCTTCTCTTTCCCTAAGAAGATGCTCTGTGGTTCCCCAACAATGACTGGCAATCTCCTCCCCCAAGGAATGGCTCTCAGAGAATCACCCACGCTCCCAGCTTGGTAGCCAAGGGCAGAGCCACCTCTGGCAAGAAAGCAGACACCAGAGCAGGTGGCTCGCCTTGGTGATATTGCCCCAAGAAGGTACAAGGCACCTTCTTTGCTCTCATACTAGCCTAAAGGGACAATGGTCTGGCCTCCAGGAAGTTAGGCATGGGGCACTGATCAGTCCTGATCTTGCCTGTTATTTACCCCTCCCAGAGAGGCCAAGAGGGGAAGAGGAGATACAGGCAACTGCAGAGAGGATGCTCTGAGCTGGAACTCAGGAGAGCACATTTAGACAGTGTGGTGAGGCCCCACGGGACCTGTCTCAGAGGACAAGCACCCACTATTGCTGTTCTTACAGTGAGATTCAGGTCACAACATTTGGCAGCAATGGGAAAGTTGGCCTCCTTGTCTCAGATCTTGACAGGGCAATGGCTTGGAGCCACTGGGAGAGGTCCCGTGACAAGGCCTACAGACCGCAGGACAGCTCGAGCAAAAGGCCACCAGTAGGCTTTTGCCTAAGCCCTGGCCACCAGCAGCCAGAAGGGAGTTCTTCTCCAATGGACACATCTTTAAGTATATCAAAGTGTGTGCTCCCCCTCCCACCTTCTTTCTATACATTGGACTCTAAAATCTGGGCCATCCCGCCACTCACATTAACTGTGTTAAGGAGGAATTATAAAAAGAAATCAAATTTCCCATAGCATTTGAACGCCATTAAAATGCCAAACAATAAACTACCAGGCTGCAAATTAGATCAGTGGAAATATCAAACACATTGAGGTATAAAATCCATAATTGCATTTAGTGGCAGCCGTCCCTGGAGAGGCGCTGCTAAAGATCACCACAGCCCCACATATGAGGAGCTATTGACAGAAGAATAAAAATCGACAGGCCAACCAAATAAACCGGCAGGCCTCATTAAATATTCAGCTATGGAAATTTGACTATCCAGGCTTCCTCCCCTTGGCCCCAGCTGGGGGCTCAGTCCCTGCGCTCCCCTAACTCTTGTCCCCATAGCTTGCACAGGCCGGGTGAGGGGAGGGGGCTTGGGAGGGTGGTGGGAGAGAGAGAGGGGGCGGCAATAACAGGGGCTCCACTGGGGTTATTATTGCTGGGCGGGTGTTATTAGCTCTCACCCAGGAGTGCGTGGCCCTCCGAAGTCTTTAATTAGGTCATTACAGGGTAATTTCCAGGGAGGCTTTAACTCCTTAGCGGCCAAAGAGCCTCCAGCTCAGTCTCAGATTCCCGAAGGGCCCTGAGGTCAGCCCATGGGCTGGAAATGAGCCGGGGCGGCCCGGGAGAAGGGGTTGGGCTCCAAGTCCCTAGAGACTGAATTCACCTGCTTCGGGATAGATGGATGCCTGGCTGGCTGGAACCGGTGCTCAGCCCTGGAGGCGGTCCGGGTTTTGTAGGGCGCTGGTCACCCAGGTGGGACCCCGGTCCCCACTGGGCCCCTACCTACACCAGCCCCTTCGCTAGGAATGAATTTTCATCTACAAGGCCCTCTCCAGCCCCTCCTCTTCCTCGTCTTCTTCCCGTTCCTGTTTCCCCACCTCTCCTCCAAGGCCTCACCCAGTCTCCGACCCAGCTCTCCACCCATTTCCTCCTCTCTCCTCCCCTTCTCTCTCCTCTCCCATTCTCCTTCCCAATTACGCCCTCCCCTCCGTGCTCACCTAGGAGCTGCGGCCATGTATAATGCATGCGGTGGAAGCACCAATAGGATTAGGCACCTCCGCCCGCCTTGGCGGAGTAAAGTTTATGTAAATGACTGATGACAGCGCTATTGTGTGAGGAATATCAATGGAGTAATTACAGTTACATCGGGCGCCCGCGCCGCCGGCCCGTGTTAATTTTTCACCGGCTCCCCCGGGAGAGATCGCAGCGCGCTCCGAAGAGCACAGCTAATAATGGGAGCTCGGAGCCGCCGCTGCGCCATGCGCCCCGAGGTCTTTCTGAGCAGACTGCTAAGCACTGGCTGTCTCCCCGGAGAGCCGAGAACAGAGATAAAATGATTAAAAACTGCCAAGCGGGCCTGGCAATCACTCGCTCCGCTGTCAGCCCGACACAAGACAAATCTCCGCGATTTTTTCTCTTTCCTCCCCTCTCTTTGTGAGCCCCTCGAGCTGGGACGTGGGGGGCCGGCCGGGGTCAGGGTCAGCTCTCCAGGGTGGCAAGGCCGTGGGCAGGACAGGCAGCGGTGGAGAGGAGGGCATTGGCCTCTCGCGTTGGAGGTGGGCTCACAGACTGCAGGGAGCCAGGGGGGAGCCAGAGATCCAGCTTCTCCCAGAGAAACTCCTGTCAGGGCACACCTGTCAGGGCACACCTGTTGGGGGGCACGGTGGGCACACCTGTGAGAACATACCAGCCAGGGCACACCCAACTAGAGCACACCTGTCATGACCCACCTGCCAGGGACACCAGCAAGGAGGCGGGACCATTTGGGTTGGGAACTCCTTAGGGTTCCAAGAACTTGTTCCCAGGCCTCCACTCCTCCAAGCCTTAACAGGCCACCATCTGGCCTCCTTTCTCACGCTTCCAAGGCCAGCCTGGCACCTTCAGACCCTGAGACCCCAGCCTGAGCAGATTCTGGATAGGGTGTCTACCCTCTGCTTTTTCTCAGGGCTGGGGCTCGACCTGATTATCCATCCCTGTGGCCCAGAAACTTTAGTCTGGTCCCAGAACCAGAGAAGGGAATGAGATGGGCGAACGGAGGTAGGTAAGGCTGTCCTCACCCCCTAGAGCTTGTCAGCCACCATCAGGCTCTACCTGGGCCATCACTGTCCCACCCACCACGCCCACCTGTATCAGTCCACAGATCACATCTGTAGGGCACATATGGACGCAAGTCTTCTCTGTCCTGACAGAATCCTCCATGGACAACACCACGTGTTGAAGTCCAGACTCACAGTGTCCCCAGTGCAGACACATAGGCCACACACTATGGGAAACATCAGTCCGCCCACCAAGGAATAACGTTCACCAGACATTTGCCTGCACCGACACCCTGAGCCTGTGCCAGCTCATGACAGGCACCACCCCTCTCTGCTGCTTGCCTGGTTGCCTGCACTGGCATGCGCAGCACAAGCCAGGGTCCCCACAGAGGCACAGACAGCCTCTCTAGATGCTGTGTGTGGTGGAGTAGTGTGTGGCAGGGCTTATCTGTGGCCTATCTGTACTGCAGCCTAAACTGGGACGATGGCAGTGGGGAGACCCCCAGCCAGCGAGGTGGCTCTAACACTAGGTGGCCTCTGGCTGGATGCTGTGTGTCAAGATGAGGTGGTTGCTCCAGACGGACCACCAGCTGTCCGCCTTCTCACCCAAGGCTCCCTGGCTTGGTTCCTGATTTGAACAGTAATAATGGGGGGATTATAGTTTCTCCCTTCACTGGGATCTCACTGTCAAGAATACCCATTTTACAGATGAAGAGACTGAGTTTAAAGGCAGAGAGTGCTAGCACCAAGGTCAAGGTCAGCTTTGGAAGCACACAGTCCTTCCAATTCTAAGCCGCACACTAAGTGTACTCATTTCTTTAGCGATGCACAGATCACACCACTACCAACATCAGGCTCATACGTGAGTACTCCAGCATACAACACACATCTGAGTACCTGGGCTCACTAATATCTGCCCACACATGTCCACTGAGCCTCCACCACAGGCCAGGTCCTGTACTAGGTGTTAAGTAGGAGGCCTGACCCAGAATGCAAGGTCAAGGTCAGGCTCTCAGAGAGCCCCAGTCAGCTGACGTCCTGGCCACGAGAAGGTACAGCTGTGACCACTACCTTGTGGGACCCTCCTCCCATGCCCACTGTGCTTCCCATGCCCCTGGAGAGGCCTCTTCTCTGTGACCCTCCACCTCCAATCTTCTCTGCAACTCACACAGAAGTCAGTACCTTTTCTAACTTCAAATCTGACATGCTACCTCCAACTTGGAATCATGCCATGGTATCTGACCCCAGTAGTAAAGTTCTGCCTTGGTAGCAGTGCCTTCTAGATTGCCATGGTGAGCTCTCTCTGCATCTGCCTGTTGCCTACCCCACCCCCATCCTGCTGTCTTCCCTGGGTAATCTTCATTGGCTTGAACATTCTTCCTCCAGGAAGCCCTCTTCCCTGCCTCTTGGCTGTGGGGACAACAATGCCTCATGTTACCTCTACCAGAGCCCTAGCTATGTTCTCTATCCCAGGCCTGCTCTCCTCTCTCCCATGGGTCAGATTCTTTAGGGGTAGGGTAGCCTGTGTCTGGAGAATCTGGGGGGAGGTACTCAAGGTCTTGACAAATACTTGGAAGGTAGGAGTAGGAAGCTTCTAGAAGGTCCTAGCCAGTTCAGGCCTATAGAGATGTTGGCAGAAAGGTCATTGCAAAAGGGCCCTGGCAGGAAGAACACAGGCGACTATGGGGCCATCAAGCTGCCCGTTGACAGGAGGAGGCTGCCTTTCTTGTCAGTCATTGTCCCCAGTGCCCCTTCTTGAGCTGTGGGAGTGGGATTCTTCCTGTGTCCTCACTGAAGGGCTAGCGGGCCACAGGGCAGCCCTGGCTCAGACCGTGTGACCTTGGCCTCTACTTTTCTCTCTTCTGCTAAAGACAGAGCTTCTCACAGGCCCAACCCAAGCCACACACTTTACCCCGGAGATGACCCAGTACAGCCTCAACCTGAGCTCTCTCCTCAGCAGCAATCTGTGAGACGTGAACAAGGGTAACACAGCATCTGTTAGTTCTTTATTTGCTGAAATCCTGATGGTTTTTTCAAATCCCCATTTAGGAACCCAGGGGCTCACTTGATAGACTGAATGTTTAGCATGCATGAAGCCCTGAGTTTGGTTCCCAACATGGCATAAATTGAGCAGGTTGGCACATGCTCGTAACCCTAGCATTTAGGAGGTGGAGGGAGGAACCCGAGGTTCCAAGTCATCTTGGCTACATACTGAGTTTAAAGCCAGCCTGGGATGCGTAAGATCCTGTACATCCACTCTCGTGTACGTGTGTGCACACACACACACACACACACACACACAAATACACACACACACACAAATATACACACACACATGCACACAGAGACACATACATACACGCACACAGAGACACACACGCACGCACACACAGACACACATGCACACAGAGACACACACATGCACATGCACACACACATGCACACACATACACATATGAACACACACACACAGACACACACACACAAATATACATGCACATGCATACAGAGACACATACATACACGCACACAGAGACACACACACACGCACACAGACACACATGCACACAGAGACATATACATACACGCACACAGAGACACACACGCACGCACACACAGACACACATGCACACAGAAACACACATGCACACGCACACGCACATGCACACACATACACACATGAACACACACAGACAGACACACATGTACACACAGATGCACACAAGCACATGTACACACACTTGCATATATATACCACACACTTGTACATACACACAGAGACACGCAAACATGGACACACACACACTCACACTTGTATAAGAGCTAAGGCTGGAGGCAGCAAGTGACAGAATCAAGCAGAACACTACCCTCATTCCTTGGAGCCACTAAGGTCCTACCTGTGACTGTTGCATCAGTCATGTGCACACTGACAGCCCAGATCCTGGCCATAGTGTCTCCTGCTGGCCACAGACTTTCCCAAGGTTTCAGCTGGTCTCTTCTGCATGCTGGTTTCAGTCCTCCAGTTTGTCTGCCTTAGTGGGAGACCCCAGAAGTCCTGCTTGCTCTTACTTAGGGCATCACGGTCTTGGAGAGCAGGTGCTTCCTGAAGCTGTCCAAGCCAAGGTACAGCAGGGAAGGGAGCAGCTTCCAGGCAGAGACCAACACAGGGAGCCTAGAGCGATCAGATCCTGGAGTCTTGAAGGCAGTGCCAGGGAGGGGTGGGGTGGGGACAGAGAAGAGCAGTGACCTAGTGAAGACAAGCGGCGGGCTGGGCAGTGGAGGTCAGGGACTGACACTCCCATGCTGTGTAGCCCTGTCTCAGTCACCTCAACTTATCATGGAGCCATGCTGTGGGCGTCAAATGGTGTGTGTGCCTGGCACTCAGCAGACACTTGCTCTCCTTGGTTCTATGGGGAAGGGGGACGCTGTTCCCAAGAGCTGCATTATCCTCTGGACAATCCACCTCTTCATCTTCACTGGTGCTGTCCAGGGTCACCTGCTGGTAAGGGTCTTTCTGTTCCTCTGGCAGCATCCATAACCCTTCCTCTCAGTGTCCATCACCAAAGACCCTCCCTGGGGTCACAGCTGCCACCTGAGACCATCTTCAGCATCTCTGCGCTCCGTGGTCTTGTGTTCTGTGAACCTCTGAAATTAGCAGGGTTGGGACCAGTTAAATCACCACTGTCTCTCACTTGCTGTTGGGTGGGGAGCTGACCCAGAGAACAAAGGGGTGAGTCTGTGGCCAAGACCAGTATGGCTTTTTTGAGTATTCATTGATAAGAAAAATGCTGGGGTGGGGCTCAGGATGGAACACTTACCTAGCATGGGTTAAGCCTTGGACTCTATCCCCAGCACTGACTGGACACACACATGCACGCACGCACACACACACACACACATACACACACACACACAAACATATACATACAAACTCACAGGAACATATACACACAAACACACACATGAACATATACACAAACACACACATATAAATACACACATAAACATACACGCAAAGACATACATACACACAAAGAGACACCAAAAATATATATACAAACACACAGGAACATGCACATACAACAAACACACACACATAAAAGCACACACAAAGACATACAGACACACAAACATACACACAGAAACACAGACATACACAGAGTGGGGCTCACAAGCTGCCATTCCCCCCAATTTTGTTAGGAGACTTTGTTATCCCTACAATTGGTACCCATTTCACAGATAAGGACTTGGGACTCAGGGAGGTCAGAGTCCAGCTTACAGACTGACACTTCATTAAGGGGTGGCCAAAGCCCAGCAGTCAGGGGATAATAGGGCTGCTGTAGGAGGACAATGCCTGAGTACCTACTACGTGCTAGGCCAGGCCTACTCTTGGTATCTGCTGTCCCTTGCCTGGAGCTATGCTACTCAGCACCAAGGATCTACCTGTCTTAGGGTAGGGTCTTCATGGCTCTAGCTCCCCAAGCCTCCACATCCGGGCCTGGCATGGGTGGGGAGAGGCAGTGTCAGGCCGCTCATGTGAAGTGGGATGTGTGTTTGGAGACTGGCCCAGCCATGGCCCTGTGGTGGCACTCTTGCGGCTCCTGGGTTCCAGGCCCCCTCATGAGTTCTCTGATGCTTCCTGTCTCATCTTGAGAGATCAGTATTAGCCTTTGTTTGCTCCCAGGTTGTCTGGCTGGACTGCTCCTGTTCTCCCTGGTGTCTTTGAGTAGCAGGGATTCTCCTTAAGGGATTTAAACTTCCTTCTTGTCTCCTCTCCTTCCTCAAACACTGTCGGGGCATCTACTATGTTCCTGGGGCATCTGATGCTGAAGGCTGATGGGAGACGGCGATAGGCTTTGTTATCTTGGAGACTGATGATCTGTCCTGTTCCTCGGTTTGCACATCTCTGAGGTGGAGAAATCACACAGATGCCATCTTGCAGGCCCTAAGGGTTTGGTTTTTTTTTTTTGTTTTGTTTTGTTTTATTTTTTATCTGGACAGGGGTTCTCTGTGTAGCCCTAGCTGTCCTGGAACTCACTCTGTGACCAGGCTTCCTTGATCTCAAAGATCTGTTCTGCATCTACCTCCTGAGTGCCTGGATTAAAGGCACGTGCCACCATCCACCTACACTACCACAGCCCCGGTGACCTGAGGTTTAATGAGGTGTTGTGAGTCGGTATCTGCATGACGCAAAACTTCTAGAAATACAAAGCATAACTCTTCACCATGTGCAGGGAGAACATGGTTGCGAGAATTCAGCCTTTTAGAGGTGAAGAGAACCCAGAGAGAGTGGGGGACTCCACAGCTTTTGCCTCTTCCCGCTTCCCAGAGGATGCTAATTTTGCCCTGCCTTCTCTTAGCTTGCCCCCTCTTCCAGCCATTGTCTCTCCACCCCTCTCTCTACCCACATCGGCAGTATCCCACACCATTGCTTTCAGGCTAAGAAAAGGACCAGGCCCTAGGAGAGGGGCACACCAGCATAGTCAGTCAGCCCCATCTTGTTTATGCATTTGAAATGACATTGTACCCAGATAGGGATGCCAAGCTGGGGTTCCCACGTGTCTGTTTGCAGAAGCATCCCTTAGGCAAGCTAGGATGTTCATACTCGGGCTTTCTCCTAAAAGCTTGAGTCTTTCCACAGGCCTGGGAATCTGCAGGTTTAAGGAGCACCTCAGGATGTTCCCAAGCTGGTCATGGGTCAGAACACAGCCACGGAGACTCCCCCATGAAACTGTGACATATGTATTAGGCTCTCGGAGGTGGATGCCATTTCCAGAAGTGGGAGGACATGGCTAGGAAACTCTCAGATGTGGGATGGCCTATAGGCCAGCAGGAAACTAAATGTCTGGTCAAAGCTCAGATGTTCACCAATGGGGAAGCTGAACTCGACCCCACACACACACACACACACACTCACACACAGTCGGCCTGGTGACTGGTCATATCTCATGGAGCCAAAAATCCTTCCAGAGACATGATCAAGTCAGAGAGCCTTGCTTGGAGCAGGCCAGAGCACCTAGACCCCGGGTGCCAACCAGGAAGCCAGCCCCAGACTTCTGTGGTATTTCCTTTACCATCACTCAGATTCATAACCTGGTGTTGGCTTCCACTCATACCCTCTGCTGTTTCCTCCATGACCTCCCTTCCCAGGGCCAGCATCCGCCTTTGCCAGTCTCTAATCTTGTTCTCAGGCCGCTGGCTCATCTTCATAAAGGGCCCCCCTGGTTCCCGTCACTCCCCTGTCCAATAACCTTCAATGGCTCCCTCCTGCCTGCAGGATCAAATCTAAGCCCTGTAGCACAGTGTCTGACTACTGCCCTCTTTGCAGTCTCCTGTCCCAGTGTCCCGAGGCAGCCTCTCTAGCCAAACTTACTGCCCCAGACCATCCTTCCAGGTCCAGATTTAACTCCGAATAACTGTTTGCGAGCTTTGCTGCGACGCTGTCCTCAGTTTGCCCAGCTTCGGTCTCCCGGGAACCTGCTCGCGGTCTACGACACTCGGAGCCTCTTGTATGCTAGATCTTGTATGCTTCTGACCTTCATGCTCTTCCTAGGCAATCTCAGGCATGCATCACTGCAGCCTGTTTCCTCAGTGCTGGGACCAAACCCAGGGCCTCTCACATGCCAGGCAACACTGTTCTGGTGAAGCTACATCCCCTGTCTCCTGCACAGATTCTTTTAAAATATTTTATTATTACTGGCGAGGGGGACATGCATGTGCCATAACCTGTGTGTGGCGGTCAGAACACAACTTACATTAGCACAACGACTTAGTTGGCTTTCTCCTCCCACTGTGGGTTCTAAGGATTCAACCCATATGATCAGGGCTGGCAACACCTTTACCTGCTGAGCCATCGCACACAGCCCCAAGCCTCCAGCCACACAGCTTCTTGATGTTTTATTACAGCACTAGCCAGAGGTCCTTCCTGTGACAAAAGTCACTCACACTGACTAATGTTGCTCTTCACACACATCAACACATTTAACGTCTCTGGACCACCCTGAGGGCTGGCTAGGTTCTTTGATTCCTAACATTTTTGGTGAAACAGCAAGAGAGGCTGAGAAGCCTGCTGAGGGTCACACAGCTATAGAGAATTCATGCCAGGACCCCAGACCAAAAAGGTATAGCCCCTGCCCCATACTGACTAAGCATCTACTGTTGCAGTTGAGGTCTAACACACAGAAGCAAGCCATCAGGGAATCTTCGAGAGCCTGGCTCCTACCCAGAGGCCTGTTCTTTGAAGGGCACTATTGCCCCCCGTGGCGAGCATTTAGGTCTCAGCAGACTTTGCTGGTGCTGAGATGCAGAGACAAGGTCTAGCCCAAGGTCACAGTCAGAAAACAGTGGAGTTTTCTGCAGGACTCTGCAAAGTCCTACTGAAAAATCTGGCCAAGGAAGATGAGCCGCCCAGGGTCTTCAGTCGGGCTGGTGAGAACCAGTCATCCAGGTGCCCCAGGCTCACCTAACTCTCCCTGCTGAGACTCCCTCGGGGATGCTTGCCAGGCTCAGTCTGCACCGGGTCCCTGGTCCCTAAGACAAATGCTTCCTTTTACTAACTGTTTATCTCCATCATTACTGCTATTTACATTTGAATGTGAGTTGTGTCTCTGCACCCAAGAGAGCAGGTCTGTGGGCCGGTGGCACCTAAGTGACCTTCCTGAACTCTTGCTGCGTGGGCCAGCCAGACCAGTGGAGGCCAGCTCTGTCCATCTCCAGGGCTCTGTCACTGCTCACTTATCAGTCTGATGTCCCTCAGGGGGCAGCTGCCCTGCCCGCCCCCTCCGGCTCCAGGCCTGCCGGCTGGAACCAAACCTAGAGGGGTGGGCAGACGAGGGCACGTGGGAGGGGTCTGAGCTGCACCACAGGCCCCTTTGCAGTTCAAAGTGACATGCTCAGGCGGCTGTCCCTTCAAAGGGCAGACACAGCCTGCCTCCAGTTGCTGTAGCAGCAGTCCGGAGCCAGGAAGGCGATGCAGGGGTAAAGATGTCCCTAGGAGGTCTGACTGTGCCCCTGTCCATGCTTGCCAGGCCTCCACTACCCTGGCTGCAGAATCTTGCCAGATAATCCTTGGAAATCACTCTCCTGCTCTGAATCTGCCCACTCTTGCTCATTTGCAAGGCATTGTGCCTGAGGATGCGAAGACCCTAGGACACTTGAGTGTGCCTCCCATCAGCTGTTTCCCGTCCATACGACCATCGTGAGTCACTAGTTCCTTAAGCGTGTTTCTCTAGAGTCGCATAAGGCTAAGATGAACATCATGCCCGATGGAAGTAGACAGGTCACAGGTAAACTCCATCAGTGCTGAAGCATGCCCTGCCTACTGCTACAGCAGCCCCAGCGAGACTTGCAGGGGGGCTTGGTCCAGGAGCCCACTAGCTCAAATGCACCCCAATGGAAAGACTTGGCGAGGTAATCATTCTCTAAGTCACAACCCTAGCATCACAGAAGAAACACAGGACGTTTATCAGGAGCCACCTAGTCAGCATACACTGAACTCCTATGCCAGGCTGCTACCAGGGCACCAAACCCAGCAAGGAGCCAGAAAATCCACCTTCCCAAAGGATCTCAGAAAAATTCTCCAGTGACACAATGCCAGGGTTCCACTTTCAGTTCCACAGGCTGGCTGTGTGACCTCAGGCACATTATTCCACTTCTCTGTGTCTTCTATCTTATCTGAAAATGAAAACAAGGTAGCAGCCATGTCAGAACTGAAGAACGAAAACTGCTGGGAGCTGTGCCTCTGGGGCTACCAGCTCTAAGCAAGCACACAATTGTGGCTGTGGCCGCTGTTGCAGCTGTAGGTGCTCTGGTCCTGCCCTGTGGTCACTGCTGCTGCTGCTGCTGCTCTCCAGGTCCTGGCCTGCCTACTAGAAGCCTGTGCAGCTGGGCGCCCTTCTGCCTCTCAGACTTGTGAAGTGTCAGCTACTAAGAGGCATCCTGAGCGCCCTGCGGATCTCAGGCTGCGGAGAGCTTCCCCTCAGTTCTATTTCCCCACCAGCTGGAAAGTGTAGAAAAAGCGCCCAGCCCTGCTGGGCTTGTCAAAGCAGGGCTGGCTTGACTCGAACCAGGCTTGGATGGTAATTTTGCGGTCATGACAACTATTTTCTTTACATACTGCTATGGAAGGGGGAACCCCCTGCTTTTTTTTTTTAACCTAATTGAAGACACTATCAAGCGTAAATATGCTGGCATCCTTAATAAAAACATGATGGAGGGAAATATTCAAAAGCTCAATAATCAGAAGCAATTTGTGTTGTGTAGGGAGATGTGTCATGAGCCGGCTCCCCTCCCTGAGCTCCCTGCAAGACTGGCTTTCGGGCTGGCAACTTTAGACCTATGGCAGAAAATCACGAACAACAGTGGGGCTCAGAGGTAGCCTGAAAAATATCCTGGAAAAGAAAAACACATGCCAGAGAGTGTGGTGCAGAAGTCATATTTCATGCCTGACTTTAGAGACTGTTAATAAGGATTAGAAACACTCCAGCAGCCAACTATCAGTCAGGGCGGGGTAATTAATGCCGCTTGCTTCAGATCTCTGCGTGGGGAGATGGAGAAGGCAAGTGTCCCTCCCTCATCTCACAGCAGAGAGGGCTCATCCCATAGAACAGCCCAGAGAACTTCTGGACTTATCTTCGGAGCTAGCTGAAACCTGGCTGTTGCTGCCTGTCCCTCCTGATCTGTCGCTGGGCAGATTGGGGGAACCCTTCTAAATTGTAACAATATCAAACTCTCTCTTTTTTTCAGGACTGGCTAATAAATATGATTAAGATAACACGTCTGAAACCACATGTCCTCAGCTCGGTGTCCAACATGTGGAGGACAGATGTATTTTCCATGCACAGATGACCTAGTCGGCTGTTCCCCTGAGGCAGGGACCCTGGAAGATGGAGCTTAGAGAGGTCTTGGCAGTGTACTGGTCTAGTCTACTAGCCAGGCTGGTGGCCTCTCCATGACCCACTGTGGGAATGAAGGGCCAAGTGCAGGGTGTCTGAGAGTCATACACAGGATGGCAGAGGGGGCACCATGCTCGACTCTCTCTCATCCTTCAACATCCCAGAACCCCACGGCTCAGAAAACTCTCAAAACTATCTACTGTCCAGGACACCATCACTAGCTCCCTCTCAGGAGCCAGGAGAACTTAGATATCAGCTGAGTGTTAATGCTAGAGCCTGTTCTGGAGACAACTGCGGAGTGCTAGTTCCTATGTAGGCACATGCAGGCCTGGCTCTTGCCTCCACCCAGGCGCTACAATGTAGGAAGCTCTACTAGGCTCTGGCTGCACCTGGACTAAGTTCTCCCCTTGCAGGGGGTGGGGGCTGGGCATTGAGACAGGGTTTCTCTGTGTAGCCCTGGCTGTCCTGGAACTCTCTCTGTAGACCAGGCTGGCCTCAAACTCAAAGACCCACCTGCCTCTGCCTCCCAAGCGCTGATATTAAAGGTGTGCACCACTACCTGGCTTCTCAAGGATCTTAAAGAGATTTCAGCTGGACCCTTATGCAGCAGTCCAAAGACCCCGAAGATATATATGGTCAGGCTATATGTTATATAAGCAGGATCTTCAGATCCTAGGTCTGCTGAGGTGGAGAGCCTCAGCTAGAGTACACTGTGGGAGGTGGGGCTGAAGGCTCAGAGATCCCATCCTGACTACAAGCCAGGCTGAAAACCACTGCCATGGTAGAGCAAGCAGGCAGGGAGGGCAGACTGTCCAGTCCCAGTAAAGAGTGAATGAATGAGCCAGGCTGTAAGTGGTGCACACCTTTAATCCCAGCACTTGGGAGGCAGAGACAAGGAGATCACTGAGTGAGCTTGAGGACAGCCTGGTCCATAGAATGAGTTTCTATACAGAGAAACCCTGTCTAAAGAAGGAGGAGGAGGAGGAGGAGAGGAAGAAGAGGAGAAGGAGAAGAGGAGGAAGAGGAGGAGGAAGAAGAGGAGGAAGAGGAGAAGGAGAAGAGGAAGAAGAGAAGGAGAAGAGGAGGAAGAGGAGAAGGAGAAGAGGAAGAAGAGGAGAAGGAGAAGAGGAGGAAGAGGAGGAGGAGGAGGAGGAGGAAAAGACCCGTGTCTGGGAGGGGCATTGCACCTGACCTGACCATTGCTAACATTGGGGTGATCCAGCCTCTGGTAAGGCCCCAGAGAATTTCTCTCTCTGAATGGTCCCTGGGCCACTTAAGTGCAAACAGCAAGCTCAGACTTCTCCCTGAGTCAGTCTGGCTTGGAAGATCAGCACTGTCTTAGCCTCTGGCTGATAACCACTACTTTCTGACCCCCTATTAGAGCTCTTGCAGTGGTCTCCCTCAATACCCAAGGCCTCTCGTCCCTTCCCAATGGAGGAGCCCCGGGCCAGGGGGCAGACACTGTGAGCACAGGGTGCGGCTGGCAGGCTGGCTGATAGGAACCATCTGCGTTGTCTTAGGCTGCCCCTCTGCCCACTGTCCCTCTGAACTCGGCCGGTTCCCGCGGGCCGTTTGATGCTCGCAGGGTCACAGACCCCCGCACACAAATCACCACCGAAGGGCTGGGGGTGGGGCGGAGGCGCTGAAACCTAATCCACAAAGTTTGCCATGCCGCAGGCTCACTCCTTCCCTCTGTGCCTAATGCCCCCTCCCTTTCCAAACAAGCCTTAGTTTTTTGGTTTTTTTTTCCTTGCCAAAACAACAAAAGTTGGTATCAAGTGTTTCGAGGGAGAAAGTCTCCCCCCGCAGCCCCCACCCCTTACCAAGAAGAAGGGCCTGCCACTCGACAGAGCCAGGGATTGCAGAGAGGCTCAGGGAAAGGATATTTAAGTTATCATCAGGTCCATTAGTCCTTGGCCCTAATTGTCACATATCCTACCGGCCAGACCCTATGCTCCTGTGGTCCCCTTCCTCTGGGATCCAGCTCCTGTCTCCATTGAATCTCTGGGTCCCAGCGCAGCCAGAGATAGGAACGTTACTTCTGCCCGAATCCCACTCCATAAAACAGTCCTAGTCTGTCCCTTTTGGGGTGGGGGGGGGTGATATCCTATGTTCAGCCTGTTCCTTTTAGTGACTCGAGGCTGGGCTCAGGCAGTAAAGGAGAAGAAACCAGGAGTACTCCGCCCTGCTAGGATGCGTGGGTTCCTGGCACAGTCAAAGAGCTTAGGAAAGAGGCCAGGCATCTTGGTATGAGACACAAAATTCCTCTTCCTGCTCTTGTGACTCTGAGGCTTTGGGGCTGAAATCCTGGGGCTGCGGATGGTGTTCCTAGAGGGGGGCAAAGCAGACTTTGGGGATCACAGGAGCACAAGCATTTTTACTTGCTAGGTATCAGTTTTACTTTTTGTTGTGTTTTTGTTTTGTTTTGTTTTTGTTTTCTTTTGTTTTTTAGTAAATGCATGGCCCGGAATCACGCTTGCCCGGCTGCTTCTCCATGGCTCCGGGCTCCCTACTGTGCCCAGAAGCCCTTGCCTTCTAGCTGGCCTGGGATCGGTGTGGTTCTACTAGTCCTCGCAGGCATCTGGGGCTCCTACACAGTGGCCGCAAGGATGGGCTGAGTCTGCACGGGAACGGTTGAAGGGTGAGATGAAGGAGTGGTAGTTGCAAAGGGGAATAAAAGGCGCCTGTGGCCTGGCTGCGAAGCGAGTTTCTGCGGGGGTCGAACAAAGGAATTTGGCCTCTGAAGAAAAGGGGCTGAGCTCACAGCTGGGAATGCCAGCTCTAGACCTGCAGGAGTTTCAGGACTAAGGCATACTTCCTAGAACCTAACGAAATCTGCCCTTCAGAGGACCCTAGTCTCCACTGCAACCCTATTTTGGCTTTTACTAGACTTGCCTTGCCCAGGGTGATAGTTGCATGAGCTTCCTTACTAGAAGTCCCAAATACCCAACTCTAAGATACCCTCTGCTTGTGGGGCTATGCCCCCATTTACCAGATGCTGCCAC
This sequence comes from Tokudaia tokunoshimensis, assembly GCA_036184795.1. NCBI lineage: Eukaryota > Metazoa > Chordata > Mammalia > Rodentia > Muridae > Tokudaia > Tokudaia tokunoshimensis. The sequence goes on from BTHU01000004.1 coordinate 7,011,197, forward strand.
AGAGGCTTCCTTTTTTTTTCTTTCCTCTTCTGGCACTCTTAGCTGGCTCAAGAGACCTTATCCACTCCCAAAGGAAAAACTAGTAGTGGGGACTTTGGGGCCCTCCGAGGCCCCCCTCCTCCGGTCGCCCTCGGAAGGGGTGGAGGGGACACGGTTGTAAGGTGTTCAGCCTCTTTTCTCTGCTTGACATGAATAAGGGGATTAGGGCGGCAGGTTTCCGTCGGTCACTCGGTGGGACAAAGGGCCCCGCGGTTTGAGCGGTCAGCTTCTGATTAAACGTCAGAGCCTGTCACTCAGCACTAGGCTAGGTACTTGTGTTTCTGACATAATCTTATTAGAAGATAAAACCAGAGAAATCCTTTTTCATAATGAAAAGTTACATTTAATGGCTGCACTCGTCCCCCACACCCTCCCAGGCCCTTCCCGCCTTCCCGTTGCTGTTGGATATGGCTCGCCTGTAATTGGCATTTAAAGTACCAAGTCCGGGAGAAAAACGGGGTTTAGGGTTTTTGTAATCCCCCTAAACTGTCTTTGTTCGAAATCTCCACAGATACAAGTCTGTTAAGGGTAAATATTTGTGGATTGATACAACCACACCCCCCCACCCCTGCAAACCAAATCTGGAAGGGGGAAAAAACCGTCCAACCACGGTACTGGTGCACGGGGAGGGGGTTGGAGGGGTAATTCTCCCTGCGCACGCAGCCGTGCTGAGTACTCTGTTGCGGGCCCCTTCGCCAGCTCCAGGAGCAGAGGCACTTGGGACATTTCTCAGGCGGGAAAAAGATCGTACAGGCTTTCCTTCAATGTTCTACTCCCTAGATCAACAACTCTGCCCTCCTTGCTTCCGTGCTTGCCCAAAGGGGTGGGCTGGAGGGCTGGGGCGGGAATCTTAAAGCCTGTTCGTTCTCCCCACCAGCCTGCTCCCTCCAGTTGGCCCTTTTAGTGGTTCAAAGGGGTGCCGCTCCCCGACTCCGTGAGGGTGCTCCATCCCACTGGGCACCCGGCCTCAGCCCAGACGAGCCTCCAAGCTTTCGAAGATCCCTTAACTGCGAAGGAACCCAAGGACTGTGGCGGGGCCCCGGGTTCCGGACTCCAGCCCAGCCCGTCCTGGGTCGGATCGAATTCCTTCATAAATCAGCAGCCGGGTGAAAGGGGTGCGCGTTAGAAAGGGCAGGACCGTGTGCGCGTATTAGATCGCGCGGTTCCCAAATCCGGGCTAAACCCCTGGTGACACTGAAATTCATCAACCACCGCCAATGCCCCGGCTCCATCTACCTAGGAGCCCGGGAGCCTGCACACCCTAGCTGCCCCACTTCCCGGGAAAAGAGAATCCCGGGAGGCAGGAACAGCTGAGAGAGTGCTTGGAACACGGCGCAGACCCTGGCTGCGGTGAGCCGCCTTGCCAGTCCTGCTGGCAAAAGGGGGCTCTCCCCTCTGGGAAGGAGTTGTTCTAACCTTTCTGTCCTCTAGTCAGGGCTGTCCTCTCAGGAGCACTCACTGCTCTCCCCCTCCCCTCCAACCTTCCAGGCCGGTGCTCTGAAGAGAGGTATCTAGCTAGCATCTAGGGCTTCAGCAAGTCGGAACAAGGCGATCTAGGGATCCCGGGAAGGGAGGGAGGCCCTCTGGAGCCTGTTCCCTCACCCACAGGTCCAGCTGGGGGCATCAAGTCAGCGTACTCCCCAGGCGCTCAACAAGTAACGTTTCTTTCTAGAAACAATGCTACCTCAGGCCCACTGTGCTCAGCCTCGCTCTGCTCTTGCAAGTTCACATGCATTCGTCAAGCCCCAGATTGTCAGAGAAAATGGTCCCATCGAGCTTGCCAGTCATGGCGGCCATGCGGTGCTGCCTGGGGTGGGAAACATGTACATTTCCTTCTCCAGGGATCCAGCAGAAGAGCGGCGACTTCTGGAGCCTCCCACGCCGGGTAAGACAGACAGCCTTCGGGTAGGAAGCCTCCGGGTTCCTTCCCAGCAGGAAGGAAAAAAAAATACACACAGACACTGGGTGCCCCATCCTGACTGGCACCTCTGAGCTTGCTTCACTTTGTCACGACCTAAGATCTCATCCCCATTTCACAGAGGAGGAAATCGAGGCTCAGACTCTGGCCCCAGTCTGTAGGAGATGGTTAGGGTCTGTACCTCAAAGTGGCACTTGCCAGCAACCCCCTTTTGATCCTGTTCTCTTATGTTTAAGATCACAGTGCTCGGTTCAGAGCTTAGGCTGTCCCTTCAGCATCCTGTTTCCCTGATTTCCATCCTGGCTTGAGCTAGGACCCACACTGGATGGCCCAAGTAACTGCAGCAATTTCAGTGCTACAAACTGGTAGGGAAAGAGGGACACACAGTCACAGCTGGCCAGCCACACTCCTGGTCAGTACTACCCCCTTCCTTTCTGGGCCAAGACTCTGCACCCACGAGGCAACAGAGAACTGGGGGCCCAGGATTGGGGTAGCCTCATCTTCCCAGCATATATTTGTTAACCAGCAATCTCCCTATAGGTGTGTGTGTGTATGTGTGTGTGTGTGTGTGTGTGTGTGTGTGTAGAGGGCTCTTTTTAGCACAGGCCAGCTAGGAAGCAAACACCTTAAACACCTTTGTTTCTTATAGAAGCAGAAGGAATGAGTCGTCCTCCCACCAAGACTCCAGCCACGCACCAAGTACCAAGCCAGCCAGGTGCCCTGCCATCAACCACTACTGGAGCCTCGGGGCCAGTCTAGGGTCACTTGGGGCCAGCCACTCCTTGAGGTCCTGTTCCCTCCATAAGTCCAACAACTTGAGTCCTCCTTCAGGGTCCCCAGGCTCAGCAGGCAGACCAGGAGGTGGCCAGTCTGAGATGGAGACACTATTGCCCTGAGCATAACAAAGGAAGGGCTCACATGAGAACTTATTTGTACTGATCTGGGCCAAGCAAAAGGTAAAGGCCATTGAGGAAGTGTGGTCAGCCAGGCCAGAAACCCGGGAAAGATACCACTGGGAGCACACCAGAGCACACCAGCCCGTATGCCCCAGCACTCTGTGCCACAGCGGTAGTCAGAGCAAACACAGGCCCTTCACTGCCCGTCACTTACACCTTCCCCCCAAATTACACAAACTTTGAAACATTTTTCTAGAAGAAGATGGATGCTTCAGGAGACTTGAGGTCAAGGCTGGGCTGTTTAAAGTATATTATTAACAAATAAACATTTACTGCAGGGGGAAAAGAAGAGGAGGAGGAGAAAAACCCTATAGGCCACCAGGGAACCAAATCATGTTGCTTTTGGCATCAAATGACAGGAGACATTTATGATATGAATGGAGAACACCAGAGGCTGATGGAAAGGCAGCCGGCCGCCACCTCACTTCCCCTGCCTTCCGAATCAACTTTTTCAGCCCTCCCCTCTTCCCCCCTCCCCTCTTACCATCACCTTTCCACTTCTGACCACCGCAGTGGTAATAAATATATATAATTTGGATTTTGCTTTTTGCTACCATCAACACAGAATCTGGGAACTGTAGAGTGCTAAAATCTTCTAGCGGGTCAGTCAGACAGCCAAGGGCCTGGAGTACTGGTCACCTCAGGGCTGGTTAAAGGCTCACAGAGCTCTGGAAGAGTTGTGTGGACCATCCCCCTGCCTCCATACCCAAGCCAAGACTGACTGTGGTGTCCAACAAATTGAGTATCCTCTTTTCCTAAGTGATGGACTGTGTTAGTTTATATTTTTCTCTCCTCTCTCTCCCACCTACTCTGTCTGTCTCTATCTCTTTCAAATACCTGCATAGTCACAAGACAGTACCCTGGGAAGTTATGTTATCCCCCATTACAGATAGATACCTTACAGGGCCACAGAGCCTGAGGTGCATGTGTGTGCACGCATGTGCGTGCGTGCGTGCGTGCGTGTGTGCGTGCGTGCGTGTGTGTGTGTGTGCGTGCGTGCGTGTGTGTGTGTGTGCGTGCGTGCGTGCGTGTGTGTGCGTGCGTGCGTGTGTGTGTGCGTACATACGTGCGTGTGTGTGTGCGTGCGTGTGTGTGCGTGCGTGCGTGCGTGTGTGTGCGTGTGCGTGTGTGTGTGTGTGTGTGTGTGTGTGTGTGTTCTAACCTTCTGGAATGTTCTTCCACCTTTAAGTCTGTCTTCTCTTTTAAGTCCCTGGATCTCTTCTCCAACCCGTCTAGATCAGGTTGAGCATTTTGCCTGATGTTTGAGTCACAAAAACAATAAGCTAAGGACAGTTCTCCAACTATGAGATGACAGTATTGAGTATGCTTTTCCAAGCAATATGCAGGCACTGGGGGTGCCCATTGTTTCCTCAGTGGAAATATTGCTTCTCTGGGCCAACACACAATCCCAGGAAGAACAGAGCCACACACCAGTCCAAGATGCTAATGTAATCACCCGCTCTCACAATCAGAAGTTTCTCCAACACTGGAGCAGGGCATAAGGATGCCTTCAGAAGGAAACATTGACTGAAGCCCCCCCCCCAGGTGTCCCTTGGAATCCTGGAAGCTACAGTGCGAGGTGATGTCACCATGCTCAGGAGAGCCCAGGACTGGGGGGGGGTGGGCTGCCACTTAGCTGGATACTGGGGCTGGGAGGGGAACCTGGCTCTGACCTGGTGTCTAAAGCTCTTTTTGTGGCAGAGGGAGGTAGTAAAGGCACAATGTCCTCCTGTCAGGCAAAAGGGGGATGCTTTCTAGGGGGAAGATGCTGATGTGCTTAGAGGGAGGCTCTTGGTCAGCCTGGCTCGGGCAAGAAACCTGTCTGCAGTCTGGAGTGTATCTTTGGAGACACATATTCCCTGCAACCACAGCCCCGAGAACAACAATAACTTACAAAATGTAACAACACACCAGGCTAAGATACCAGATTCTAATGTAGAGTCTATAAGAATACTTTCCCAGGTAGGCAGAAGGTCAGGTAGGTGCCTGGTGGCTGTTTTGTGTTCCTAAGCTTGGCATGAAGGCAGGAAGGGATGGACCCTCCAATCACATGCAATAGAGCAGATTCTAGCAGCCGCTTTCCTCCACTTGAGAAAAATACTGCAAACAAATAAGGCAGCCGCAGCCCAGAGCCTTGGGAATAGAGGGTGAGCCAGAAGTCGGCCACTGAATAAGGCCTTCCTTCAGTCCCGATGCCTGCATGGCAGGAAGGATTTCCCTCATCTCCATCCCACAGAGTTAGGTACTGGGGTTAAATACACAGGCTCCCTCCAAAGGACCAGCCATCCTCAGACTGGCACTGGCAGTGGGAACCCTTCAGCTCTTCGCAGTCCAGAGAACACCCCCAGGCCCTTTCGTAAGGCAAAGTATTGGCTTCTTTTTCTAAGCAGGTTCCTGGAGATACCTAGTGCCCCGGCAGTGGGCTACAGTGTCAGTAACCCTGAACTTGTTTGATACGGGAGTGGTACTTGCAGGCTCGGGCTTTCACCATTAAGCAAGTGCTAATAGCGAGTACAATACCAGAACATCCAAGGAAAAGGCCTTCCAGCCGGGAAACGAAACCCAGAAGCCAAAAAGAGCAGGGAGCCTGGGTCTGCCCCTCTGAGGCTACACTGACAGAAGCTGTCGTTGTTCCGGAGGCCAAGGTGAGCCTCCTGATCCAGGAAAGCCTTTTCCCCCCGGGCAAACACTTCCGAGGAAAAGAATGGGAAGAACCCGGCTGAGCCACTTGGGGAGAAATGTTTTAAAACCCAGCCCAGGACTCAGAAGGCTTTTTGTCAAAGTCATAGCCTGAATGCCCCCTTCTGCCAAAGAGGATTCCCCTAGTTGGGGGTCTGGGGGGTGGGGTGGGGAACAAGACCAAGGCACCCCAGTGTTCTCAGCAGAGTCAAGGAGGTCATAGCCTCCGAGGTTTGGGACGCCTGGGCAGACTCCTTACAAGCGGGTAGAAGAGCTCCGGGCAGGAGCCCCGCATCCCAAGAGCACAAAGGCTCCCGCGCGAACACCTACTGCTCCCCAGACCCTACACAAGCTGCTCTACAAGCCATCAGACTCCATTGTGTGACAGATTTTTGGACTCTCCCACCGACCCGCTCCACTTCCGGAGCCTCCTCCAGGAATCCGCCACCTCCTTAAAGACAGAAACCTTTTCCAGACAAGCCATGTCGCCAGTGAGCGACAGCCGGTAAGAAAAGGGAGTTACATAATTCGATTTCACTAAACTGCCAAGAAAAACATCATATATCGGGGAGGGAGGTTGTCAATTTTTTTTCTCATACTTTCTCGGGGGGGGGGACACGGAGCGGTGTTCGCGTTTTTTTTTTTTTTTTTTGCGGAGGCCGCGCGTTTTCCCGGTTTCAAACCCGTTTTTATATTGGAAAGAGGGCCGAGGTATTGGGGTTTCCCTCCCTCTCCTTTGAAGGAGGTCCCGAAATACACATAAGGACGGGGAGGGGGGGAGTTTTCAGGGTACAAACAAAAAGCGTCTCAGTTCTAGGGCCCGCATTTTCTTCGCTCTGCCAGGCCTGCGAGTGGATTTTATCAATATTCCTATATGTGCCCAGTGGCCAGTTAACCACCCCCGTGGTGCGTAAAACAACTTCGCGCTCCTGGGTGTCTGCAATCTGTTGGGAACAAACTGAAAGGAAGAAGACACATCAAGAAACACAGCACCTCCTTAAAAGGACCTACTCTGTCCTTCTGTGCAGGCGGGAGAAGAGTGCTTTTTACAAAAAGTACTTTTTTTTTTAAGTGTGTGTCTGTGTGTGGGTCTGTGTGCGTGTGTGTGTGTGTGTGTGTGTGTGTGTGTGTGTGTGTGTGTATGGGGGTGCTGCAAATTTCCCAGTGCTGAGGAGACACACACTCAAAATCAAGAAAGCACGTCTCTGTTCCCGTTCGACTTAATTCTCGTCTGAAAAGTATTTGTGCACACATGATATAAATATGCATCTGGGATTCTCAAAGAAAAAAATCATGAATAAAAATATATTTTTTATTGTGTAAAAGAACATTGTTTCCGTGTGAGTTCTTTTGGGCCTGGTTGATTTCCTGCTCCCTGCAAATGCTGCCAGGAGACCCTGGGGATTTGTCCCCAAGATTGTCTTGATAACCACTACTCCGCCCAAGCACACCAGGAGGCCCGCCTATAGCAGATACTTAATTGTCGTTATTGTTAGAAAGGAGAGATGGGGGAGGAAGAGGGAGCGGAAAGGATAAGGCCGACGGTCCTATCCCTAGGAAACTCAGGGACCCTAGTCCTGAGGACTAAATTCCTTCCTAGCACCTGGAGTTTGCACCTCGGTAGAAGCCAGCTCTTGGGTGATGTTTTTCTTTTCTTTCAAAAACAAATATCAGTGGGACAAAGCAGCTGCAAATGTTTAATTGTTTTGTAAACTGGGGAGGCTGGTCACTCACCTAACTCCTGTTACTATTTTAGGGCTAACCCAGAAGGACCAGGGAGGTGCCTTTGCCCTTCCATAATGACCCCAGAGGCAACTATGTACAAAAGGTTGCAGAGTCTTTACAGTGTTAATTAAAAAAAACACCCCAAAGTTTCAGAGGCTCATTTCTACTTTCCCAGGCCTCTTAGAAGACCCACGTGTGGGGTTGCTGAGGTTAGTGGCTAAGCTGGGTGTAAGGGGGTACTAGCCACGAATACTTCCCAGAGAGGGGCTGCCTGAGTCACCCCAAGTCCCCAACCAGTGCTGCCTAATTTTATTCCTGCTGCAATGTGCGCAGCTGTGGGCAAATTGCCTGGTGGCCTTCCGCGCCCCCCCCCCCAGGAACTAGAGTTCTAAGGCACAGACACAGGACATCAATGATGTGCCTAAACCTGGGGGACACCGTACAGAGGGATAGACCTACACCGTGTTATGGGACCAACAAAAGAAGAATCCTCGAAAACCACCCCAGTTCTTGCCCATAGAAAAACCCACCCTACCCCAGCCACAAGAAAGAACAAGGTGCAAAAAGCAGTCCCTGACTGGTTCCCAGTTCCTGGGGACACTACCACAACCAGTCACCGAGGTCCTCTGCAGGGCTCTGGCCTGCAGCCTCAGATGCCAGGCCCCAGTCAAAGAGTTCAGCTGCCCCTTCTCAAGCTAGAACCTGGATTTGGAGACAATACTTTGGTTGCACTCGCTGCTTGGCACGCGTAGCCCTGCCTTTTTCTCCAAAGGCTTTGGCACTCAGAGACCGCTCCAGCCCAGAGCACCTGAGCCCCATCCAAGAAGTCTTTCCGAGCACCACTTAGAACTTCCCATAGGCTCCTATTCCTGCAGCTCCGCTCCTAAGATTCTGACACCCCTCTTTCTACTGGGGGCTCTTCATTGCACCCCAACAACTCCCTCTCTCCATTGCACTTCCAGGTGTACGACCCCAGGTAGGTCACAAGAAAAACTCTGCACCTTCTGCGGTCTGTCCCCAGCTCTCAGCCACAGAAGTCCACAGTGCCACTCGCTTAGCATAGAAGCCAGCAGGTAAGGCTCAAACCACATCTCCAGTATCAACCACCCTTTTCCAGCAAGCTGCAAGAAAGCAGGCTGTCTGGGGAGGCCTGACTCCCGTCAGCCACTCCAACTAAGATCCCTAGGCTGCGGCCTCCTGGCAGATTGATTCTCCAGCTAAGAAAAATTCCCGTAAGGACAAAATTCCCGTATGGAACGGTTTAGGAAGGACACCCATTTCTCTTTAACAGAGAATAAACGTGCAAGGGTGGGGATCTCCCGCCTGCATCGCAGCCCGGGTTCGGCATCCACCTCCCTGCTCCAGGAATCCCAGGCGCTCTTGAACTGGGGAAACACAGTCAGGCTTGGCTCGCTAAAGCAATGCCTTTCTTGGAAAATAAACTCTTGGTCCCCACTTCAGGCCTTTGAGGGGACAAGCCCTTAACCAGGACAAACATCTTATCGACCAGTCCGCCCAGGGCTTTGTCTTGTACCCCAATTCAGTCACTCTGCGCAGATTTCCGGGACAACAGATGGCACCTAGGGGTACCCCACCACTGTCGGTTGGACTGAGATGATTCGCCCCAGCCCGGAGACACGCAGCCCTTTGAGCCCTCGGAGCTGCCGGGCCCAGTGGAGCGCAGAGCCGGCCGCAGGGCGGCACGGGCCCTTCCCGGCAGGGACCGGCCAGGCTGGAGTGCTGGTCCGTGACAGGGAAAGAGAGGAGGGCGAGAGGCGCTTACTGTTGGTAGTCTTGTTTGCAGTACAGTTTCCGATCCCGGAAGTAGCAGCTGGTGGTGAGGGCTTGCTGACATGCCGCGCACTGCAAACACTCCTCGTGCCAGGACGACTCGTTGACTCGCATCAGGAAGCGGTCGGAGATGGGCCGCTGGCAGCCCTCGCAGACGGCGGGATGCGGGCAGTCGGAGCCTGCAGCGCACAGGGCGAGAGCCGGGCCGTCAGCGCCGCCTGGCCCAGCCCGGGAGCGCCACCCGTCGCCTGAGGACCCCAGCCGGCGAGCCAGAGACCCGGCAGCCCTAGACAGCACGCTCCTTTCCGTAAGCCCGGGCGCCGAGAGGCCGAGGGCCTGCCGCCTTGGCTGGGCGCTGCGCTCTCCCCGCTCGCGGAGATCCAGCGTATGGTGTTATTACCAACGGGAAGGAGCTCCGCGCGGGGTGGCCGGCTGGAACCCAACCAGCGAGGTGAGGCCAGGACACTCACTGGCTGTCACGCCCCACAGTGCTGATGGAACCTTCTGCCCCAAGACCCGCAGTTTGGATAGACCCGGGGATATTTTTCTCTTCTAAATGCCCCCCTTCCCCAGGTGACCTGGCATTTCTCCCGGACTCTAAGGAGACAACTTGGTTCTCCAGCATCCCAGCATCCCTGTCACCGGCTTCCCACCCTAGCCCAGTCCAGTGTAGCAGTACTAGAACCCAGACCCGGAGAGAACGGTGTGAGTGACGGCTCAAGCTGTTCAGTCCTCTGTCTAGGTGACGTCCCTGAACGTTGTCCCTTCAGGGAGCTGTCTAGGTGTGCTTGCTGCCCCTCTAGTGATCATTCCAGGAGTTCGGACCCCCTCCCCACGTCCTGAAAACCTATTTTCTTTATTCTTTGGCCCTCACGCCGGTGTCCACAGCGGCACGACGGACGGCCCTATCCCCTGACCCGGACTATTCCGACGCTGCGACCCAGCACTCACCCAGCAGCACCCCCAGGGTGGCGGGCCCGGGGCGTAGGGCGTGCTCCTCCATCTTGATGCCGTCCAACATCTTGGCGCAGTCCGTCTGCCCGCGAGGGAAGCACCTCTCCAGCGACTCGGGACCTGTTGCTATATCCATGGGACGCCCGGCGCGCTGAGGACCCGGCCGGCTGGGCCGCTCGCCCTCCGGCCCGTCCGCCCGCTCCGCTGCAGCCGGGGAGGCGCGGCGCCCGCGGGGTCGGGGCCGCTCGCTGCCCCGGGGCGAGCGTGGAGCGGCGGCGCGCTGGCCCCGGGCCCCGGCGTCGTGCGGGAGGGCCCGGGCGACTGGCAGCCCCGCGCGCCGCGCTCTCCCGGCTACTCGCAGCCACGCGCACCCGCTGCTCGCCTGTCACCTGCTTGTCAGCCCCGGGTCCAGGCTGCGGCGGCGGGCGGCACGCGGAGCCGCCGGGAGGAGGAGGAGGCGGCGGCGGCGGCGGGCGGGGGAGGGGGCGGGGGTGCAGGGGCGGCCCCGCGGGCTGGGGGGGCGCGGGCGTCGCAGCAGGGTCCCGGGCGGGGCGCAGCGGGCCGCGGGGCTCCAGGAGCGCTCCCCGCACTACTCCAGTGCCATGGTGCGCCCGAGGAGCCGCTCGGTTTAGAGCTCGGGCTGGCGGCGGAGGGATACTCCGGCCCGGAGCCGCCTCACCCCTCCTCAAACTTCCTGACATTTGAACTCATTGGTGCGCCTCGTATCACTGCGCCGGGATGAGCCGGCTGCTCCACGTCAAATAGTGCCGTCGCCTCCCCCCCTCCCTGCGGGAGGGCTCCATGAGCCCCCGGCCTGCACCCCGTGCCGCGACCTGAACCTGGCCGGCCATCCTGCCCACCCTTGGCAGAAGTTTGGCTAGACATCGAAACAAATCCTGCGCCCCACCCCTCTTGAAAAATTGATTTGGGAGTTGGGGAAATCAGGCTTTCTTTTTTTTTCTTTCTTGCCTTTTTTATTATTAATATTTTTTTAAAGCTCCAGCGCTCAGAGGAGTGGCCCCGAGTGAGGCCAGACTGTGTGGACGGCGGGGAACGCAGCGACTTCTCCAGGGGACGGCGCCAGGCGGGAGCAGCTGCCCCAAACCCGGACTTGTAGGCTAAGGTAGGTCGCAGAGTCAGAGTTGGTGTCCCCTCGGGAGGCGGGGCCTGCACCAAACAGCCTGGTGCGCAGAGAGGGCTCCTAGGGTCGAGGGATGGGGAACATCAAATGTAAGCAAGGACCGCTGTCCCCAGACTCGCCAAAGAGAGCCCTGACCTGGGGAGGGGGTGCAAGAGCTGTAGTTTGAGTGAATGGTCCCGAAAAGCCCAGGCCAGGCAGAAATGGGGCGGGGGAGTGAGCTGAAGGGGCCCTCATAGTCAGAATGGGAGATACTGGGTGAACGAGGACGGTCAGGCCCGGGTTGAAACTAAGAAAGTGTTAAGAGGGTCAACAGGGCTCGGAAAGGGATCTTGTTCCGGGACAGGGTCAGTGGGCGAAAGCTGGGTCTCCCAGGGCTTGGAGTATGAGTGGCAGGTAAGAAGAGGTGGCCCCAAGATCTAGGGGTCTCCACCCCTGGAACGGCGTGGGTACAGTCGTTCTAAGGAAATCCGTGTGACCTCTGAAATCGGTGCCCTTTCATTGTGGCTAAGGGGCCTGGCTAGGGTTAGAGACTGAGAGCTGGCCAGCCTGGGCAAAGTGGGCCTCGACAGCGGGCAACGCAAGCCCAGCGGCGTGCAGCTGGCGACTCCTGGGTGCATCCGGCCAGACACCCGCAAGAAAACTAGAAGACGTCGCGTCGGGACACAGGGTGCCTTCGGCCTCGCCACTCCCGCTCGAGTTCCATCCTGGAATAGCAGGAGGGATGGTGCGGCCCCAGGGTAGGAGCTAGCTGCCCCCGTGAGCCGCTGCTGGGCGGCTCTGGCCCCTTCGGCTGTGGAGCAGCGGCGCGGAGTCGGGCGGGGATGAAGGGCTCGGAGGGCGGGTCCCCTGACCCCGCTGGAGGCGAGAGGGCGGATCGGATTTGGAGCCTGCGGGAGGCTTGGTCAGAAGTGGTCCCCTGTGCTGGGGGGGGCCTCCCGGAGGGGCCCGGCTTTGTGGAGGATTAGCGGTCACTGCCCCACCCCAGTACCTGCGTGTGTGTCGGTGGGTATCCGAGTGTGTCTGTGCGTGTCGGCGCTCCCGGCTCGGAGGCTATTGAGTACGTGCGCACCCGCGTTCCTGTGCACATACATTTCGTGTTTGTGTGTCCTTGCGACTTTCCAGGCAACGAGTGTCTGTGTGTTCAGTACACGTCTCTCGTGCTTCTATGTCATGTTTTTTACACGTCTTTGTGTGTCTGTGTCACAGCGAAGAAGTCTACGCCTTTGTATGCGCCTCGGCCTCTGTAGCGTGTCTGGTAGATTTTTTTTCTCTATAAGTGTGTCTCCGAGTTACCTTTGTGTTTCTGTTTGCCCCTGAGCTCTTGAATTGTTCTGTGTCGCACAGGGGTTTTTGTGTTTGTGGCTTTGTGTTCTGTGTATTTCTCCGCGCCTTTGTGTGTCTGTATCCGGGATCATGAGTATGTGGAACTAGAATTTTCTTCACCCACCCTTCGTCCGCTTGTCTTTACCCAGTGTGAGAAATCTAAGGCCTTGAGCCCTGAGGTTGGGCAGAGGCCTGGGCCTGGACCGCCTTCTCTGGGTATCTGGGCCCCGGCGCGTCGCTGCGGGAAGAGCCGAGCGGGTAAGGCTGGGGCATGCAGAGCCGGGAGGCGCCGAACCTCGCTCAGAGGCAGCGGGCCGACCGGGTGCACTCCGCCCTCTGCTGGCCACGGTGTGTCCCTGCAACCACTGCCGGGCACTGAAAGCCCTGGTTCCAGGCCCGGACCTTCGCCATCTCCTTCAGTCTGAATCGAAGTATCTTCTCTGTCTCAAGCCCTAAAGAAGCACCTCAGACTCTAAGCAATCCGCGCAGTGTTCCACCCTCATCTTCACCCTCCCATTTCCCCCACGCTCCCTGTGCCTGTCCATTTTCACTCCATCTCTCTCCGTTTCTCCTTGACTGAATGGTGGCCCCGGTAGCCCGGCCTCAGAGGCTTCCTGATCTTCTGGCTGGCGTCAAGACCGGATCTGGCTGTGTTTGCTGCGCGTTCTGCAGTGATGGAAGCCAGGTCTCAGCGCCGAGGGCACACCTGTAGCCCCCCATTTAATGCATGGCTGGTGTGTTTTCCAAAGTGCAGAGTTTTGGGGGTCTCTCGCCGCGCAACCCTGTTACCTGGCCCCTTGGGTCAGGCTGCCGGAACTGTCTGCAAGTGAGTCCAGCGCTCCCTGGGTGAACAGTGAAGCCAGGATTGTCTCTAGTCCGATTGAGGGTGATGCTCTGTTCACAACCTTGATCCCTTGCACGCCTGTTTCCCTCTGTCCATTCTCCTCGACCTATAGGCCATCTTTGTCCTTACTTTCTCAACCTGAGTTTACTAGACCCGGTCTTCACATTGCCCGGCATAGTCGTCCATGTGTCTCCGAAGCATCCTTAGGGTTCTTGGTTTCCCATCCTTTGCCTCTGAGGAAGAAGAATACGACTGGACAGGAGAACACCGGCCTAGGCCTGGAACCCACTTCTCTCCGCGGGCCTCCAGCTCTTGGCTCCGCCTGTCTCTTCTGTACAAGCCGATGCCCACCCCCCGGCTCTGGGCTCTGAGACTCACAACGCCGCCGGTGACCGATCGCTCCCGCGCGCTCCGTCCAACGCGGTTTGCTTGCGGCCTCCGACGCCTGCTTCAGAATCCGCTCCGGATTGTTTCCACCTGAGCAAAGACGGAGGAGGAGGGCTGCCATGCCAGCACAGCTGGAATCGCAAGAAACAAAACAGGGAGAGTTCCGGGCTCTTCTTATCCAGCGGCGTGCAGCTCCTGAGCCCTCACTTGGTCTCTGGCTCTTCTCCTTTAGGACCTTGCAACCTCACTCGGTAGCCACCCGTCTCGTGCGAGCGTATGGGCGTCTCGTGGAGGGGGGGGGCGGGGGGGAGGGCTACACCAGCGAAAACCCAACCGTTTGGTTCTTCTGACCAGAGTCCGGGAGAGAGAGGACCCTCTCTCCAGGTTTAGAGCCACGGGCGGCAGTATCAGATCCCAGCTGGAGGACCAGACACAGCCTTGGATTCGTCAGCAAGATGGAGAATATCAGAAGCATCGCAGGGGCCTTCCTGCTTTGCCTCAAGAGCCGAGGTCATGGAACATCTAGGCCCACCCCATGCTGCCCCAGGCTAATGGAGCCTCAAGATCTATGAGGCTCCGCCGGGCAGAATCAAAACTGTCTCAAGCTGTGGGCCAAGTCGGGAGCTGCTCCCTGAGGAAACTCAGTCTATCCCAGGTCCTCGGTGATGAAGAACCCGAAAAGCACAGAAATGGAGCAAGGGCGCGCCCAAAGCTCAGCAGAGGTCGATCATTGTCAATCCAATTCCCGAGCATCCAGGTACCCCTCCGAGCATCCAGGTACCCCTCCGAGCATCCAGGTACTCCTCGGAGCATCCTAACTGGTCTTTACTCAGGACACACGAGAGTCAAAGCATTGAACGACCACTCTACTGCCTAAGGAAGGGCGTCTGAGGTCTCCCTGTGCTGGTGGAAGTTCTCCAGAAAGGCGAGACTGGAGAGGGATTTCTGGGGTACTTCTCATTCTCACTGAGGACTTTTGAGGCTGATGCGAGGGGTGCCAAACTCACCGGTGGCCAGTGAGTGTTAGGATGCCCAGAGCCGGGAGATGAACATCCGCACAGCCAAATCCCTCAGCCCTCCAACAACCCCCACCCTGGCCATTACTCTGGACCATTAGTCATGGACTTGCTCCACGTGTGGGGAAATCAGGCTCTCTCAGATCCAAAGGCTGTCGGCAGCCCTTGGGAAGGTTCAGAGAAAGCCCTCCCTGACTGGGTGGCCCAGAACTGAGGTCTCCTACTGGGAGAAGAAACATCCCGATTTTGTCTCAGGGTCTGGTTAGGAGACACCAGGGTAGAAGACCTGCATCTTTGTACTTCAATGTCCCTGTCTCTGCAGTGGGTATAAAAGAAGCATTGATCTCATAGAGTTTCTGGGAGGGTCACATGGAAGTTCTCATGATGTGGCTCACTGTAGAGCTCTAGACAGACTATTTGATGAATAATACATAGGAGACTCTCTTCCTCCTTCTCTTCCTCTTCCTCCTCTAGAGCCAAAAGGAAAACACACTTGTCCCGAATTCAGTCCTGTATGGTCTCTTCCTTCCCTCTGGGACAGGTAAAGTCCCCTGCCGGCTGCTGCGGACTGGCTACATGAGACGTGGCCAGTGACTGGGCACCCAACACAGACAGACAGCTCAGCCTTCTCACTTTGCCATGAAACCTGAGGCCGAGGGCAGCTAGCACTGACAGTGAGAGCTTTGAGAGGCAATAGAATCAAGAGTTTTTTAAAAAGCCCTTTGGGAAGAAACCCGTTAGAGACTGTGATGTGTGTATTCTTGTGTTATGTTTGCTATTTACCAAGAATGTTCCTTAAGAATCTCTGCATTTCTTGCCAAATGGATAGTTTCAACAGGCATCCTGTCTTTAAGAATGAAGGACTCCCCAGTCCAGGACAGGAACCAGAACAAAGAGAGGGTGAAGGTCCGTGTTTGGAGCCATAAAAGCCTCATTAGGAACTTAAGACTAATCGCAGAATCAGACACAAATTCACAAAAGCCAGGGAGTTCATTGGTCTCCACCCTGAGGGTCCACGGCTGGGGAAAAGGGTGGGTGGGTGTGAGCCAGGGAGGGTGCCTCTCTTATTTGATCTCTATCTTAAATCCACTTCAAAACGTTGCGGCTCAGCCGAATTGGAGGTTGGCCCCTTCCTGTAATTATTTGGTGTCTAGTAAAGTTTTTATGAGTGTCTGTGCAAATAAATGCATCTGATGATGTGCGTTTGTTTGGCTCTGCCGCTGGCTGCATGTGATGTAGGAGATGTGTGCATCGTGTGTTGGCCCTCGGAAGAGAAAAGAGCAAGGCACAAGCAAATAAAAATAAGCCCAGGACCCCTGCATCAGTCAGGCAGAGGGGTAGAGCCTGGGCTGGTCCTCTGCTGTCCTCAGCTCAAGGGTCCCCTGAAGAACCTGCCAGTGGAGTCTAAAGCCTTTGGGGCGCTCTGTGGGGGTGCTCAGGATTGGGCGCTCTGTGGGGGTGCTCAGGGTTGGGGAACCGTCTTGGTGACTTGCTGTGTTTTTGGAAAGGCCCTTTTAGAAACAAATCAAGGCTCACCCATTCTTAGCTCCCTGGAGGGTGTTAAGGCAAAAAGTCAAATGAATGCTAAGTAAGGGTGAGTCTGGGGAGTTACAGTGTTGAGCTTATTAGAGTCCCCCTGGAAGACAGTGCTGATAAAAGAGGCACCCTGGCTGTCTAGTCCACTTTGGAAAAAGCCTCCACGCTGGGCAGGGGGGAAAGTCAGGGAAAAGCCCTTCTTCACGTGACCTTTAAGCACAGTTGGAGGGTATATGCGGAGTCACTCTAGCCTTCTCTCCTCCCAGCCCTGCAGCCTTGGTGTGTTTCTTTGAACTGATTATAGAACTTTTATTGAACTATAATATGCATATAGAAACGTGTACAAAGTGTGAAATTATAAAGGGGACCCTCCCATGCCAGTAATCCTAGGTTAAGACCAAGGGTTCCTCTGGTTTCCCATAAGCTCTGGCTTCTTCCACTAGCTTGCTCTCTCCGGTTCCATCCTCAGTTTGGTTGGTTTTGAACTTTTATCTAAATGACATCATATAGCACATTTTCCTTCCTGTATTTAATCATGAGGTTTTGTAGGAAAACCTGTTCTCTCTCATAGACCATCAGGGGGGGTTGACAACTTGGGATTCCCATCTCCTCAAGGGGCTGATTTCTAGAGTATAAGCCATTCACATTACATATCTTATCCTGTCCATTAAAAATCGGTTCCACATCCCCCCCTCCCCAAAGCATGTGTTGGTGATCTTGCTGGAAGCCTAGAACACCCCCCACCCCAAGCTAGAATTCCCCCAAAGGAACACCCTGTACACTTGGGAAATGTACCCTGTATCTTCTTTCATCTCAGCCCCTCTGTCTATATCTAGAATCCTCACAACTAGCAACAAAATCAGCACCTCAGAGAGGTGAAGTCACTTGTGAGAGGTCAAACAGCCTTGAAAGGGTCAGATCCTGGATTCAAACCCCAACTGGCCTAACTCCAAACCCCAGGCTCTTGTCACCTCTCCACATGGCTCCCCTGGGCATCCAGGCCCAGGCGTGAACAGAGTCCTCTTCCAGCAGGGAGGAAGCTGGACTTTTTCCAAAGGAAACGCTGGGAAACACAAAACCCCAAACAGCAAACAGGGCAGGACGGTTTCCCAGGCTCCAGCCGCCTAATTGATGGGGCTGGTTTGGTCTGGACTGGTCCAGTCTCCCTAGATGCTGCGTGTCACCAGCGAGGTGACATTATGCCATTCACTGAGCATTCAGCCAATGCCAGCACTTCGTTCCTAAAAGTCAGCTGTTCAGCCCCACCTTGCAGATGAGGAAACTGAGGCTGAAAGAGGCCCACCGTCTTCCCTCAGCCCACCAGGTTTTCAGAGCCTGAACTGTGTTGCCACTGGACCAAGGACTGCCCTAATGATCTCTGCTCATCTTTACCTTGGACATATCGTGTCCTGGACTTTAAGCTGATCCACTCTCGCTGCCCTATTTTGCTTGAAGCACGGCTCAAAGGTTCTGGAGTCTGGGGGTGGGAGGGTGGAGCTGAGTTGCTGGAGCCCTTGGCTGTGCTCCAGGCCTCAGCCTCAGGCTCAATTCTCTCATTTACTGAGTGATTTCGATACTTCACATTGCTATTGGGGAGTTTAACAAGGTCTGTGGCCATTTGTTTGTTTGTATGTGAGCACATGTGTGTGGGGCATGCACATCTGTGTGTGTGTGTGTGTCTGTGTATGTGTATGTGTGTGTCTGTGTATGTGCGTGCATGCGTGCACGCATGAGATACCCAAAGCAGATGGAGAGAGTCTTACTCACTCTCTCCTTACTCTACTGAGGCTGAGTCTCATGCTGTTGTGGATTCTGGTTTGTCTTGCTAGCCATTTTGCCACAGGGGATCCCCCATTTCTGTCTCCCGAGTGCTGAGATTTCTGGTTTTTGTTAGTTAGTTAGTTAATTTGTTTGTTTGTTTGTTTTCCAGAGGTTCTGGAGATCCAATCTGCTGAGCTACCTCCCCAACCCCTCTGTGGTCTTTAGAATCTGTAACAATTCAGAATGTCATTTCCTCCTATGAGAGGAGCCAAGGGATGTGCAAAGGCCCTGAAGCAGAAAGGTGCTGGAGCCTGGATGCCGTGCGGGTGGTCTCAGCAAAGCTGGGTCACGATGAGGAGTCGTGTAGGTCACGATAAGAAGGACGGACTTGCACTTGAGAGCTGAGAAGCCTTGAAGGGTTCCAATAGCCATCCATGCCATGGTCAAGTGTGTTGCTCAGGACAATCTCTCTGGCTGCAGTGAAGGGCAAGCCCGCTAGGCCAGAGGCCAAGTGACCAGGCATTGGGTTTCAATATCCCCTTTGTATGCAATGAGGCTGGGCAAGTTTGCAGAGCAGGCCTTATCCTCCAATTTCCCATAGAGGTTGTGTTTCCAGAGTCAGGGTTTCATGTTACACAGAGCTGTTCCTTCTGGAATGCGGGCCCCCAAGCAACCCCTGCTGGACCCTCCACAGAAGGAGGGGCTCCTGTGAGTACAAGATGCAGAAAGCTCTTCAGTGTCCGGTCCCCAAGTCAAAGCTGTGTCTGCTCCTAAGCACTGCGGCGGCTCACCGAATGGTGATGCTCCTGACATCAATGACCTCATGGAAACCTAAAGAGACCTTGTGAGCTAGCTGTCACGGTTGCCCAGTGAACCCAACAGGAAGATAAGGCTCACCCGGGGAAGCACCTTGACCAAGGTCACTGTCTCCACTCCACACCTCTGGGCAGCAGGCATCATCAATGTGTGTGTGTGTGTGTGTGTGTGTGTGTTGTGTGTGTGTGTGTGTGCGTGCGTGCCTGGTGGGTCTTTGAGTTTGCTGAGATCCCAAAAGCCCTGCAGCTGTCTCACAGTGTGTGGAAAAGCCAGAAAATTCCATCTGTGCATCCTGACTACACCTCTTCCAGCCCACATGCTATGCCCAGCAGAATTCTCCTCCCTGGAAGAGCTTGGTGAGTCAGGCTTTTTGAAGCCCAGGCCTCTCCTTGGCCTGGTCTCTGCCTCCCTCCCCTCTGTCTCTGCATGGCTTCACCTCACCAACACTCTTGGCCTTCTTTCAGCTTCTCAGACTTGGCTAGGCTCCTCCCTCAGCCTGTATAGCTGGATCCCATCCTGTTTTTAGCTCAGTCCTATGCATCTTTTGTGTGTCTCTTGTAAATGTCACCTCCTCCCGGAAGCCCTCTTTCACATTCTGACAGGCCAGACTGTGTTCGGCTTGTTCTCAGTGTCCTGTGGCTCCTTCATGTGTAAGGAGGTCATAAATCTCTTTCACCTCCTCTCTGTTTCTTTACAGCTACGAGAGAAACACAGGAGTAACAGGGAAGGCCTGGTGGAGGGGAGGAGATACTATATATATTTCGTTGTCTGACAGACCAGTAACTACAAAACTGTCCAAATGCTGCCCTAACACAGGCTGCTGTCAGGTCAACTGTGAAGGGTTCTTACTTCTGTCCGTCTCACCTCTAGTCTGCAGATAGGAAACGAGGCGTAGGAAGGGACGGCACATGCACATGTCCCACAGATGGGAGGGAAGACCTGAGATTTGAACTTGTATGTCTTAAAACCCTGGGCTCTTCCTTTCTGCATCATGCTGTGAGCATCTTCTTTTGCCCTGGTCCTCTGGGAGCTTCCCAGCTCTGTCCCTGCCTAGAGGAAGCCTTCCTGGAAGGTGGGTTCACCACTCCTACCTGGTGTTTGTCATCATTGGCTGCAGTCCTGGATTTCCTCTGCCTGGTGACTGGTGGTTTCTCCCAGGAGGAAGGCTGGCAATGGGATGGGTGCCTGGTATCCAGGGCCCCCTAGAGCAAACCTACTCACATACATTCTGAAAGCAGCAGAGGCTTGTGTGAAGAGAGTTACCCGCAGCCACCCTAAGCCAAACAACGACAAAAGTGTAGGCGATGTCAGAGACCCCCAGCACAAGCCTGATTTTGTATCAAGAAAGGGATTTTTCAAATTAATTATTTTGTTTTTCAAGACAGGGCTTCTTTGTGTGTAGCCCTTGCTGTCCTGGGACTCGTTTTGTAGACCAAGCTGGGACCTCAAACTCACAGGGATCCTCCCGCATCCCAGGCGTTGGGGTTGAAGCTATGCACCACCATGCCTGGCCTCTTTTTTTTTTTTTTGTAAACATTTTGTTCATTTGTTTGTAGACAGCATCTGGCTTATAGCTCTGGCTGGTCTGGTACTCACCATGAAGCCTAGGATGGCCTCACAGTTTCAGCAACCCTCTTTTTCCATGCCTCTGCAGTGCTAGGGATAAAGGCATATTTTGCCACACCCAGCGATTTCTTTTGTATGATGGAAAAATCTCAAATTTATATAAAAGTAGAACAACATGACCATTATTAGGTTCAGCTATTACAACTCATCTCCTTGCATGTTTTGTTACCCCATTCCAACATCCCCCCTCCCAAGGGATTTAGAATTATTAATTTATTTATTTTGTAGGTAGGTAGATCCAGTCCGGGGCCTCAGACGCGCTAGGCAAGCATTGCACGACTAAACTAAGTCCTCAGTCCCTTTTTACCTTGCCCATGAATGACTTAAAATGTAAAAGCGTGTTTTTCATTAGCATGTCATGCACATGCCTGACATATGTAGGCGGGTGCCCCTGTCGAGGTCAGAGGCAGCCTCTCAGAGTCAAGGCTTCTTCCCCTTTGCCTTTATGTGGCTTTTACCAATCAGACTCCAGGCCACTAGGCTTGTGTAGGAAGTGCCTTACCTGCTGAGCCATCTTGCTAGACCATTCAAAAAGAAAATATTTACTTATTTATTTTATTATTTTTTACGGATTATTTCAGGGCAGAGTCTAAACTCTATATTAATCAACATAGCTGTTGGGCTATGTGAAAAAATGTTTTTGAGACTGCGTTTTGCTACGTATCCCAGACTGGCCTTGAGCTCACCATATAGCCCAGGCTGGTCTCAAACTTAAAGAATCCTCCTGTGTTAGCCTCCCAAGTACTTGAAGTACAGGGACAGGGAGGAGGGGATGCCAACATACCTGACCTGATATAATATATTTCTAAAAGAAAAAGAATCATTAAACTTTCTTTATTGTATTTATTTTTAAAATTTATACCTATGAGTCTTTTGTCTGTGCTAAATGCATCTTGTGTGTACAGTGCACATGAAGGCCAGAAGAGGGCGTCAGATGCCCTGAGACTGGACATACAAATAGCTGTGAACTGTTATGTGTGCGGGCTGAGATTGAACCCATGTCCTCTCCAACAGCCATAAGTGAAGAGGTGCCCATTTACTGTGGCCCATGTGTAGAGGTCAGAGGACAACTTGTGAGAACTGGTTCTTTCTGTTCACCTTGTAGGTCCTAGGGATGGAAGCCTTCCCTCCTTCCCTTTCTAAATGCACTGATACTATTGGGCTAGTCTTCTGTTGCTGTGACCAAATATCAGACAAAGGTGACATAAGGAATGGAAGTTAATTTTGCTCACCCTCCATCATGGTGGGGAAAGTAGGAGATAGAGGCGGCTGGGGTTCAGGAAGCAGACAGGGGAGAGGGCTGGCGCTCAGCAAGTTTTCTTACCCCCCCCCCCGCTTTTATTGAGTCTGGGACCTCAGCCCCTGGGATGGTGCCACTCATCTTCAAGGTGGGTCTTCTCTCCTTAACCATCTGTGGGTGCACTGTTACAGACACCCCTAGTGTCTACGCCTCATTAATGCCGGGTATTTGCTAATCCAACAAAGTTGACACGTGAAACTATCTCCCAAACCTGTCCAGTCAATGCTCCAGACATCCCCCAACCCGGTTTTCTGAGTTCCCACCTTATAGAAGGCTCAGGATCAGTTTCCGATTCTCTGAGGCTCCTGACTCCCCTCTCCACCTGCCCGTTTCTCCAGCCCTTGCCTTTTTTATTGGTTGAGAAAAGCAGCTTGTTTGTCCTTCAGCGTTTTCTCAGGTCTAGATCTCCGTCTCGGGTATTCCTGAGGGGTCCTTAAACATGTTCCTCTGTCCTCTGTAATTCCTGTAATTAGATCTGGAGACTTGATCAGATTCAGGTTCAATTTTTGGCAGCCTGCCTCGAGGGAGGTGGAGTGTCCTCCTGCTAGGAGCCCACAGTGTCTTTTTGTGTGGACTCTTTTGTGTTATGTGTGAAGTTAGTGGTCACTGGTGTTGACCGCCTAGATTCATCACTGGGTTAGGACTTGCAAAAGGATACTATTCCATGGCTACCTGCCTTCTTTGTGTGTTAGCTTGGATCTGTGAGGATGGCAGAGTATCCTTAGAAACTATTTAGTTGTACTGAGTGCTATAGAGGTCCTTCAGAATGTATAAGAGAGACTGTGAGGGCTTGGCTCTTGACGTCTGTCTGTCTGAATGCATGTATGTACACATGTATGTGTGAATGTATGTATGTATGTATGTATGTATGCATGTATTTTTTACACTAGGAATTTAACTCAGAACCTCACTCAGGCTAGGGAAGTATTCCACTCCTAAGCTATACCCTCAGCTCCTGTTCTTTTTTATTTTTAGGGTTTTTTTTTTAAATGTTATTTTGAAATAGTCATGCAAAGCTGCCCAGCCTGTCTTGGGCTCGTTACAGTCCTTCTGACTCAGCTTCCCTAAAGAGGGCAATACAGGTGTGACTACTGTGCCTGGCAGCCTTGGCCTTGACAGTTTCTCAAATCCTGAGTGAGTGAGTGAGTGAGTGAGTGAGTGAGTGAGTTAGTTGTTTCTTTCTCTTTAAGGACAGGGTGCCATGTATCCTGGCTGACCTGGAACACTGTCTAGTCCAGAATGCCCTTGACTTTACTATTCTCCTACGTCCACCTCCCGACTAATACTAAAGGTGTGACCACTGTGGCTGGTTTATTTCATGGTGGGGATCGAACCCAGGGCTTTGTGCTTGCTGAGCAAGCACTCACGAACGGAGCTACACCCAGACCATTTCTATTTTTATTTTTTCTTTTCTTTTCTTTCCTTCTTTCTTTCTTTTTTTCTTTGAGACAGGGTTTTTCTGTAGCCCTGGCTGTCCTGGAACTCACTCTGTAGACCAGGCTGGCCTCCAACTCAGAAATCCACCTGCCGCTGCCTTCCAAGTGCTGGGATTAAAGGTGTGGCTGGCTTTTATTTTCAGTACTAGGGATAGAGCCCAGGGTCTTGGGCACACTAGGTAAGTCCTCTCCTGCTGAGCCACACCCCCAGACTGGAGTTATCTTAAAAAATTCTTTTCATGATCCTTCATTTATTTTGTGCACCTGTGCATGTATGGGAGCGTGATTCATGCATGCCACAGTACATAGGTAGGCTGTGGGGACTGAACTCAGACTGTCAGGCTTGGAGGCAATCTGAGGCTTGGAGCCTTCTCATTTGCCTGGGGATTATTTCTCTACCCTCTTTATGAAGACACAGATTTAATGTGTGTCAATCCCCTGGGATCCCTACTCTTGTCCCATTCTTCCCTTTGGCCAGAGGGGACCCTCTTTGGGTTGACCCCTGAAGCCTGTGACCCCAGGAGACTCTGGCAGCCCCTTTACATTTTGGAAGATCAAGGTGCTCTGGATGGACCTTGTGAACATGCTGCTACACACCTGAGATCATAACTTAGGAGCCCCCAATCTCCTTGCAGGAATGATGCTTAGAGACCATGATCTAGAATTAAGCAACATGCATTGCTATCGGGCTGGTCTTTGTTTCTGTTTGTTTCCAGTGGATGAGCTAGGAAATACATATCCACACCTACTCCTCAAACATAAAATACAGAATGAGTTCCGAATGCCAAATCTTGGAAGTCACCCAGATGTTCTCCTACAGGAGAATGGACTAATATACTGTGGTATATCCATTCAGTGGAATATTTAGCTGCCCTTAAATGCATATTGCGGTAGGAAAGAAGTCCATCTGTCTGCTTCTAATTACATAGCATTGTAAAAACGGGAAAACAAGAGGCAGGAGAAAGATTGGTGGTTCCTTGGTGTCTAGCTCGTGGAGCACAGGCGAGGTCTAGTGTAGATGCGGTGCATGCATGGTACCACAGCGACCGGATGGAGCAACCTCTGACCTGCAGAGTACTTCCCCGTTTCTCTTACCTGTGGTCAATAGCAGTCAACTGTACTTCACTAGGACAGCGGACTAAACTCTCCCAGTGTTCCATTTTGTTCTGCTGGGGTGTGAGTGAGCCCTTTGTCCAGTGTAGCTGTCCACCATGTATATGTGACCTACCAGTTAGCCACTTAGTTGATGTCTTGGTCTTCATATGAACTTTTGGAGTATTACAAGTGCTTGTACTTTTTGGCTTGTCTATTTTTCTTTTTAAATCATTACTTTTAATTTTTTTAAGAATTGATTTTTTTTTAATATTTATTTATGAAGTGTCCTGTGTGCATATATGGTGCATGCCAGAAGAGGGCATCAGATCCCTTTACAGAAGGTTGTGAGTCACCATGTGGTTGCTGGGAATTGAACTCAGGACTTCTGGAAGAGCATCTAGTGCTCTTAACCGCTAAGCTATCTCTCTAGCCCGTTACTTTAAAATTTTAACTTATTTATTAGTTTATTTATTCATAGGTTGGTGTGCGTATGTGTGAGGTGTGTGAGGTGTGTGTGTGTGTGTGTGCGTGTGCGTGTGCGTGTGCGTGTGTGTGTCTAGAGGCCAAGGTCAACATCAGATGTCTTTATTACTGATGGATTGATGACTGCTTTAGTGTGTGCATGCTGTGTGTGTTGGAGCATGCGTCCAGCATGTGAAGATCAGAGAACAACTTTGTGGGGCTGGTCTCCTTCTGTCTTTATGCAGCTTACAAGGATGGGAGGAAGATCACCCTGCTTTACTGGCAATCATCTTGACTTCTAAGCCATTTCATCTGTCCCTCCACCTCGGTTTTTGAGTCAAAATTGGGACCTGGGGTTCACTGATTATGCAAGGCCAGTGACCCTCGGGGACCAGTCCTATCTCCCCAGTGCCGGGACTGACAGTGCCACCATGCCTGGCTTTATATTTTTCTCCATGTGTTTTCCTCCCACCTTCCCTGTAGATCAAACTCAAGTACTCATGTCTTCACCAACTAAGCTGACTCCGTAGCCCCCATTTTATTATTTATTACTTATTATTTTGAGATGGGGCCTTACTTACATCCTCTGTGGCCCAGGGTGACCTTGAGCTTCCTGCCTCTTTTTCCCAACCACAGAAGTTTCAGGCATGTGCTACCACGCCTGGTTTTTACAGTGTTAGTGCTTGAATCCGGGGCTTTGAATGCCAGGCAAGCACTCTATCAAGGGAGCTCTGTGCCCCCCAGGCTGTGACGTTTCCATTCCGTTACCAATTTTAATGGCTAACCTCTCTCAGTACTGGTTAGTATATAGCTGTGGACTCATGTTACACATCTGTCAAAAACCGTGGAATGCCTAACAGGAAGAGGGAGCCAGACAGATTTGAACTTTAGCTGGGAACATATCGACGTTGGCTTAAAAATTATAGCAAATGGTGCCATTGGCACAGGGAGTACTGTACTGATGCTCAAGTTTTCTACAAACCAAAAACTACCAAAAAATAAAGATTTTTAAAAATTAATGACTTCATATTAGTATTTCTAACTTAAATTCTGGACTGGAGTGAGATTATCTTTTTTAAGTCAAAGTCTCATGTATCCAGGTGCCTCCAGCTCAATATGTAGCCGAGAAGACCATCCATTCCTGATCCTCTTGCCTCAAAATTCTGGGATTACAGGGGCACATTATCAGGCTTATGTGGTGCTGGGAATGGAACCCAGTGCTTGGTGCCCATTCGGCAGAATACTCACCAAGTAAGTCACATCCAATCCCATATAAATCTTCATTTCCAGACAGGAGTTTACTGTATAGCCCAGACTGTTCTGAAGCTCACAGCAATCCTTCTGCCTCAGCCTCCTGAGTGCCAGGGTTACAGGTGTGAGCCACAAGGTCGTGCTACCATAAATTTGAGACAACAGCACACAACTGAAGCAAAGATTATTTTTTTCCCCAGTAGTTTATGTGTTTGCCTTCCTATGCTTTCCGGGAATGTCCCCGTGACACACAGCAGAGATTCCCACACTTTGGCATGGGGATCGAGTGACTCTGGGACTAGGTTACCAACTCGCCATAATAAGCTTGTACTTCTTTTACGGTTCACTTTTGAGAGCTGGGATTTTTTTTCAAGCACTTGATATTTAATAACTTGCTGGCACATAAAAAGAGTGCCTGGTTTTCAAGTCGAGGCAGACTTTGCCCATCCTCGTAGTTGCCCTGTCTGGCTCCGGACATCTCTGCCCCGTTGGCCGTCCAGTGCAGTTCCCAGACATCCGAGCTCTCACACAACCTCACGCCAAGGTAGCCACTCCCACCCTTCACAGGACCGGAAGCTTGCATCCATACTGGGACTTGGTCCTAAGGTTGAGCACTTGAGTGTCTAGCCTTGCTCTGTTCTGCCCAGGACACTCAGGTACAGAGAAGACAGACATTTGGACATAGAGTTAACCTTAAGTGGGGTCTGTCACACCCCCACTTGTCCCTGTTTATAATGTAGGTCTGTTCTGTCTGTCCATCCATGGCACAAGGAGCTCTTATAGACACTCTGAATGCCAGCCCCGTGCAGCAGAAACCAACATAAGTTTGTTGAATTAAAAAAAAGAAAGAAAGAAAAAAGAAAGGAGAAGAAAGCGTGAAGCCGCTATGGACATCCTCAGCCTCTTGGACTGAGAAACTTTTGTATGAAATTGAAAAACTTTTAAATTATAAATATGAAGTACTTCGGGAAAGACTGGAAGGTGCATTGAATGAGACAATAAAAATAACCACAATACCAGTTTGTGCTTGTGGTCACCCTATATAAAGATAGCCTTTACAAAGGATTAGAATTTGCACACGTGTGTCTATGTACAAACATTCATGAGTGTATATGCGGAGTTGTTTATATTTTCGGGAAACTGCCGCTAACAGTCTGTCATGGCAGTTTTCCTCCCTGAACCTCCCTTGAAGCCTCACCACCTACTTAGGGCTTGGATTTATTTTCACAGTGATGACATTCTTTACCACATAAAATAATTATCAAGTGGAGTCGAAGGCTGTAGTCACAGGAAGACGATTATCTCGTGGCTGCGGGGCTGAGCATGGTTTCTCAGAGAAATGCCAGGGAAACGCAGCCAGGGGGAGTGAGAAACTCCTGTCTGCTTTGCACTGGGTGTTCTGAGCCAGACCACTGGCTTTCTACAGCTCTGGGCCTGCGGGCAGTGCTATCTTCTTCCTGGCTGTAGAGAGTATTCTTGGCACAATGATCTTTAGAACAAGTGATTCAGGAGTCTTGCCCCGAACACCATACCGGCCGGAGTGGGCCGTATGACCTTGGTTTACAACTTCAGTAGCGCCAGATGTGAGCCGCATCCACTCTCTCGGCAGGGAGAGGCGCCCTAGCTCAACTCCTGAAAACTTCATAAACCACCAATAAATAGACATTCTTTTATTTTCCCCTTCCACTTTCTCCCTCTCGCTCTAGGCCCCTCTCACTCCGGCCCATAGGTTCTTTATTTGTTTTTCGTTATTATGGATGGTTGTGAGCCACCATGCAGTTGCTGGGAATTGAACTCATGACCTCCAGAAGAGCGGTTGGTGCTCTTAACCACTGAACCATCTCACCAGCCTGTAGACATTCTTTTTAAAAGTTTATTTTATTTTATTTAGCTAGGGTCTTGACATGTAGGTCTGGCTGGCCTGGATTCACACAGATCTGCCTGCCTCTTCTTCACAAGTGCTGAGATTAAAGGTGTGTGCCCCCATTGCCTGGACATCTTAATTTATTGAAGATTTATTTATTTTTATTTTATTTGTATGAGCATTTGCATGCATGTATGTAAGTGCACACCACACCCATGTCTGTTTGCCTTCAGAGGCAGGAAGAGGGTGTCAGACCTGCCTCCCCATGGAACTGAGGTTATATAATGGGAGTTACTGGGGACTGAACCTGGTTCCTGAGTACTGAGTAGTATCCCCAGCCCTTTCTTTTTATTTATGTGTGTGTGTGTGTGTGTGTGTGTGTGTGTGTGTGTGTGTGTGTGCCATGTGTGTGCAGGTGCCTGTGGGGACCAGGAGAAGGTATTGATCCCTGGAGTTGGAGTTACAGGCAGTCGTGAGCTGGCCCTGGCATGGGTCCTGGGAACATGGGACCTCTCTAAGCAGCAAGCACTCTTAACGCTGAGTCTTCTCTCCAGCCCCTCTCAGTGGTTCTCATTCTCCAGCTGCCCTGGCCCTTTGCTGTCACCAAGTTGTCTTGCTAGGATAATCCAGGCATTAGGATGTCTCTGCGTGATAGCCACCTATATTTGAGCTAGAAGTACTGGCCAGGCTGTATCAGGCATGGTGTGACCCCCAGCTTAACACGACTTAAACAACTGTGTTTCCTGACTCCCCCTTTGCAAGTGTTGTTTTATTTCCCTCGCAGAGGCGGAGGCGGAGGCGGAGGCGGAGGCAGAGGCAGGTGGATCTCTAAGGGTAGACAGATCTCTTAAGTTCAAGGCCAGCCTGGATTCTACAGAGTGAGTTTCAGAACAGCCAGGGCTACATAGAAAAACCCTGTCTAGCAAAAACCACAAACAAATAAACAGAGTTTTGTTTTGCCTTTTTTTTTTGTTTTGTATTGTTTTTGCTACAGGGTCTGTTGGAGCCCAGACCACCCTCAAATTCTCTATGTAGTTTAGGGTGACACTGGATTTCTGATCCTCCTGCCTCTACCACCCAAGTTTGGGGTTATAGGTAAGCACTGTCAGGTTGGCTTTCTATGGCAGTGTGGTAGAACCCAGGGTCCTAAGCAAGGACACTCTGGCTCAAGCCGTACCCCCAGTCACCACAGTTCATTAACAGGAACTCATGATTGCATTTTGTTCCGAAATGAGTGCAAACAGATGTGCGCATAGCCAGGGAAGCTGCGACTGGGGGGTCATCAAGTTTACAGTCCTCAGGGTTCAGCTTCGCAGGTCCCCAACCTTCAGTCCGTAGACTTTGAAGCCTCCACTCAGCTTGTAACTGTGGGGTGCAACTTTGTTTTGTGCTCCATCCTACATCCATCACACAACTTTATCTTTCCTCAGCGGGAACCAGTTCTTTAGGATGGCCTCACCCTCCAGCTCCCTGAGTAGACCATGTGACCCAGGTTTAAGCCAATCAAAACGAAGCCATCCCCGCACCCTGGAGAGTGGCCCCTGACTGTCAGTGGCCCACACCAGGCCTTCAGGGGGAATGCTCCGTGACTTTGCTTGAAACACATCTTTGCCAGGATTTTACATTTTTGGGCAAAGACTCCTCAGGGCCACCTGGTTCCCAAGTGGGATTGGCTGTGTGAGAATGAAGCTGTCCCCGGGAGGTGAGACTGGGAGAAGGGAGAAACCTCCTGGTGGATTGTGGTCCTGAGCCCCAGCAGAAGCTATGAGTAGGCATTACACTGATGGTCTGGAAGGATTCTTAGTCTTTCTTTCTTAAACCAGTTTCAGTTGAGTATTCTGTCTGGTTGGACTCTGACCATCATGACTCACAAAACAAGAAGGGCTGCATGCAGATGGCTCAGTAAGTAAATATACTCGTCACACAAGCCCAGTGACAAAGGTTGATCCCTGGAGCCCAAAGGAAGGTGGATGCAGAGAATTAATTTCACAGTTGTTATCTGACCTCACCCACATATTATGCATGTGTGTGCACATACACGCACATACACGAGAGAGAAATAGAGATATGTATACACACACATACATACACACATGCACATAAGAAAGACGCACACCTAGCACACATACATATACACATGCACATTAGAAAGACGCACACCTAGAGACACATATGCACAAACATTTTTATAATAAATAAAAATTTAAAAACAACTTACAGTTCTTCTGTCCCAGACTCCCAATACTGTGATTGCAGACCTGACTGCAATCACATCATGTCTGACCAATACCCAATAGATTACA
Source organism: Tokudaia tokunoshimensis (assembly GCA_036184795.1). Classification (NCBI taxonomy): domain Eukaryota; kingdom Metazoa; phylum Chordata; class Mammalia; order Rodentia; family Muridae; genus Tokudaia; species Tokudaia tokunoshimensis. The sequence continues at coordinate 7,041,420 of BTHU01000004.1, forward strand.
TTTTGGATGGCATGCCACACACAAAAGGCTTTGAAATGTGTGTGTGTGTGTTGTGTGTGTGTGTGTTAGCCAGAGGTCAACACTGGGCATCTTCCTCAACTGCTTTCCAGCTTATTTATTTATTTATTTATTTAAATTTATTTCCAAAACAAAGCCTTAATATGTAGCCCTGGCTGTCCTGCAGCTTGATATGTAGACCAGGCTGGCCTCAAACATGCAGAGACCCATCTGCCTGAGTGCTGGAATTAAAGGCATGCACCACCATTCCAGATTTCTATCTTATTTTTTGAGACAGGCTCTTTCCCTGAACATGGAACTTGAAGGTTAGGCTGGGTTGCTTGTCCCATGACCCCAGGGGTCCTTCTGTCCCCACCTGTGTGGCAGTGACTTTTGACTTGGATACTTGGGATGAGTTCAGATCCTTGTGCTTTTGGTGGAAGGCGTTTTATCCAAGCTTCGGGTTTTGAAGCATTTTGGAGCTCAGATTTTCAGATTAGACATATCTAGTCTCCAGTACATGTGTTATAAAATGCTGTAAAATTCCACAAAGGAATCATAAAGCTTTTGGTGTGGTGTTTGACACCCAGAAAATGCTTAATAAGTGGAAGTTATTTATACTTTTATGAGTTTAACTGTAGAAAAATGAGAGAAAATAAAGATAAGTGGGCTGGAAAAATGGACATTTTAAAAATCATACCTTTAAAGATAAATATTTTGAAATATTTGTTTCTCAGACATTTTCAGATCACAAAAATGTGTGTGTGTGTCAAAATGAAATCATAGTGTTACAAATTAAACATGGGCCAGTGAGATGGCTCAGTGGGTGAAAAAGCTTGCTGTTAAGGCCAAGGACCTGAGTTCAATTCCTGGGACCCACAAGGCAGAAGCAAAGAACTGACTCTTGTAAGTGTCCCTCTGACCTCTACACACATGCAGTGATATGCATGTGTGTGCTCCCTCCAAATAAATAACTTTAAGAATTAAAATATCAAACACATCATGAAGATATCTGTAGTCCATTGTGCTGGCCACGGGCAACATTTTGTTGGCTATTCAGATGCACTTAGTTATTTTGTACAAATGGCATTCTGATCACGTAGCCATTGGCTGACCTGCACTGTTAAAAAAGCGGGGTCTTGTGTAGCCCAGGAGGACTCTGACTTCTGATCTTCCCACCTTCTCCTCTCAGTGTACACTACCATGCACTTCAAGATCAGTGAGAGACTTTGTCTCAAAAATAAAGTAGAGAGCCACAGAAGACTACACTGAGTGTTCCTGTATGCACTCATGCACGCACACACACACACACACACACACACACACACACACACACACACGGAAAAGGGACTGGTAAGATGGCTCAGTGGGTTAAAGGGATTGCTGCTAAGCCTGAGGACCAGAGTTCAAGGCCCAGAACCCATGTGATAGAAGGAGAGAACCAATTCCCATGAGTTATTTTCTGACCTCCACATGTACAATGAGATACTGTTGTGCCTCTACAAAAAGTAAGTAGAATATAAAAAAAATAAAGAAAAACTGCTGTTACTTGAATATTGAAATGTCTGATCTTTGACTCTACATGTCTCTGCCCACAGGAGAGGGGCCAGCTCCCGTTTTCTGTTCCCAACTTTAGGCACCTTCTCAGCTTTAATGTCACAAACCCTTTGACACCTGGCAGGGGAGGAGTGTAATCAGATCTCCAAGGACAGTAGCCTGCAGCAGGCTGGTCCTGGGGGTCTGAGTGGGCTGTCTTCCCCACAGGTTAATCTTGGTTGCTGTTTTATTTTGAAAAGAAAAATAAAAAGCACAGGGCCAGTACATGGCTCAGAGTTTAAAGGTGCCTGCTGCCAAGTCCCATGACATGAGTTCGATCCTTGGGACCCACCTGGTGGAGAGAACTGACTTCTGCAAGTTGTCTGCTGACCTCTACACATGCTGCGGTATGCATGCTCACACACACGCACAGAGACCTGTGTAAATACTCAATAAATAAATGAATACACGCTTTGAAAAGTGCAGTTGAGTTTATTTACAGACGGCGTAACCAACTGAGTGGAAAACCCTATGCAACTCACAAGGAAAGTTACAGGAGCCCAGGAGCCATGCTCACCTGTGAGCCCAATGCAGCTAGGGGGATCAGGAGTTCAAGGTCCTCCTCTGCAACATGGTGAGCTCAAGGCCAGCATGGGCTAAATATGACCCTGTCTCCAACCAACCAACCAATTGCTAACTCTAGTAAGATTGCAAAATGTAAGGTTGAAATAAGGAAACCAGCTGAATCTCCAGTTCCTACCAGTCGGGCAGTGTGGGCAAAGCCCTGTGAATGAGCTCTTGGCTGCATTTGCCGTTGGCCGCCTCACTCTCTCCTTTGTCAACTCTGCCATTGCATTTTGGGGGACACAGTTCACCACCCTGACGTAGAAAAAAAGATGCAGGCTAGGGTCCGACTGCTGCCCCTCTGCTCCTGTCCCTGCAGAGCCTGCCCTCCTGTGGACTTCCTTCACTTTGGTGGCTCAAGAGGAAGGTTCAACCATTCTTCTGGTTTATGTTTGGTTGGGGGGGGGTCCCCCTAGCGTGGCTACTAGGGCCACAGGGAGGGCTGAGTCCTTCCTCTCCATCCTCAGCAGAACCATGTCCACTGCCACTCAGCAGCCGTGTGGTGTCCAGGCCCGCTCTGCTCCGCAGCCCCTGCCTGGTGTGACACATTGTTATTCCCGGGGAAGATTGTCTCTTAGGATCTCCATCCTTCCCACGAACCGTGCTGCCGTCTTCTCCCCAGCTCCCAGGTCCACCTCACTGTGCCCCACGTCTGTCCCCAGCCCCCAGAGGTTGCCTCATTCTAATGAGTCCAAGCTGCAGCTGGCCAGGAGCCCTGTGCTGACTTCGGATGTCGCAGAACCCAGGACAGGAGCACCGTGCTGACTCGGGATGTCGGGATGCGACAGAGGCAGGACCTGGTTTAATGGAGCCCACACACTCCCAAGATCTCTAGCTATGATAGAGCGAGCGTTTGAACTCATTTGTCTTAGGCACCAAGTTCTGGGTGAGTTTTAATGTGTCCTGGGATGCACCATTTCCCACCAGTTCTGAGAGCTCTGAGTGGGGGGCAGTGGGTGGAGGTGACAGACAATCATAGCACCTGTGACAACCATGCCAAGGGCCACCACGCTACCCTTCTCTCCTCACATCATCCACTAGAGCCGGGCCCTGTGGGCCGTTGACCTGTCTGGATGCTGACACGGGACTGGGCAGGAAGGAGGGAAGCCCGCGTTGTGACTGGCAGCTGAGCTCACCACTTTGAGCCTGCCCCTCCCTGCCCCTCCATTCCAGCTGGCTGCAGAAGCCAATGGGGGGAGTCAAGCTTACAGGGAAACGTTTGTTCTTGCTTAGAACAGACACGGGCTGGGGACCCAGCTTCCCTTTGGCTGCCACGGAGACTGGGGCCACTTGAGTTCATGTTTATTTTCACAGCGTGGATTCCATGGAGATAATCACCCCAGACAGGGAAGCCCTGGGAAGAGGGCTCCGGCCTCCATGGAGCACCTACTACGTGCGAGGTTAAAGACAGACCGGAGCCAGTGGGATTCCCAACACACACGTGAGGATCAGACCTCTGACTGAGGGTTCAGAGAGGGTGAGCCTCTCACCCAAGGTCACACAGCAGGCTAACAGAGAGCTGGAAAGGAGGTCACCTGTGCCCAGGCTCTTTCTGCTGTGTCTGAGTGAAGCCTCTTCTAGGAAATAGGCTCTAATCCAACATAAGATCCTGGCCAGCCAGACAATGCCTCTCTGACCTTCAGTCTCTTTCTCTTTTATACAAGGGTGCGGGAATTTGAAGAAAACCCTGGTGCATAGTAAGAATACCAGGTGAATATGACTGTTGTAGCTGTTTTTCTTTCTTTTTTTCTCTCATTTGATTCTAGACTTTTGGGCTAGCTGTGGACCCAAGGTGCCCTCACAGATGTTAGTTTAGTGTCTTCCAGAGTAGAAGCGTGAACCATGTCCTGTGGAAGGAGGGCTTAGTTCAGCAAGAAACTCACCACTCGTTGTCCCCCAAGGGACAGACTAAGAGTCCAACGACCCTGCCCCAGTGGGGACAGAAGCACCGAGTCTGACCCCTACCATCCTGGCCCTCCCCCCAAATCTATGCTGTCTGTAATGATTGCCTTTCTCCATCTTCTCCTCCCATCAGCTGGCTTCCTTGCTGAAATCCTCCTCGTCGCTGTCTGGGACCCTCTCGCAGCCTGACCGGACAGCAACCTTCACCACCTTCCTGCTCAGACCTGCGAATCCAAAGCCAGAGGACTCAAGGAAACAGCCAGATCAAAACCAAACATGGAACCAATCAGGTCCTTAACCTGACACTACAAACTTCCCACAGACTTCAGAGAAATACCTCAGGAAGGGCATGACCTTTCATTTCTCCCCAAGGCTACCTCCTCCTCCAGCCCTGCCTTTCTAAAACACAGATTTGACCTTGCCGCTTCCCGGCCTCAAGCCCCTTTGGCTCACTCCGTATTATTTGTTATTCTTATTTGAGAGTATTTGTCGATGTCCCCTGCTTGCTGGCCCTGTGCCAAGTGTTGGTTTTTCAGGCATCTGTTCCCATGGGGCAGGGACAGTTGCTACCCTCATGCTGAGTTAGGGACCAGGAGGTCCCCTGCAGGTCTGTTGGTGGATGTGTAGGGGTTCACAAAACTAGGTTGGTGAGAATCCAGAACTCATGGCACCGTCCAGCTCCTGCCCCGTGCCCTTTCTCTCAGGAGACCCCTCCAGCCCGCCGCGAGATCTTCTACATCCCCAAAGCGTCCGCGAGCTCAGTATGTTGACTTTGTGACTCACTGAGAGCTCAAGCTCCGTTTTGAGATTAAAGCCCTTCTGGTCCCCAAGCCTCCTCCAAGCCGCCATCTCCAGCGCTGTTTCCATGGCCTGACACACTCCTCAGAGCTAGAGGTCTGAGCACCAAGCCAGATCTCTTCAGCGCTTGGCTTCTGTCTCTCCCCTGGGGGAACTGGCCTGGGGGGCATGTGATGGGGCAACATGGCGTCTGCTGCACTGACCAGGACTTCTGACTTTGTTTCCCACCGTTGCCCTGTCGTTTGACTCCGCCCCTCCGAGCCCCTCCCCCACCCCCACTCTGGTCCTGATGCAGGCGTGTGTATGTTCCAGCTCCGCCCGGTGCCGACCTGCTCCCCATGCTCCCCAGGGTCCTCAGGCAAGCCTGCCCCCTGTCCCCCGCTTCTCCTCTAACCTGATGTCCCAGAGGCCCCCATGGACCGCCTTGCTGGTAGGTTGATGTCACGCCAGGTGGGGCGGGGCACTGCTGCCCGCGGCAGTGAGCCATGAAGAGAAGCATCCTGTACAGTTCCTCCTCACCGCTCTCACTCCGCTGCCAAGTTGGCAGCCAGGTCTGTCCTTCCTCTCCTGGAGTCTCCTCTGCTCAGCATTCCCAAGACCACCGCTCTCAGCCTCGTCTCCTTCTCCTTTATGCAATATTTTCACTCATTTAATGTTTAGACAGGGTCTCACTATGTAGCCCTGGCTGGCCTGGAACTCTCCGTGTAGACCAGACTGGTCTCAGACTCATAGAGATTCACCTGCCTCTGCCTCCCAAGTGCTGGGATTAAAGGTATGTGTCACCAAACTCACCCATTGTCATCATTACCAGCAACATCACAATCACCAACACCATCATCATCACCATTATCATCACCATCATCACCTCACCACCAACATCACCACCATCCTCATCAGGGTTTCATGTATTCCAAGTTTGAACTTCCGATCCTCTCAGTGCTGGGGTTAAAGGTGTGCTCCACCACACCTGTTTGTGTGGTGCTGGGGTTCAAACCCTGGGCTTCCTGCATGCCAGGTCAGCATTCTCCCACGTGAGCTGCAACACTGGTCCTGCAATCTGCTTTACCTGTTCCCCACATCATCACCAGAGTCTTCCCCAAACTCTGCTCTCCAGTGCACACAGCCATCTTTCTCAAGGGCAGCTGCTGACTGGTGGCTCACACGCCCCGCCCCCACACGCCCCTGCCTCCGTCCCCCAGTCCCTGCCCCGCCCCCACACGCCCCTGCCCCCGCCCCCCCAGTCCCTGCCCCCGCCCCCCAGCCCCTGCCCCCGCCCCCCCAGCCCCTGCCCCCGCCCCCCCAGCCCCTGCCCCCGCCCCCCCAGCCCCTGCCCCCGCCCCCCCAGCCCCTGCCCCCGCCCCCCCAGCCCCTGCCCCCGCCCCCCCAGCCCCTGCCCCCGCCCCCCCAGCCCCTGCCCCCGCCCCCCCAGCCCCTGCCCCCGCCCCCCCTGCGCTCCTGCCCCTGCCCCCGGGCGTTAGGCAGTTAAGTACCATCTCTTGTGGGTCTCCTGACTCTGGGTATCAAAACGGCCTGTAGGTAAGCACCCTTGCCCCGCAGGCGTTTGCACGAGCCTTCCTCTGTCTCCAGGGGAGCCACGCATGTCTTCATCCACGAGCCTGTGCTTATGGGACAGTCATAATGATGTCATGTCTTTCTGTCTCCCTTCCCCATACTGACAGAACTTTCTAGAATCGGGACCTGGCAAGAATCTGATTCTGTGTCTTCGTTAAACATCTTCTGTGCCTTCAGTTCAGAAAAGGAGAGTAAATAAATAAATAAATAAATAAAATTTCCTCGATCCCAGGAGTTCAAGCTAACCTCAGCTACATGTTGAACTCCAGGCTAACCTGGAGCCGCGTGGTCCAAGGGCCAGAATAGATTCCGTGAGCTTGGAGTCAAACCTGAGGACCCTCGGGATGTTACTCCACCCTCCCCCATCCCAGGATGCCCCAGTGTCCTGGATGAGGTTAGGCCTAAAGTCACATCTTCTCTTCCAGGCTGTGGCCTCAAACAGGACCTTTTCCAACTTATAACAAGGACCTGACAAGATCCATCTCTCAGGGATGCCTGGGCCCCTTGAGGTAGTTGGGCACCCAACTTGGGAGTCGCTCAAGAATTCAGTCATACATCCTCAGAAGGACGCAGACCTCATTCCTCTCCAGCTCTGGAGACCTGACTGGACAGAATGGTGATCACCAGTGGCCTGCCCTCTGTGCCGGGTGCCTACATTACCCTAGGCTATCTCCCTCTGCCGTTTACCAAGAGACAGAGAGGTCAGGCTCTTTGCTCAAGGTCACACAGCCAGTGAGTGAGCTCCGATCTGAAATCAACCCAAGGTCTTACACGCAGGGCCTGTTCGTGTGTCCTTCCCAGGTTCATCTCCAGGCCCTTAGAGGGCTGAGCGGCAGCCCGGCCCCAGGCCAGGCAGGCTTCCCTGCCTTCCCTCTGCCCACTGCTAGGTCTGTTTAAACTAGCTGAGCAGGGTGAGGTGGGGAGGCCACAGAGAAGGTACGGAGATGTTTGTTTTCCTTGGGGGTTTATATCAACATTGGTCTTGACATTTCGCCTGTTATTATGTGTGGTTCTTTAGAGGGTGAAATAATATTTTCTTTTGCTTGAGAAAAGGACAAAGTTCAGACGGAGCTCTTGGCCCCGAATGGATTTTCCTTCTCTGCATTTGCACGGGCCAGAGCTACAGACTTCCCTCAAGGACTGTCCCTGTGGCTGCAGAGACCGACCGTGGGTGGCAGGTTCAGCCTGGATGCTGCCTTTACTCTTGACTGGAGGGATTCTGTGGCGGGGCCCGATGCCTCCCTCCCTGGCTCCTCTGCGTGCAGGAGAGAAGCGTGCATGCTTGTCTGCTCTGCCGGCTCCAGGCCCAGAGTGGCTACTTGGTTTGCTCATGCGCAGTTGGAGAGCGGAGCGGGTGTCGGTCCCTGTGCTGTGAGATGTACGCCTGGCATCATGGGGTTTTCCATGCGATGCATGCTGGGTACTTCCGGTGGAGCCCAGAGGCTCCGAGGATCCCCACAAGTGTCACAGAAATTGTGTGTTTGGAGACACAGACAAGTCTCTGTGGTCTGTGGGTGAAAGCAGAGTTTCAGACATCTGGTCTCGACTCCCAGTCCCCAGCCACAGTGCTAAGGATACAGAACATAAATTCTGGGGACCTGAACTCAGGTCCTCATGATCGTTCAGGAAGCGCTTTGCTGTTAGAGCCATTTATTTCCCTGGCCCTCACTCCTTAATTAATCCTCACTCCTCATTAATCTATTTATAGTTAAGGTACTATTTGTAGGTAAGGTTTTACCCTGCCATTTTGTTAGCTGCTTACTCTGTGGTCTGTCTCCTCTCTCTTTCCTTCCTCCTGTTTTTTGTGGACACGGTTTTCCTTTGCAGCATAGACTGGTCAGTCTACATAATCCAGTCTGGTCTCAGACTAAAGGGAATCCTCCTGCTTCTGCCTCCCAAATGCTGAGATTACACTTGTGAGACACAGACCAAGCTTTGTGAGTTTCCTCAGTGCTAACTTTCTCTTTATGGTTTGTGCTATACTATTCTGATTACAGCGAGGCTTCTAAGGAACATCAGATAGGCAGAGTAGAGTGTTTTATGCTGATGATGTCTTTACTTGCATTCCCAAGCTCCACACTTTGATATTCCCCCAAAATTTCTATTTTGGCTATCAGGATTTACACCTTTTTATGTTAAGGTACTTAACTCCTCTTTGTATTCGTTTTTTAAAAGATCTATTTTTTTTGAAGTTATGTGCACATGTGTCTATGTGCGGGTATGTGCACATGAGTACGGGTACCCTTAGTGGCCAGAAGAGGACATAAGATTCCCTGGAGCTGGAGTTACAATTGATTGTCAGTTATCTGATCTGGGTACTGGGAATTGAACTAGAGACCTCTGAGAGAGGGTTTAACTAATCTCTGAGACATTTCTCCAGCCTTGTATTTTTTTTAAACTGTGTTAACTTTTATATTAAAGATAGCTGACTTACACGGCGCCTTAACAGTGTGGGGATATTCTGAGTTTAATTCTACATTTGCCTTTGTCAGTTGTGATGGATAGTTTTATGTCAACTTGACACAAACCAGAGTCATCTGAAAGGAGGGAACCTCGTTGAGAAAATACCTCCATAAGATCTGGCTGTAGACAAGCCTATAGAGCATTTTCTTAGTTGGTGATTGGTGGGGGAGGGCCCAGCCCACTGTGGGTGGTGCCATCCCCAGGCTTTGGTCCTGAGTTCTATAAGAACACAAAGCCAGCTGGACAAGCCATGGTGAGCAAGCAAGTAAGCAGCGTCCCTCCATGGTCACTGCCTCCAGGTCCTGTCCTAATTTCTTTCTTCTTCTTTTTTTTAAATGTTTATCTATTTTTTAAAAAGATTTATTTATTTTTATTTATATGAGTACACTGTAGCTGTCTTCAGACACACCAGAAGAGGGCATCGGATCTCATTACAGATGGTTGTGAGCCACCATGTGGTTTCTGGGAATTGAACTCAGGACCTCTGGAAGAGCAGTCAGTGCTCTTAACCACTGAGCCATCTCTCCAGCCCCACTGTCCTAATTTCTCCAGTGATGAACCGTGATGATGAAGTGTGAGCCAAATAAACCCTTTCCTCCTAAGGTGCTTTTGGTCAATGTGTTTCACCAGAGCAACGATAACTGTAACTAAGATCCCAGCAAATCTTATACGTTCATTTGTTTTACATTAATGATCAGATTTGTTACCTTTCTTGTTGCTGCCACCAAAATATCTGACAAGAAGCAACTTGTTGTTCTTTTTGTTGTTGTTGTTATTTATTTATTTTATGTGTATGAGTGCACTGTAGCTGTCCTCAGACACACCAGAAGAGGGCATCAGATCACACTGCAGGTCGTTGCAAGCCACCATGTAGTTGCTGGGAATTGAACTCAGGACCTCTGGAAGAGCAGTCAGTGCTCTTAACCACTGAGCCATCTCTCCAGCGCACAACTTGTTGTTCTTGGAGCTGGGGTTACAGGCATTTTTAGGGAAGCCTGACTTCTTGTGTGAGTGCTGGGATTTGAACTCTGGTCCTTGTGATTATGAAGCAAGCCCTTTGACTCACTGGACCATCTTGCCAGCCCTTTAAATTTTATTTTTATAATATTTAGAGAGACTGAATGTGTGTGTATGTATGCATGTATGTATATGTGTGTGCCTGTGTGTATGTATATGTGTATATGTATGTGTGTGTATATGTATGTTTGTGTGTATGTATGTACATTTATGTATGTATGCATGTTTGTATGTATGTTTATGTGCATTGTGTATGTATATGTATGTGTATATGTATATGTATGTGTGCATGTATGTGTGTATATGTATGTATGTGTGTGTGTGTGCATGTGTGATACCACACATGTTTGTTGCACAGCACTGTCCTCTGAGCAGAGCACCTGCCATCTTCATGAGACTAGTTGTGTCTGCTGCAGAAGATCACCGCAGCTGGGCTCGTTGACTGTTGATGTTCACTTCTAGAAGGAGGGTTGGGAGGTATCACTGGACCCTCACTTGACATTCCATCCACTCCAGAATCCCAGCCACTTACATGCAGTTCTGCTGAATTGCATCTGGCCCTGGGGGCCTTAGGGAAGGGCTAGCATATGTAGACTGGGGAAGACTAGGGGAGGGCTCTGTCTGGATATCTGTGGGGAGATCATCACACATGCTGGGTGAAGACTTTCTTGTGGAGCTGGTTTGGGGCCTGCTCTACAAGTAAGCCACAAATAAATTCATTGATTATCCAGGTCTGGAGCCTTTGGTGGAATCAAAGTTTAGTTTGTCATTGGGACCTTAGAAGGACAGATGCTGTCTAGTCCCTCCCTCTGAGGAGAAAATTATCAAAACGCATGGAAGTCATTGGACAGCTTGTGAGATTCAGGTCTCTCCTTCCATTACCTGAGTCCCAGGAATTGAACTCAGGTTGTCAGCCTTTGTGGATGGCACTTTTACCTCCTAAGCCAGTGGTTCTCAGCCTTCCTAATGCCGTGATCCTTTAATACAGTTCCACATGTTGTAGTGACCCCTAACCATAGAATTATTTTTGTTGCTACTTCATAACTGTAATTTTGCTACTGTCATGAACTCTAATGTAAATATCTGATATGCAGATGGTCTTAGGTGACCCCTGTGAAAGGTGGCAATTAAAGGGGTCACAACCTACAGATTGAGAATCATTGTTTTAAGCCATTTTGCCACCTTCCCCCACTTTAAAAACAGTCAGCTATGTAGCCCAGACTGGCCTAGAACTCTTGATCTTTCATGATCTTCCTGCTCCAACCTCCAAAGGATTTCAGGCATGCACCACCATGATGTGATATATTTATAGTGAAGACTTTGGGTTGGGTTCAGTCTGTTCGGGGGCTATTGAGTTTCTTGTCTCTCAATTTCCACATCTTTCTTAAAGCTTGGAAAGTTTTCAGCCATTATTTAATTAAAGAGACTTTCTTTTTCTATCTTTATCTTGTCTCTTGAAACTTAAAATGTGAGGGTTTGATCACTTAGTGATGCCCTGTCTGTTCTGTTGACTCTGTCTGTCTGTCTATCTATCTATCCATCTATTCACTATCTATTTTTTTAACTAGGTCTTTTCAAAAGACCCATCTTCCAGTTCAGAGATTCTCTCTTTAGCTTGCTCTAGGTTATATTTTTACATCAATCACTGAATTCTTATAGTTCTAAGATTTCTGTTTACTTCCCTTTGGGATGTGAGAAAGGCAGGGCCTCATGTAGCACAGCCTAGCCTCAAACTCATTATAGAGAGGAGGCTAACCTTGAACTTCTGATCCTTCAGCTGTCACCTCCTGTGTTCTGAGCTAGCAGGTGCTCACTGATCTTCTGTGCTCCCATTGGGTCTTTTGTTCATTATGCATCTGTTCAGTTTCTGATTCTAATCATGACCTAATTTCTGATTTCACCTACTTTGTATTTTCTTCTGTTTTACAGTTTCCCTAGGATTGTTACTTTGAATTCCTTTTGCTGCAACTTGTAAGTTTTCTTCTTGGGGTCAGATCCTAAAGTGTTACTGTGTCCTGGGATAGAGAGTTGGCTCACAGGTTAAGAGTGCTTACTGCTCTTGCAGAGGACCCTGGGTCAATTCTCAGCATGGTGGCTCACAACCCTCTGTAACTCCAATTGCAGGGGATCCAGTGCCCTGGGCACCAGGCATGTATGTGGTCCACATACATATGTGCACATACATGCATGCAGGCAAAACTCTCGTATGATTAACAAGTAATAAAAAAATTTAAAAGTTACTGTGTCCCTTGAATGATATGTTTTTTTTCTTTCTTTGTATGTGTGCATACATGCATGGTCATATGTATACAGGTATACATGTATGTTCATGTACATGTAGAGGCCAGAGAACAACTCTAGGTGTTGCTCCTCAGGTCCCATTCATCTTGTCTTGTATAAGACACGGTCTCTACAAGCTGAAGTTTACCAAGCAGGCTGGCCAGTGAGCCACAATGCCTGGTCTTTCGTCTGGGTATGGAGGAATCAAATTCAGGGTCTTGTGCTTGCAGGGCTATCCCTTTGATGACCTTCCCCAGCCCCTTTTTATGTTTCCTATGTTACAGTCCTGATGTCCATGTGTTTGGTGGTGCAGCAGGCTCTTCCTGACTTTACAGTGTTTCTGGACCTGGAAAGCAGGGTGAAGTCCCAGTCTGAATGTGATAGGCATAGGGCCCAGGGACCACTCAGGGCATTATGCAGGGTGATGATGGGAGATGGCAGCATCTCAGACTCTACAAATCCAGGAGCAGAGGCAATGACAACGTTGGAGTGGCAGAACACATTTGTTGCTGAAGCCTGGGCTGTACAGTGATGACCTCATTTCTGTGAGAGGGGCTGTCTCGAAAGCTCAGACTCTAGGGGGCCTAATCCAGCTCTAGGATAGCTGGAGCCTTGCATGGAGATGTGGCCTGACCCGAAGGGCAGAGTGTCCCAGATCAGCCAGCACCGTTCCTGTGGGTTCAGGTACTATGTCAGCTCAGCCTTGGCATGCACAGATCTGTCAGTCAAGGTGGAGTCTCTGGGAGACTGATGGGTTCCAAGGAAGCACAGTTAGTCTGGGTTATAGCTTTGCCCAATGCTGTTTTAGAAGGAAAGTCATCGCTTGATGTCACAGGCACAGGGGCTCCGGCTGCTCTGAGTGGCTGAAGCTTCACCTCTTTGGAAGCAGTGTGCAGATTTAGCTTAGGTATAGACGAGCAGGCCCAGCAGAGACAAGAGAGTGAATGACTTGTGATCGCTCAATAGCAATCTCGATTGTCAGCCTGATTTGATCTGGAGTCATTCAGGAGTCTGGTGTCCCAGTCAGAGTATTTCCACGAAGGATAAACCTAGGGGAGATGACTCAGCCGGAGTGAGTGGCACCTTCATACTAGGTGTAGATATGAAAGGGTCCGAGGGAAAAGCAGTTTGCTTCCCTGCCTTTGTTTCTTGCTGTTAAGAACATCTACTCTACAGTTCTGCTGCTGCCACCACCACCATCATCTTTCATTCCCATCAGAGTACAGCTTCATTATGCTTTCAAGGCAGGTTAAAGACTAGCAGCTCGCCAGGAATCCTCCAGGCCTTAGGGCTCAGATTGGGGATACTGAGGTACCATCCTTATGCTGATGGTCATTGTTACACTATCCAGCCCTTATTATATAAGACAGTATAATAAATTCTCTTTTGTGTTATATATATATATATATATATATATATATATATACAAACATTATATATAAAAATATATTATATATGTATATCCAAACATGTTATAATATATATTAATAATATACTGTAATATATATTCATTCCATTGGCTCTTCTAGCAAACCCTGACTAGTATAGACCTCCTCTTCCTAGGAGGTAGTGTGCAGTCACAGTGTGCGGCACCCATGGACAGCAGCTGGAGAAGCTGCACTGTAGCTTGGCCATTAGCATAGGGTGCAGCAGTGGCCAGGCTTGGGAATGTCAGGACACAGGGCAGGGTGGCTCAATAGTGGCTACGCCTCAGCATCAGAACAATACTGTCACCACTTGTCCTCAGAGCAGGGCACTTGCCAGCAGAAGCCCCATCTCCAACATGAGCTACAGAGGTGAGCCTAGCTCTGTGACTCGGGACAGCCTCCACCCCACCACTCTGTGAGACACTACAGCACGGCAGGAATCCTGCTGGCACGTGGGCAAACACTGTGGCTGAGAGTTCTACATCCAGATCCAGATCCAGTCAGCAGGAAGAGAGAGACTCTGGGCTTGGAATGGGCTTCTCGAAACCTCAAGGCCCACCCCAGAGACACTTCCTTCATATGGCCACACCTCCTAATCTTTTTAAATAGTTCCATTCTCTGGTATTTAAATCTATAAGCCTATGGGGGCCATTTTCATTTAAACCACCATATCCCACTTCCTGACCCCTCAGAGGGTTGTATATACATAATGCAAAATGCATTTAGTCCGACTTCAAAAGTTCCCATAGTCTATCACAGTTGCAACACTGTTTAAATGTTCAAAGTCTCTTCAGAGACTCGAGGTAATCTCTTCACCCTAACTTCTGTAAGATCAAAATAAAAAATCAGATCACATATTTCCAACATGCAATGGCACAGGATATACATTACCATTCCAAAATTGAGAAAAGAGAGTATCATGAGGAACTACTGGACCAAAACAAGATCCAAACTCAGCTGGGCAAACTCCAAATTCTGCATCTCCGTGTCTGTTGCCAAAGTTTTCTTCACGGCTCCAGCTCCTTTGAGGTTTGTTGACTGCCTCATACTTCCACTCCCTGTGGGCAGCTCTCCTCAGCAGGTATCCCACGGCTCTGGCATTTCCAATATCTTGGGGTCTCCAACAAAATCCACAGAGGAAGATTCCACAGCCCATTTCTTGTATCCTTGACTGTAAAGCCAGAACCATGTGGCTGAAGCTGTCAAGGTCTTCTATTTGCTGGACTGGAATGTGGCCCTCCTTCAGACACATTTTCAGCAACCTTTTCTACTTTCTGTGGTTTCCTTCAGTGTTTAAATGTTTCTTTAATTCCTTCTGACAAACTGGAAGCTTAGCTGGATGGGGTCTTGCCTCTAGGTTACCACTCCCTTTATTTCATTTAGCTTCAGGTTTTTCTCTAAACTTTATCTCCTTGAGCACTGGACTTGACTCTGAGCTCTCTTACACTTTCTGGTTTCCCTTTTCTCCTCAAACTGTACATTTTGCATTTTTTCTTTTATTTTTTGCTCAGCTGGCCTTTCCGTTATAGAGCTGCCTGAGAGTGCGCACTAAGGCCACAGAGTCAACACCAGGCTGTCTTGAAGTCTCCTCTGCCAATGCTATTGACTCAGAACTCAGGCAGATTTCTTAAGACAAAAAGAGTCACAGTCTTCACCCACATATCACAAGAATGGCCTCTAGTTTACTTACTGATATTCTTTCTCTCTGGAACTTCTTGAGCTGGACCCCCCACAGGTCAGATTGCCCTCAGGGCTGTGTTCCACACTCCTACTAGGATGGTCCATAAAGCTTTGCTTGATTCATTTCTCTTTCCTAATCCAAAGTCCCAAAGTCCACCTTCTGCCGACAAGCACTGTGGTCAGGCCTGTCGGAGCAATGCCCTGATCCCAAATGACAACTTCTGTCTTAGTGTTCTTTTGCTGTGAAGAGACACCATGACTTTGGCAAC
Organism: Tokudaia tokunoshimensis; assembly: GCA_036184795.1. Taxonomy (NCBI): domain Eukaryota; kingdom Metazoa; phylum Chordata; class Mammalia; order Rodentia; family Muridae; genus Tokudaia; species Tokudaia tokunoshimensis. The sequence goes on from BTHU01000004.1 coordinate 7,056,985, forward strand.
TCTTATAATATAAAGCGTTTAATTGGGGCTTGCTTACAATTTCAGAGGTGTGGCCCATGATCAGCATATCGAGAAGCGTGGTGCCGGTGGGCAGGCAGACAGTGCCGAAGAAGTAGCTAAGAGTTCTACTTCCAGATCTACAGTCAGCAAGAAGGGCTTTTTGAAACTTCAAAGCCCACTCTCAGTGACACACTTCCTCCAACAAGGCCACACCACCTAATTCTTTCAAATAGTGCCACTCCCTGGTGACCAAGTATTCAAATCTATGAGCCTATGGGGGCCATTTTCATCCATACCACCACAAGCTCGAAGTGGATTGTAAATGCCCAGCATGTTGATGGGAATTGCTGGGGCCCCCGCTGTCCATCTACCCCTCAGGGAGAAGACCCTCTGGGTTCACAGATGGTCCCTGCTTCCTGTGGGGTTTCTGCTTCTCCTCTGTAACACCTCAGCAGTTTCAGTTGTGTTTAATCAATATGGCTGTTATGTCTTCCTTCCTAGGGAAGAATGAGTGCTTTGGTCTGCAGTGGCTACTTTTCTGTTGCTGTGGCAAAATACTACAGCCAAGACAACTTAAAGAATAATTGATTTGAACTGGGTGGTGGCGGCTCACACTTCATCTAAGCACTTGGGAGGCAGAGGAAGATGGATCCCTATGAATTCGAGGCCAGCCTGGACTACACAGTGAGTTCCAGGACAGCCAGGGCTATGCAGAGAACCCTGTCCCTCCCCCAATGGTTGATTTAGGCTTACAGTTCTAGAAAGACGAGAGTCCATTAGCCTGTTACAGTAGTGAGGGAGACAGAAGTTGAGCGTGGTAGCAACAAGCAGAAAGGAGAGAGAAAGAGAGAGAGAGAGAGAGAGAGAGAGAGAGAGAGAGAGAGAGAGAGAGAGAGAGAGAGCGCAAACTCAAAGTGGGGTGAGACTACAAACTCTCAAAGCCACCCCCAATGACATCCCTTCAGCAAGGTTCCACCTCCCGAAGCCCCCCCAATCTGAGTAGTGACTCATCAGGGATGGAAGTCTCACAGAACCTGCAGCTTCATCGAGGAGAAAGAGAAATAAAATTGGGCAAACAAATGAACAAGGTTGTCAGAGCACAAGAGATGCAGCTGATAGAGGGTGACGGTGAGCCAGGTGCTGAGCTCGGGGAGCCTGTGCAGGACACAGAAAGTGGTTGTAGTAGGGGTGACTTAGCCTGGATTTCCTAGAAAGCAGGGCCCTAAATAAAGGCATTTTCTTGAAGCGAGAATCTGACAGGCGTGGACTGAGGAGGCAGAGCCAGAATGAAGGTGTGTCTCTGAGCTGGCCTGGCATCTGGAGCTGGCCAGTTGTTGAGTCTCACAGGACAGCTATTGCCGTATCTTTACACTTTTAGGGGACACACTTGTCTCACAGTGTCATTTCTCACCTTCCACCTGCTCTTCCAGACTGTATTAGTGAGGGTTTCTATTGCTGCGATGAAACACCACGACCAAGGCAACTTGAGGAGGAAAGGTTTATTTGGCTTACACTTCCACATCACTGTTCATCACTGAAGAAGGAAGTCAGGACAGGAGCTCACACAGAGCCAGAACCTGGAGGCAGGAGCTGATGCAGAGGCCATGGAGGGATGCTGCTTACTGGCTTGTTCCCCATGGCTTGTTCAGCCTGCTTTCTTATAGAACCCAGGACCATCAGACCAGGGGTGGCCCCACCCACAAAGGGCTAGGCCCTCCCCACATCAATCACTAATTAAGAAAATGTCCTTCAGCCAGATCTTATGGAGGCATTTTCTCAATTAAGGTTTCCTCTTTTCAGATGACTCTAGCTTGTGTCAAGCTGACATGAACCCAGCCAGCACACAGAGCTCCCAGGCTGCGTGTGTGGATTTCCATGGGGCACAGGACCTGGCCTGAGAGAGGCCATATGGCTGATGACCACCGAGCCATTGCTCCAGCCCTCCCTTGTTTCTTTTCTAATGCAGCTCTAGAATTTCTTTTTAGAATTTGCTTGTTTTTATTGTATGTACATGGACGCTCTGCTTGCATAAATGTCTATATGCACCGTGTGTGTACAGTGCCCATGGAGGCCAGAAGAGGATGTGAGATCCCCCTGGAACTCTAGGAACTGTGGTTACAGCACCATGTGGGTGATAAGAACTTCTGAACTCAGCTCTTCTCCTGCAGCAGCAAGTGCTTTTACCCATGGAGCCATCTCCCCAGCTCATAGAAAGTCGAAATGACATTCCTTTTGTATTTCCATTGGCCAACATTGCTTGCTAACATCTACTCACAATTATCAAGCCATTAGGGGTCCAGATAGATGCACCCAGAATCCCCCTGTTATTAACAGTTGGAGCATTATTTTAGATGGACATCCCATGACTGTTTTTCTTTAAACTAGGCCTTTTAATTTTAGGTAACAGTTGTAAGGAACAATGCAGAGAGGTCACACTGTTGCCATCTTCTCTCCAATGGTAATATTGTATACAACTGTGAGGAAAACCTGAGATGAATGCACACAGGTGTGTACCCATTTAGTTCTGTGTGACATATCTGACACTGTGGTCAGGTAGCAGGATTTGGTACTGAGAGGAGCTCTAGGGGAACGAGGTCTTAAAGAAAATTGTCTAAATTGGTTCTGAAGTTTCTGGAGTTTGCTCTTTGATCTGATTAGATTTTTAAACTATCTATCTATCTATCTATCTATCTATCTATCTATCTATCTATCTATCTATCTATCATCTATTTATCTCTCAATCTATCCATCCATCCATCCATCCATCCATCCATCCATCCATCCATCCATCCATTCATTCATTTGTCTGTGTATGTGTATGTGTGTGTGTGTGTGTGTGTGTGTGTATGTGTACATGTGTGTGCAGCACAGCATGCATGTGGAGATCAGAAGGTAACCTGCCAGAGTTTTTTCTCTCCTTCTATTACTAGGGATCTGGGGATTGGAATCAGGTCCCCCCAGGGCTGGTGACAAGCACCTTACCTGCTGGACCACTTTGCTGGCCTTGCTCTGGGGTCTTTATACGCTTCTGGCTTCAAGGTCTTAGTTCTAGGAGAAGGATGATACCCCTAGTGGGCACAACAAGGATCCCATTGAACTGAAAGTGAAGATGCCCACCTAGACACTTTGGGCTCCTCATGCCTTTGAGTCAGTACCGAGGGAAGCAGGACCTTCACTTGACAAGGGATGTGAGGAGTAAGGCTGGAGCACATGGGCTTCTTAGGCCAGCTCTTCACAGTACAAGCCCATGATTTAGGTTGGGGAAACCTTAGCAACCAAAGCCAAGTGAGAGCAATGGCCCAGCTCTGCTCCAGTATATTGCTACAACAAAGAACTAGATGCTGGCTGCCTAACAAGGAAAAGGGGTTGTGCAGTTCACAGTCTGGGAGGCTGAAAGTCCAAGGTGGGTGGCATCAGCCTCTGGGGATGGTGTTTAGCTGCATCATAGCATGATGGCTCATGGTGACAGATAATGGAGGACCTTCAATTCCCTCTGCTCCCTCTTGTTGAAGTGGTGGGTCAGGCTGGAATGGGCCTATCGTGGTCAGTGAGGCTAGGTGGGCCTTGGACTCCCCTTCTGCTGCACAGGGACACTGATCTCTCGATGTCACAAGCTGTGTCCCTGGGTAATGGCCAAACCAGCCAGTGATGCAGGGACACAGATGAGAAGACGCAGATGTGAGATGTGTGCTCAATGATAGTCAGGGACACAGCGGAATGTGAGTGGAGACAAGGTGAACTGTGGCTTGTGACAGTGGGACAGGACTGGAGAGAGAATGGGACAATGGTTGGAGATCTAGCAGGAAAGGACCCTGAGGGGAGACCTGACCTGGAGCTGTCCCTGGTCCCTCCTGGGGTCTCTCTGCCCACTCTCCTGGCAGCAGACAGCTCCTTGCAGCTCAGCCACTGAAATCTCTGACATCTTATCTCCCATCATGTTCTCTGTTTCCTCCCCGTCCAGACCGCATCTGTCTCCTGCCTCCCCAGCCCCCATCTGCCACTCATCTGCGGCCCCTCCCCCTCTGTCTGCTGCCTACTGTCAGCCTGGCTCCGGTCTTGCCCTACTCCTCCAGGGAAGAGTTCAAAGTCGTGGCCCTGCCCGCTGTCTGCAGCATGCTCTGCGTCCTGCACCCTCAACCCATGACTCCCGCCTTCCCTCACTAGAGTTTTAGACTGCAGCTGAAGCGGTGCCCTGCCCCATCTCCCCATCCCCCATCCCTGAGGCCTAGCTTTCTCTCTGACTCTCCCAGGAAATGCTATCTCCCATTCATCCTGGTTTGCCCAGTATTTGTCCCTTGGCTCTGCCTGGCTCATAGCTGCCTGGGATTGGGTCTCCAGTTTCGGCTGTGACCCTACTCAGAACAACCCCACCCAGATCAACCAATGCAGCTCTGCTCAAATGCAGAAACTGAGGGTGTACACAGAGAAATGGGCTCTGCGAGCAGGTTCCCTGTCTCTGTATGGAACTCTTGGCAGGTCCTTACCAGTCTTCTGTCTCCACTTCCAGACTCTGCAGTGTGGCCCCTTCAGCAAGGCCACTGAGGGGAACACTGCCGGCAGGTCCTACATCTCCGCAGGTCGGTTCTGGATCCTCGCCTCCTGCCTCACAGAGACCAGAGGGGAACGTTCTCAGCTTCCCAGGGTCACGATGAGCTCGGAGTGGGTTAGCCTAGGGACTGAGAACTCTCTAACTCTAGAAAGCCATGAGTCCCAGGTCCTGCCTACCCTGGGGGTCTAGTTGCTCCATCAGTTCTCATGCTGGGAGAATCAAACTCCCAGTCAAACTGAGCTGACTTCAAGCCAGCTCTCCATTTAGCAGCTGAGTGCTCCTCAGTGGGTTGACTCTCTGAGTCTGTAAACCTTTGAAAATGAAGACACTCTGCCCAATTTGTTACATATTTATTATTTTTATTTTGTTTGTGTACATGTGGCTAGATGTGCTTGTGTGTTCGTGTGTCCGTGTGTGTGTGTGCGTGTGTGTGTGTGTGTGTGTGTGTGTGTGTTGTTCCCTGGTGATGTCATGCACCCTATCTTTGAGACAGGGTCTCTCAATAGCCTGTACTCCCCTGTCAGGCGAGGCTAGTCAGCCAGTGAGCCCCAAGGATCTGCTTGTTTTGGCCTCCACAGCACTGAGATTGCAAAACCCATGCCTCATGCCTATTTTGCTGTTATTTTGTATTTTACATGCGTTTTGTGGACCCAGCTCAGGTCCCCATGTGTGTGCAACACACTGCGTGCTTTGCCAACTGAACTTTCATTCCAGCAGGGCTAGTGAGAACTAGAGAACTTGCCTGGCATACAGCAGTCACTCTTGGTCCAGATGCCACCGACCAGTCGCTACACAAACCTGGGCACGAAGCTCGAGTACAGTGTTCACACTAACAACTCACTCTGCTCCTCTGCTCCTGCTGTGGAGGCTGCAGCTCCAATTCCTCCCCGGTGAGAATTCTGTCCAGGTGAACCGCAAAGGGTGCGGCCCCACGCAGGGCATGGGAGCAGCATGCAGGCAGTGTGGAGGCCAGTGCGCCACTTGAGGCTGGAGGCTCTTGGGTCTGATCCGACTCAGAGACTTCCCACTGGTGGCCTGGGCAAGCTTTGGTCACTCTTTCTCAGCTTTAGTTTAGCCGTCTGTGAAAAGTGGGGCCGATAGACTTTGCCTCACTGGGCCACAGTGCGAAGTCAGAATCGTAATTGCTTCCCTAGTAGATAAGAGCTGACAGCGGGAACTCCAGACTGGCTTCTGTCTCAGTCCCCGTCTGGCCCAAAGCCCAAAGTTTCAATTTTATGGCTGCCCTGAACTGTCCCCAGAGGCCCCCGTGTTGAAAAGTTTGCTCCCCAGGGTGCTGTTATGGGGAAGTAGGGGACCTTTCAGAGGCTAGGCCTCCCTGCCACCGTGCTGTGCCCCAGAGAGGACTGTGACTCTTCTTTATAAGCTGACTTATCGAAGGTAGACTAGGAAGGGTCAGCTGGGAAAACTGTGGCCCTTGCCTCTGCTGTCATGGATGCTCAGGTCACAAAAGTCAACCAGAGGTGCTAAGCACATCCAGAGGTGCTGAACTCAGAGCACCCCGCCCCGACAGACAGACAGACAGACAGACAGACGGACAGACAGACAGACAGACAGATGACAGACAGATAGACAGACAGACAGACAGACAGACGACAGACAGATGACAGACAGACAGACGACAGACAGACAGACAGACACAGACAGACAAACAGACAGACAACAGACAGACACAGACAGACAGACAGACAGACACAGACAGACAGACAGACAAACAGACAGACAGATGACAGACAGACAACAGACAGACAGATGACAGACAGACAGACAGACAGACAGACAGACAGACGGACGACAGACAGACAGACAGACACACACACACACACACACACACACACACACACACACACACACACACACACCCATCCATGGGACCTGAGTGTTCAGGGCCTCTAACCGAGGTTGAATTTATCTCTTCATCTGCACCTTGAAAGATGAGACTGAGCAGAAGCCCCGGGCACTGGGCAGGTTTCCATTTGCTCCCACCATTGTCCTTTGAGGTGCAATACAGCCAACTGCTCAATAGTGAGATTTCATAGGCTTGTGGGGCAGACAGTGCATCCTAGACATAGGCCTACTAATGTCTTGAAACTTTTATGGCTCCCACTGTCCAGAGGGACCAGTCAGCTACTGTCCCTCTGACCAGAGCTGTCCAGTCAGTTGGACAACAGTTCTGCAGCCCGCACATCTGCCCTCTGGTGAGGAGGAGCCTGGGCACATGTGTGTGTATTCTGAGCCTCAGTTCTCCCCTGGAGAATGGGGAATACGCTTTCTTACAGGCTTGCCTGGATCTATGGAAGTCCCAGACTGTGGGGCTTTGGGTTCCTTCTCCTGTTGATATAATATCTGCCAAAAACAACAAGGGAGAAAGGACTCTTCTTGGCTCACAGTTTGAGGCTACTAAATACTCAGCAGGATACCAGCACTCAGCTTACTTTATACAGGCCAGGGTGCCACCGCCCACAGAGGCCACACCTTCCTTCCTCAATTACCCTAACCAAGGTAATTCCCAGGTGATTCTGGATCTCAAATTGACAACTGAGATTAACCATTATATGGGCTACAATTCATAAAGGTCCAGGTAAAACAGTATGAGCTCAAAAGTCAGGTTTGGTATGAGTGAGTTGGATTCAGCATGGAAGCCAGGCTCAGCATGAGGGAGTCAGGCTCAGCATGGGGGAGTCAGACTCAGGATAAGGGAGTCAGACTCAGCATGAGGGAGTCAGACTCAGCATGAGGGAGTCAGGCTCAGCATGAGGGAGTCAGACTCAGCATGAGGGAGTCAGGCTCAGCATGAGTGAGTCAGACTCAGCATGAGGGAGTCAGGCTCAGCATGAGGGAGTCAGGCTCAGCATGAGGGAGTCAGGCTCAGCATGAGGGAGCATGGCTCAAAAAACATGCTGTCTTGTGATGGGAACCCTGGAAGTGCCCACTGCAAGTCCTTGGTTCTACTCTCGCCTCCATGTGTAGGTGGTGAAGCCTGGAAGGGTAGATGGAGGTGGCCTGGGGTGAGGTAGTAGACAGGTTGGTCCTGGGGAGGTAGGACCTGTAGTCCTCTTGTTGCCCAGCTCTGCTGCTCCTGTAGATATGTAAATTTACCTCTTGGGCCTCAGTTTTCCTGTGCATAGTAAAGTGGGAAGCAAACCCATCAGGATGACAGCTGGCAAGGCCTCCCAAGGTTGCAATGGGATGACACCCCCCCCTCCCCGCAAGGCTTACCAGGTTCTAGAGCAAGCATTAGTCAGCAGTTCAAAGCTTGGGATGAATTAGACTGGTCAGAAACACCCAGGACCCCAGTACACATTCATAACTCCACTGTTATTGTCCTCATTTTCCTGACGGGGGAAACTGAGGCTCAGGCCAAGAGAGAGCATTTCTCAATGTTGTCACAAGGAGTTAGGGATGAGGATTGGAAGCTAGGCTAAGGGACCACACACTTGTCCCTCCTTCAGAGAGCTTTCCAGCCTGGCGTCCCTGCTCCAGACACACGTTGTCTTTCTCCCTCAGGCTCAGTTTCCTACCTCTGGTCCACCTTGGTTTTTTATTTTTATTTTTTGCATATGGGTGCTTGGTGTGTGCCTGCCTAGTGCCCACAGAGGATAGTGGAGGACAGAAATGGGTTTTGGATCTCCTGTAACTGGAGTTTCAGGATGGTTGTGAGCCACCATGTGGTTGCTGGGATTTGAACTCAGGACCTCTGAGTGAGCAGTCAGCGCTCTTCACCGCTGAGCCATCTCGCCAGTTGCTTCGCCGCATCCTTCATTGTACTTACCACTGGTGGCGATCGATTTTTCTTACTTCTCATTCGTGTCTCCCACATGCTGGACCAGGTTCTTAGACAGTCACTGTTCCGTGAATACATGGTTTTCTTTCTTTCTTTTTCTTAAGACAGGGTGCACTGGCTGGTGTTGTGTGTCAACTTGACACAGGCTGGAGCTATCACAGAAAAAAGGAGCTTTAGTTAGGGAAGTGCCTCCATGAGATCTGGCTGTGGGGCATTTTCTCAATTAGTGATCAAGGGGGGAGGGTCCCTTGTGGGTGGTGCCATCCCTGGGCTGGTGGTCCTGGGTTCTATAAGAGAGCAGGCTGAGCAAGCCAGGGGAAGCAAGCCAGGAAGAAACATCCCTCCATGGCCTCTGCATCAGCTCCTGCTTCCTGACCTGCTCAAGTTCCAGTCCTGACTTCCTTTGGTGATGAACAGCAGTGTGGAAGTGTAAGCTGAATAAACCCTTTCCTCCACAACTTGCTTCTTGGTCATGATGTTTGCGCAGGAATAGAAATCCTAAGACACAGGGTTTCTCTGTGTAGCCCTGGCTGTCCTGGAACTCACTCTGTAGACCAGGCTGGCCTCGAACTCAGAAATCAGCTTGCCTCTGCCTCCCAAGTGCTAGGATTAAAGGCATGCGCCACTACCACCCGGTGTGTGACTCTTTTTTTATAATTTATTTTTATTTTATGTTCATTGGTATTTTGCTTACATGTATGTCTATGAGGATGGCAGATGCCCTGGAACGGGAGTTACTGATAGGTGTGAGCTGTCACGTGGGTGCTGAGAGTTGAACTCTGGTCCTCTAGAAGAGTGGCCAGTGCTCTTAACTGCTGAACCTCTCTCCAGCTCCTGTGTCCCATCACATTCTAATTATCAGAAAAACAAACAAAAAAAGTGTTTCATGTTGGTTCAGTTACAGCTGTGCTGCAGTGCCCCGTTCCAGCCAGAAGATGGCAGCAGAGAACAAGCTACCTGCCGGGTGGAGCCCAGGTGAAGCCACAGGTTTGATTTTCCAGGTTGGCCGAAGGGCCACTGTGTGTGTGTGTGTTGGGGTGTGTGTGTGTGTGTGTGTGTGTGTGTGTGTGTGTGTGTGTGTGTGTGTCGGGGTGTGTGTGTGTCTCTGTCTGTCTGTCTTCTACCTCTTTCCTCCAACACCTCAAAAAGCCTGTCTTATAGCATACACTGACTGTTGTCATTGAGTAGGCACAGAGGCACTGTTGTGTTGAGGTGACATAGGCACCCGCCCTGTTTCTGGCCTTCAGGTGTGGTGCTGGCTGGGAAGGGCAGCCATGCCTTGTGCTGCCCTGTGCTAAGGCTTTGAGCATCTATGGCCTTGATGCCCAGAGCCAACAGAGTGGGGGTTTCTGGGCAAAAGTTACAGAAAATTTCCACTGACCCATGTCTGCTGCCATTTTAATATTCAGAAAGCTGAGGCAGGAAGATTGACAAAAGGTTGAGGCCAACCTCGGTTCTGTAGACAGTTCCAGGCTAGCCTGAGCTACACTGGGAGACTCTGTCTTAAAACAAAACAAAACAAAAACAAAACAAAACAAAATCCCCAACCAAACAAAACAAGCAAGAAAGCCAAAAATAAAACTTTTTTAAAAGTCAAAAGATGGTAGATCAGGGTGTTGAGCACTTCTACGCTCCAGGCTTTCTGTGCTATGTAGGTCGGATGCAGGAGGCAGGATCCGTTTGTTTTGGGCGGGTGGCTAAGGAACCATCTCAAGTCCAGCACGTGCTAGGGGCTGAAGCCGGGGCTTGGACAGTGTGTGGAGCTGAGCAGGGGAGATGGCCTGGAGGCCACTTGCTCTGAGTCAAGGAGGCCCGCTCTGCGGGAGTCCCGGAAAGAGGCCTCAGCCCCTCTCTCTTCCTCACACAGACTTCTTGCCTGAGCCTTTCATCCGCGCAGTGATTTATCTCCTCATGAAGGATGGGGCAGCCTTGGAGGCAAAGGTGCTTTTGATGGGCTGTGAGCCTCTCCTTGGCAGACCCTCCAGCTGCTCTCCGAGGGGCCAGGCTGACCCACACTTCCTCTCTGCCAAGTGAGGATTAGGGAACCGTAAAGCAAGGACCCCTAAAACCCTGTCCGGAGAGCGCCCATTTGGGCCTCAGATGCTGCCATAGCTGAATGAGGACTGTTGAAGCTTGCTGCCCGGAGGAGGCTTTACCTGGAAGCCCATTTCTGGTTCCTGTCTTATGGGGGTGCCTACTTGTTCAGCGTGGAGACAGAGATGGTCAGGGTCACCCCCAAAACTAGGGATCCTAGATGAAGCCAGGGCTAAAAGAGCTCACTGGTGTGGCCACGGAGCAAGGCAGCCACAGCTAGACTGAGAATAAAGACAGCCCTGGCGGATTGGTAGGAGGAGCTAAGCACCCTCTAAGTGCTAGACACAAGTGATACACAAAGAACCCAGGAGTGGGGGTTGGGGAGGGCTGGGGTGGCACTGGGGGAGAGAGCTGCATATCAAAGCCACACAGCTAGGAAGTGATGGCCTGAATGGATAATAAAGAGAAAAAATTTATATTATATACTATTTGAAAAAAAAATCTATTTCTCAAATGTTACTTCTTTTTCTTTTCTTTCTTTTTCTTTCTTTCTTTCTTTCTTTCTTTTTTTTTTTTTTTTGAGACAGGGTCTCAGGTATATTGATAAACTTGATTCAGAGCTGAGGACAACCTTAAGTCTGCAATCCCGTCTTCAGCTACTGGTGCTGGGATTAAATAGGAGCACAGCCACATAGGTTTATTGGATGCTGGGATCAAATTCAGAGTTTTGTGCACGCAAGCACTAGCCCCGCCCCACTGAGCTACACCCCCAGCCCACTTTTACTAAGTATCTCTTTATCTTGATACATATTTTCCTACCCAGGCTAGCATCAAACTCCTGGGCTCAAGCAATCCTCCTGCTTCAGTCTTGTAACTAGCTGGGGTCACAGGTGCACTGTCATACCTGGACAACTTTAATCTGTGTTAATGACGCAGTTATGGGGAAGCTGATATGAAATTAAGATGCACTGTAGAAGTCTTGGAGAGCAGCCTTCTTTGCCCCCTGCCTATGTCCCTGCTCTAGTCTGGTCCAGATTAGCCCAGACTGCTTTCCACAATCCTCACAGAGAATCTGAGGGCCCGGAAAGGATGCTGGTATATGACGGGAGAGTAGTATGAGGAGAGCAGCATCAAGATTAGCTCAGGAGGAGCTGAGGAGGTGGTTCCCATCAGTAAAGTCCTTGCTGTAGAGGTATAATGATCTGAGTTCAAATCCACAGCTCCACATGAGAAGTCGGATACAGCAGCGTACGTCTGTAACACAGCACTGGAGGGTGGGTGGATAGGGGTGAGCCCTGCGTTTTCTGGTGATCCAGTCTAGTAGAAATAGTGAGTTCAGGGCGCAGTATCAGGCCCTACCTCAAAAAGGAAGGTGGACAACAAGAGACGATAGAGGAAGAAACCAATGTAGACTTCTGGCTTCCATGCATGCATCACAGACATGTGCACACACCTGTATACACACACACACACACACACACACACATTAGTATATGAATAAAATCAATGACAGAAAATGATTGGATGTGTCCCCCAATCCTCCTACTCCCTCCCCCCCCCCCGCTTACTCTCCCCCGTCTCCAAAGGCTACAGGGATAAAGCATTTTGAGAAGAACCCACAGTATTCAATTATGGAAAAAGGGACAGGCTTTGTAAATGAAGCCACACTACTCCCCTGGGCCAGTGCTACTGGACATTTGACCTTTCTCTAACTCCAGAAATGTTTTTTTTCCTTCAACACAAGATCTTTGTTTCTACCACTGCCCACGAGTTCCTGGTCCATTTCCTGCTCCAGACCACATAGACCTGGAGGTCCCAGCAGTAGCTCTCAGGACCCTTCTGCACACCTGTAATGTGTGCAGGCAAGCTGAGCTGCACACCTGGAACAGGTGCTGAGGCAAGGGCTATACATCTGGAACAGGTGCAGAGGCAAGTGCTGTACACCTGGAACAGGTGCAGAGGCAAGTGCTGTAGACCTGGAACAGGTGCAGAGGCAAGTGCTGGACACCGGGAACAGGTGCAGAGGCAAGTGCTGGACACCTGGAACAGGTGCAGAGGCAAATGCTGGAAACCTGTAACAGGTGCAGAGGCAAGTGCTGGACACCGGGAACAGGTGCAGAGGCAAGTGCTGGACACCTGTAACAGGTGCAGAGGCAAGTCCTGCACACCTGGAACAGGTGCAGAGGCAAGTGCTGGACACCTGGAACAGGTGCAGAGGCAAGTGCTGTACACCTGGAACAGGTGCAGAGGCAAGTGCTGTACACCTGGAACAGGTGCAGAGGCAAGTGCTGGACACCTGGAACAGGTGCAGAGGCAAGTGCTGGACACCTGGAACAGGTGCAGAGGCAAGTGCTGGACACCTGGAACAGGTGCAGAGGCAAGTGCTGGACACCTGGAACAGGTGCAGAGGCAAGTGCTGGACACCGGGAACAGGTGCAGAGGCAAGTGCTGGACACCTGGAACAGGTGCAGAGGCAAGTGCTGGAAACCTGTAACAGGTGCAGAGGCAAGTGCTGGACACCTGGAACAGGTGCAGAGGCAAGTGCTGGACACCGGGAACAGGTGCAGAGGCAAGTGCTGTACACCTGGAACAGGTGCAGAGGCAAGTGCTGGAAACCTGTAACAGGTGCAGAGGCAAGTGCTGGACACCTGGAACAGGTGCAGAGGCAAGTGCTGGACACCTGTAACAGGTGCAGAGGCAAGTGCTGGACACCTGGAACAGGTGCAGAGGCAAGTGCTGGACACCTGGAACAGGTGCAGAGGCAAGTGCTGGACACCTGGAACAGGTGCAGAGGCAAGTGCTGGACACCCGGAACAGGTGCAGAGGCAAATGCTGGACACCTGGAACAGGTGCAGAGGCAAGTGCTGTACACCCGGAACAGGTGCAGAGGCAAGTGCTGGACACCCGGAACAGGTGCAGAGGCAAGTGCTGGACACCCGGAACAGGTGCAGAGGCAAGTGCTGGACACCCGGAACAGGTGCAGAGGCAAGTGCTGGACACCCGGAACAGGTGCAGAGGCAAGTCCTGCACACCCGGAACAGGTGCAGAGGCAAGTGCTGCACACCCGGAACAGGTGCAGAGGCAAGTGCTGTACACCCGGAACAGGTGCAGAGGCAAGTGCTGTACACCCGGAACAGGTGCAGAGGCAAGTGCTGTACACCCGGAACAGGTGCAGAGGCAAGTGCTGCACACCCAGAACAGGTGCAGAGGCAAGTGCTGTACACCCGGAACAGGTGCAGAGGCAAGTGCTGCACACCCAGAACAGGTGCAGAGGCAAGTGCTGTACACCCGGAACAGGTGCAGAGGCAAGTGCTGTACACCCGGAACAGGTGCAGAGGCAAGTGCTGCACACCTGGAACAGGTGCAGAGGCAAGTGCTGGACACCTGGAACAGGTGCAGAGGCAAGTGCTGTACACCTGGAACAGGTGCAGAGGCAAGTCCTGCACACCTGTAACAGGTGCAGAGGCAAGTGCTGGACACCTGGAACAGGTGGAGACAAGTGCTGTACACCTGGAACAGGTGCAGAGGCAAGTCCTGCACACCTGGAACAGGTGCAGAGGCAAGTGCTGGACACCTGTAACAGGTGCAGCGGCAAGTGCTGGACACCTGGAACAGGTGGAGAGGCAAGTGCTGCACACCTGGAACAGGTGCAGAGGCAAGTGCTGGACACCTGGAACAGGTGCAGAGGCAAGTGCTGTACACCTGGAACAGGTGCAGAGGCAAGTGCTGTACACCTGGAACAGGTGCAGAGGCAAGTGCTGGACACCTGGAACAGGTGCAGAGGCAAGTGCTGGACACCCGGAACAGGTGCAGAGGCAAGTGCTGCACACCTGGAACAGGTGCAGAGGCAAGTGCTGGACACCTGGAACAGGTGCAGAGGCAAGTGCTGTACACCTGGAACAGGTGCAGAGGCAAGTGCTGTACACCTGGAACAGGTGCAGAGGCAAGTGCTGTACACCTGGAACAGGTGCAGAGGCAAGTGCTGGACACCCGGAACAGGTGCAGAGGCAAGTGCTGGACACCTGGAACAGGTGCAGAGGCAAGTGCTGTAGACCCGGAACAGGTGCAGAGGCAAGTGCTGCACACTTGGAACAGGTGCAGAGGCAAGTGCTGCACACCTGGAACAGGTGCAGAGGCAAGTGCTGGACACCTGTAACAGGTGCAGCGGCAAGTGCTGGACACCTGGAACAGGTGGAGAGGCAAGTGCTGGACACCTGTAACAGGTGCAGAGGCAAGTGCTGTAGACCCGGAACAGGTGCAGAGGCAAGTGCTGCACACTTGGAACAGGTGCAGAGGCAAGTGCTGCACACCTGGAACAGGTGCAGAGGCAAGTGCTGGACACCTGTAACAGGTGCAGCGGCAAGTGCTGGACACCTGGAACAGGTGGAGAGGCAAGTGCTGGACACCTGGAACAGGTGCAGAGGCAAGTCTTGCACACCTGGAACAGGTGCAGAGGCAAGTGCTGTACACCTGGAACAGGTGCAGAGGCAAGTGCTGTACACCTGGAACAGGTGCAGAGGCAAGTGCTGTACACCTGGAACAGGTGCAGAGGCAAGTGCTGTACACCTGGAACAGGTGCTGAGGCAAGTGCTGTACACCTGGAACAGGTGCAGAGGCAAGTGCTGTACACCTGGAACAGGTGCTGAGGCAAGGGCTATACATCTGGAACAGGTGCAGAGGCAAGTGCTGTACACCCGGAACAGGTGCAGAGGCAAGTGCTGGACACCTGGAACAGGTGCAGAGGCAAGTGCTGGACACCTGGAACAGGTGCAGAGGCAAGTGCTGTACATCTGGAACAGGTGCAGAGGCAAGTGCTGGACACCCGGAACAGGTGCAGAGGCAAGTGCTGGACACCTGGAACAGGTGCAGGAGGCAAGTGCTGTACACCTGGAACAGGTGCAGAGGCAAGTGCTGGACACCTGTAACAGGTGCAGAGGCAAGTGCTGGACACCTGGAACAGGTGCAGAGGCAAGTGCTGGACACCTGGAACAGGTGCAGGAGGCAAGTGCTGTACACCTGGAACAGGTGCAGAGGCAAGTGCTGGACACCTGGAACAGGTGCAGGAGGCAAGCTGAGCTACATACCTGTAACATGCACTGCCTTTGAGTGTGTCCTATCTGCCAACTTCCCTAGGTCTAAACAAGCCACCCGATGTAGGTGGGAGAGGATTGGATAGTTATTTAGGGCTTTTAGAGGAGACAGCACCCCACTTGGGTTTAATTAATCTAGACCGAACCTGGATAGACCAGCCAAGTGCCAGGGCAGCACGTCCCACCTGGGCCATCAGGTTGTGATATACCTGAGCTTAGACTGCAGGTTGGTCCAGGGAAGGGTCTTCTCAGATGGACCACTCCATCCTGAGCAAAGCACAAGGGAGGGGCTCAGGACCAGGCATCAGTGTGGCATGCCTACCTGCCCCGTCCAGGACAGGGGCCTGAGGGAGTGGCTTCCCTGCCAGCTGGGGTGCATGCAGGTCAGTGCAGAGGACAAGAATGCACCACTCATAACAAGATGAGTGGAGTGATTCTCCCTTCCCCACTGGTCACCTCTGAGGCCTTGTAGACTGGTGGGGAAAATACCCCATAAGATAGTCAAAGGGCTGGAGCGGCTCCCAAAGGAGAAGCAGCTGACGCTGACACCTGGTGTAATGGTCAGTGCCCTCTAGAGTAACAGAACTTACAGAATACATATTTTATATGGTATTTATTATATGTAGTATGACTATATAGGGTTTTAAAATATATATATGATTATTGTTATATGTAATATATAGAGGGCATTATAATTGGTTATAGACTGTGGTACAACTAATACAACAGTGCCTGCCTATGAATAGAAGGTCCAAGAATCCAATAGTCAGTCCACCAGGCTGAATGTATCAAATGGTCTTCAGTAGACTCCGAAATCCTAAAGTAGGCTCTAGTGCCAGTGACGGGAGGGACCTGCCTATGACAGTGAGTAAGCAGGCAAAGAGAGAGTCCCCTTCTTCCGTGTCCTTTAGATAAGGTTGCCAACAGGTGTGGCCCAGACAGGAAGATCCAGATGAGGAGAGGATCGTCCCACTGCCAACGATGAAGCAAAAATCCCTCACAAGTGTGCCCAGCCACTGTTGGGTTCTCGTTAGTTCCAGATGCAGTCAAGCTGACTACCAAGAACAGCCACCACACCGGGGAGACATCTTTGGGTGTCCTACTTTGGAACGCTGCTGCTTTGATACACACAATGGCCAAAAGAATGTTGGGGAGGAAGGGGTTTATGGTCTCCAGTGTCTCCATCCCAGTTCCTCACTGAGGAGGCAATCAGAGCAGGAACTCAAGCAGGAGCAGAGGCAGGAGCCAGAGGAAAACGATCAAGAAAATGCCCACAGACATGTCCAAAGGTCAATCTGAAGGAGGGATCTTCTCAATTAAGGCTCCCTTTTTTTCCCAAATGGCTCTAGTTTGTGCTAAGTTGAGAAGAAAAAAAAAAACCTAACTTGCTCTGGTGGGAGAAAAGGACAAGGGCTTTAAAAGATGAATAGGAGTTCACTGACAGTCCTAAGAAGGAAAAGGCATTTTTAGGCAGAGCTTACAGCCAGTGCAGTAGAACAGAGATGTGGAGGGGGCTGGAGGGCAGCAGGAGACTGGTATCTTTGAACTAGCTTGAGCTAGCACCTGGGAGAGGTGTGTGGCCCTAGAAGAGGGCTCAGGTGTTAGCCCATCTGGGAACCTATGTGCTCCACAGTGTTCCAGGGAGGAACTGTTGCTGTCCCCAACCTACAGATAAGGAAACTGAGGCTCAGAAATGACTTACTGGGGGCTTTTACATGTGATTGTGGTTAGGCTAGGAATTGAAAGGATCATTGCTTCAGTTCATCTACCCTAAAACTAAAGATAACAACGCCACACAAGGGGATGGCTGTTACCTTGCCTAGGTCGCCTCTGGTTGTTGGGGTAGGATGGGGCTCCTGACTCACCCACTTTCTGAGTGGCAGAAGCCTGGCACACAGTGGGGCTAGGCTGCCTTGCTTGGCATGTTGACTTTGTGAGAAGTGTGTCCAGGGCCAGGGCAGGATGCTGAGGACAGAGCTTAGGGCAAAGGCGCCCAATGAGACCACTGGTTTCCTAGCAGCCAACGCTGTGCTAAGGGGTTGTATGACCAGATTTAATTAAGAAGCACACATGTCCCTGCTGCAGGCTGGCTGTGACCAGGGTGTGGACCTGCAATTAAAGCTTAGCCTTATAAAACCAGCACAGAGGCATGGGTGCCGGAGCCACTGGCCTTCCCGAGAAGAGTGTGCCCTCCATGCCTATGTTATTTATCGAGTTAATTTTGCCTTCTGCAGCGTGAAGCCAATCTGGGACCATGAGTCCTAACCCTGGCTCAGAGCTGGCCATGTGCTGCCTCCTTTGAGGGAGGAGGGAGGCCTCTATGCCTGCGCCTTGCTCAAAGAACCTAGGTGAGGTTTTGGTGGCTTTGCTGGGAGGTAGCAGATGACAGTTCTCTGGGGTCTTCAATCATGCCATCCAGATGGCAGAGAGCTATAGCTGCCTCCCGAGCTGAGGAAGGTCCCAAAGAGACATCAAGGGAAGGACTCTACACCTGGCAGTTACTTAGAGTACAGTGGCTTTGGTGGTCCCTCGTTAGACAACTGGATAAAACCTGGGGCAGCTGAGGAGCCAAGGCAGGCACTCAAAGTAGCATCTACAGGAATTATTGTGGAGGTCTGACAGAAAGCTTCAGGTTCGAGTCTTGACTCTGATGCTTGGCAGTCATGTGGGTCCTGTGTCTCTGCTCATCGGCAAAGAGGGACGACAACCTTCATCACCAGCCAGAACGCAGTGCCCGTGCCTTGAGAAAGGAGTGGAGTCTTCTATGGTGCCTGGGAGGACCCCCAAGGCTGAAAGTAGGCTCTCTGGAGTCTGGCTTTGTGCCCATCTCAGGACAGAGCTTCCCAGGAGGCCATCATGTCAGCACCCTGCCGGCAGGAACCACTTCCGGCACATTAACTCCAGGTGCCCACTGCTATCAGGTGGAGGGATGGGGGTTGGGAGTTGCGTGTGTAGGGGTGACAGTCTCATGGCCAGATAGTGTCCCGATAGCAGGGCCTTTGGGACAAAGCTATCGGAGGGCGACGACAGGATACTGAATGGGTTTCTCGGAGCGGGTACCGAATTGCATTCGGCTTGGATTTAATTAAAAAGTCTCAAATCTTTCTGATAATCCTCCCCGCAACGGCTGAAGCGGGGCCTGCAGCGGGCTCCCTGGCAACGGGCGCATCCTGCTGATAAAGAACTTCCAGGGGAGGAGATTGTGAGCCCCTCGACTGCCGCCACTATCATCCCTGCCCATCGCCGTGCAAGGCCAGGGTAGCAGCTGTGGCCCCCACCTCTGCAGCGAGCCTCAAGCCCTTTGTGCCCCACGCTCCTCTGAGACCCCTCTGTGGATCTCTTTGTTCAGAGCTGAATCCCCTGCCTGGCATCCACACCCCTTCCCCTCCCCCGGCCTCCCCCCCTCCCCCGGCCTCCCCCCCTCCCCCAGCGCTGGGCTCTTGCCTCCTCCTGGTCCTGCGAAGCTGCAGATTCCATGTCTCTCTGTCCTGGAAGTACAAGTGCAAGTCTGAGTGCACTGGAGGAGGATGAGGTCAGGCATTGGTCTCTGATAGCACTGGCCGCCTGCAGCCTCTGCCTGCCGCCTCTGCCTGCCGCTTCTGTGCAGCCCAGCATCCTTCCTTGTCCTCAGAAGCTACAGACCCAACTCTGGTTTACAGGTTACGTGCCCCCTCTGGAGTGGGCTCAGGGATGGCTGATGAATGAGTGAATGAGTAAGTGAATGAATGAATGAGTGAACGAAGCTAACTAAGCCCACCATAGTCCCAGGGCTCCTTCTCCATCACTATGGATATCCCTACTGACTTGGAGGCTCTACCAAGGGATGACTCCAGAGAATCAAACAGTGTCCAGAGGCTGCCACTAGGGGCGCACTTGCAGGCACGGATTCCCCCGGGGCTGGGCTGGGGCTACCGG
Organism: Tokudaia tokunoshimensis; assembly: GCA_036184795.1. Taxonomy (NCBI): domain Eukaryota; kingdom Metazoa; phylum Chordata; class Mammalia; order Rodentia; family Muridae; genus Tokudaia; species Tokudaia tokunoshimensis. The sequence goes on from BTHU01000004.1 coordinate 7,076,375, forward strand.
TTCTGAAGTCACACTGCTCAGGTTTGATTGTTATCAGTCACAGACATCTCTGTGGTCTGGGCTTCCTCATCTAAAGAGTGGGGTCATTGGGCTTTTCAGGGGACCTGCTTCCAGACTGGCGGTGAGTGAGCTAAGCCGGAGCCTGTGGGAGATGGCCGGTGGCACATGCTTGCTCCGTCCTTGGGAGGACCTCTGATGAACGGAGAAACAAAGGGCGTGGAGGCAGAGCTGGGTCTGCTGAAGCCAGGCTGGTACCCTACGTCAGCAGCCTCCTCCCCGAGAGCTGCCTGCCGCTAGCGATGCCCACCCTGCCCTCACAGTGGTCTATGTTGCCCACCCTCCCTTCCAGAGGTGAAGCCCCAGCACTGAGAATAGGTAGCAAATTCTGTCTCAAAGACCACATCCCTGTATTAGGCCCTCCTTGGCATCAGCCCTGTGCTACGAGTGCCCTTCCCGCCTCCAGGTTTTAGTGCCGGGAACAGCTCCACCCTGTTTCATTCTTCAGAGAGGAATGTGGTCGTCTCAGAGATGGTACCTACTACTGGTACTGTTACAAAGATGTGAGGATGAAGGTGTGGGAGGGGGAGGGGACTGGGGTGAGCCGGAAGAGCCAGGCTGTCCTGAGTCCCCGGTCAGTTCAGGGATGAGAACTAACGTGGACATTCTTATCTAATCTATATGACAACTCAGTTTCAAGCCTACGATGTTTACCTAACAGAGGAAAGCAGGGTTCAGAGAGGTCAGGACTTTTCCTGAGGCTGCACAGCTCACAAACCAGTGCTCAGCAGAGGCCTTGGCAAGACCACTGTATCCCAAACAGAATCAAACGTATTCCCCTCCTCAAAGGCCTCAAGCCCTCCCTCACCCAAACCAGCACGTGCTGCTAGAGTAAGCTCTCCGCATCTTAGGGTGAATCAGATGGCAACCAAGCCCCAGGAGAGATGTGCCAACCTATTAGTATGCCCGTGAAGGTAGCCTCTGACATCTCCCCTAGAGCAGCTGTTCTCAACCTGTGGGTCACGCCACCTTTGCATGTTGAACGACCCTTTCATAGGGGTCTCCTAAGAGCATCAGAGAACATAGATATTTACACTAAGATTGATATCAGTAGCAAAATTACAGTTATGAAGTAACACTGAAGATAATTTTATGGTTAGGGGTCATCACAACATGAGGAACTGTATTAACGGGCTACAGCATTAGGAAGGTTGAGAACCACTGCCCTGGAATGTGTCTTTGTCAAGGCCAGGCCCAGGGCTATCAGGTAACTGAGAGTCAAACCAAAGGGACAGACAGAGGAGCTGCAGCCTGGGGCTCCACAGTCAGAGTAGTGCCATGATTTACCCCATAGCAGTGTCCATCCCAGGGCGGGTCCCTCCATGCTGGAGATGGAGCCCAGAGAGCAGAGAGTGGCGTCATGTTCCTGGGAATATACAAGCAGGTGTGTCCAGCATAGCCAGTGCTAACCCTAGATCCCTCTGTCACTGCCAACATCAGGACACCAGGGCTTGGCTGTCACCTGCTGGGGTCTTGGGGCAGTGAGGAGGATGCAGGAGGATGCCAGGGTTGGGGGAGGTTGTGAGATCTACTGCCAGGAGAAGTTTGAGATGAGGGTGGGGCTAAAAGGGTGAGAGAGGAGAACCAACGCCCCCAAGGACCAGATGAAGCAAAAACCTCTTCCTTCCAGAACCCAAGATGAGGTTCCTGCCAGTGTGAGGTGCTTGGCGGGTTAGGAGATGTCATGGCAGGATTGAGGGGCGCATCTCCCTCCTCTAGTCTGCTCTGGAAGCTCCACGTTGATGTGTACGGTGCTTCTGTGAGCCAGCGGTTTAGATGGAGGGTCATGACGGCCACTGTGGGCACTGGGGACCATATCCACAGGAAGTGGACATTGCTAAGCGGTTGCCTAGGACAACCTGTCTCCAGGATGCACACACAGTTACCAGCAGTGGGCTTGGGGTAGAACGGGTGTTGGGCAAGTGAGGAGCTAGAGTGGAGACCTTAGGACCCTGGGTTTGGGTTAGCTATCTCCAGACTCACTCAAGCGTGGGGGGCTCTGGATACAAACCTGGGAAATAGGTCCATGAGTAAGAGACAGGGGCTAAAGGTGGGTAGCATCTCAGACCCGAGCTGTGTGCAGAGGTATAAAGCTGGCAGGGGCTGGGTCAGTTCCTGGAAGAGTGAGATATTTGGTGGGGTGATGGGGAAGGGGCTTTGGCATTTCAGGCCACAGGTCCCTGGGCTGTTTCCAGAGAGCCTGGCTGGGGGTCCACAATGAGTGTTTCTAATGAGCTTCTGGGGAATCTGACACTTGCTCAGGATGGACACAATGCAGTGGAGAAGGAAGCTTGGGAAGGGGCCTCAGTGAGACTGCGTCCTGGGCAGGCTGCACCGTGGGATGTCTTACCTTGGCCATGGTGCACCTAGGTTCATGATGTCGCCAGATGCTAGGCTCTTGGCCCACTGGACTGGCCATTTGCTGTGTGTTTTGCAGGGAAATTATTATGCCTATTTTTCAACTGGAAAATTCTGAAGGCTTGGTGAGATGGGTCCAGTGGGAAAGCACCTACTGTGCAAATAGATCCCTGAGACCCACCCAGATAAAAGCTGGGTGTCACCGTTGCTGATTCTGTGGGTGTGGAGTCAGGTGGATCCCCAGAGCCTGCTTGTCAGTCAACTTAGCCCATCGGTGAGATCTAGGTTCAGGAGAGATCCTGTCTCAAAAAGGATGGCGAAGGGTAAGAGAAGAGACACTCGACATTGACCTTTGACCAGTGTCCCTCACAGTTCACACACACGTGCACACAAACACAATAAGAAATGTTATGAAACAGACAAAATACCCACTAGAGCAGGGCTTCTCGGCCTTCCTCCTCTGCGGCCTTTAATACAGGTCCTCATGTTGAATTATTTTCGTTGCTACTTCATAACTGTAATTTTGCTACTGTTATGAATCATAATGTAAATATCTGTGTTTTCCGATGGTCTTAGGAAAGAAAGGGTCATTCTATCCCCAAAAGGGGGCATGACCCATGGGTTTAGAACAGATGTACTAGAGAAACCTTAAAGGAAGTAGAAGAAGATAAATACAAGAAAACAAAAGTGTAAAATCCTACTACCGGCAACACAGTAACACACAGGTGTTTATGTTCTAAGAATATGCACTACCTTCCTGTCCAGGGAATGTTCATGTTATTGGATTCTTGAGTGGGAAGAAATGTTGGATCAGCCCGGTACAGACAACCCATGCACATAAATACAGGCATTCACACACATGTACCCATATGCACATACATTTTTTGCAAAGATGGTATATTATTTGAATTATCTGTGCACCAGATTGTTTTTGACAGCTCTTTGTGTGAAGATGCATGAACATGTTTAGCATAGATTTTTCATAGATTTCCTTCTATTTAAAAGATATTTATTATTATTATTATTATTATTATTATTATTATTAATGTGTGTTGCCTTAATGTACATATGTGCATCAGGGAGGCCAGAAAAAGGGCATCAACTCTCTGGCACTGGGTTACAGATGGTTGTGAGCTGCCATATTGGTGCTGGGAATTGACCTCAAACTCTACAAAAGCAGTTAAGTGCTCTCAACTGCTGAGCCATCTCTCCAGCTCCCAGAATTATTTTTATTTTTAAAATTATGTGTATATTTGTCTATCTACAGGTGGATAAGTGCATGTGTGTGCAGGTGCCTGAAGAATCCAGGAGAGGGCGCCAGATCCCCTGGAACTGCAGTTACTAAGGTTGTGAGCCACCACATGGGTGCTGAGAAGGGAACCTGGGTCCTCTGCAAGAGCAGCCAGGGTTCCTAACCACTGAACCATCTCTCCAGCCCGTAATCTCTTTGACTGTTTCATACTTCTTGAACAACCTTGTTGCTCCTACTCATTCAGAATACTCTGATATACCACATATCTTGTAATTTTATTTAGAAATATATATGACTTAATATCTAATGATTTTATTTATAGATAGGGTCTCACCATTGTAGTTCTGTATGACCCGGAACATGCTATGTAGATAAGGCTGGCCCAAAACATATAGAGATCAGCCTGCTTCTGCCTCCCTAGAGCTGGGTTTAGAGGCATTGACCATCACACCAGCCTAATATTTAATGGCTTTAAATATTTGTAGCAATTTTAAAATATTTATTTTATTTATTTATTTATTTATTTATTTGTTTGTTTGTTTGTTTTCAGAGACAGGGTTTCTCTGTGTAGTCCTGGCTGTCCTGGAACTCACTCTGTAGACCTGGCTGGCCTCGAACTCAGAAATCCACCTGCCTCTGCCTCCCAAGTGCTGGGATTAAAGGTGTGTGCCACCACTGGCCGGCCAAAAATGTTTATTTTCATCTTTGGAAGAATTTTTTTTCTCTCCACACGCAAGAGTATGTGAGTGTTCACCAATGTTTTCTTCTGGTAATTCAATCAATTTCCTTCTGAAACCTTATGTCTTCAATCAATCTGGAGTTTATTTTCCTTCAAAGCAGGGCTCTAATGTTATCATTTCCTCTGTCCCCCCTCCCTTTTTTTCTTGCTGGTTTTTTTTTTCAGGACCAGGGATGGAACCCAGGGGCTCACCCACGGTCCTATACCCCCCAGTCAGCCTTTCGCTTTTTATTTTGAGTCAAAGTCTCACAAAGTTGCTTAAGCTGGTCTTGAACCTTTGATTCTCCTGCCTCAGCTTTCTGTGTAGCTGGAACTGTAGTCCTGTGCCACCACAAACAGCTTCCTCCTCCTCCTCCTTCTCCTCCTGGCTGAGACATGTCAGGTCTATGAAGAAGTCTGGAAGGCTGGGTAAGTTGCCTGTCACTCAGGCTAGAAAGCAGTCGGGGTGGGAGCACGGGCCTAGGTTGTTGCCTTCACTCTCAGTCTTCTCCAGAACAGTTAATAACCAATGGGGCTGGAGAAGATGGCTCAGGGTGAAGAGCACTGGATGCTTTTCCAGAGGACCCTGGTTCAAGTCCCAGCACCCCACATTGTAGTTCACAACTGTTTGGTGCCCTCTTCTGGCTTCTGTGGGTCAGACACCCACCTGGTTCACAGACATTTAGGTAGGCAACACACACACACACAATTAAAGAAATAAACAATATTTTTATCCCACTTATTTACTTGTTTGTGTGTGCATGTTCCAGTGTGCATATGACGTTAGGAGACAGCCTGGGAGAGTCAGTTCTCTTTTACCGTGTGGGTCCTGGGATCGGTGCTCAGGTTGTTAGTTTGGCAGCCATTTCTTTCTGTTTTAAAATTTTATTTTATTTTACGTACGTTGGTGATTTGACTACATGTATGTCTGTGTGAGGGTGTCAGAGTCCCTGGAACAAATGTTACATACAGACAGTTGTGAGCCACCATGTGGTTGCTGGGGATTGAACCTAGGTCCTCTGGAGAAGCGGTCAGTGTTCTTAACAGCTAAGCCATCTCTCCAGCCCCTGGCAGATAGCTCCTTTAACAGTACAAGAACAATTCTGTAAAAGTAACTTAATTGCCTGATGTAATTGTTATCCTGGAAGCTTTCTGCTGAATAAACTCAGTCTTCCTAGTTCTTTTTGATTTCTGGCTGGCTGGATCAGCTCAGCTGTTCTGGCTCAAACTCTTCTCCAAGCTAACTGATTCAGTCTGGCTTCTCTCGGCTTCTGACTGAATTGCTCTGCTTGGCCTCAAACTAACTTTGGCAATCTGTTCTAATCTTCTGGCTCCTAATCATTCTCTGGCTCATTCTGTCTTCACCTGTGTCTAGATTGTTCTCTCTGCCTTGACTCTGTAAAAATGCCCCAGTAAAACTGCTTCCTCTGCTGACTGTGAGCTGTGTGAACTCTCAGACAAACTCATCCCCACTGCACTACACTGACTACCAACTGCCTGAACAGAACTCACTGCCATTCAACCCAACCGCCTCTTCCTGCTCTCTTAACAGCCTCTCTTTCCTATGCTCTTCTCATAACAGTTGTATGTATCTTATTCTGCCAAATCTTTCTTTGATTTGTCACTTTGTCTGCCCTTCAACCAGACATCATTGTTTGGGATTAAAAGTGTGAACTAAGGGTGTGTCTGTAGTCTAGCACAAGTAGCCATGTTGCTGGGTTAAAAGTCCTCTACACGATTCTTTTTATCTATTTATTTTTAAAAATCTTTTTTTTTATCTATTTATTTTTTAAAAATCACTCAGTACTTGCCAGGCTCTGTGCACAGAGCTCTGTGTTGATTTATTTATTGCTACATCTCTAGATTTCATAACCAGCTTTCCAAAGAAAAGGTTTGTGGAGATTTGATGGTGATTTCTGTGGTGTGAACACTCCAGTTGCAAGCAGGAGCTCACTGAGCACAGAGCTAGGTGATGGTAGGGATGCCATGCACAGTCACGGTCCTCAGTGTCTCTCACAAGCTCTGGCTTCTTTCTTTCTTTCTTTCTTTCTTTCTTTCTTTCTTTCTTTCTTTCTTTCTTTCTTTCTTTCTTTCTTTCTTTCTTTCTTTCCTTCCTTCCTTCCTTCCTTCCTTCCTTCCTTCCTTCCTTTATTTTTTTCCCTTTTTTGAGACAGGGTTTCTCTGTGTAGCCATGGCTGTCCTGGAACTCACTCTGTAGACCAGGCTGACCTCAAATTCACAGAGATCCCCCTGCCTCAACCTCCTGAGAGCTGGGATTAAAGGCATGCATCATTATCACCTGGCCTTACTTCTTTTCTTAATTTTGTTTGTTTGAGACAGGGACTCTATGTAGCCCTGGGTGGACTTAAACTCACAGAAATCCTCCTGCCTCTGCCTACCAAGTGCTGGGACTAAGGTATAGGACCCAGCTCCTTTTCTTAAGAACAATATTATATTGAGTGTGGGTGCGTGTGTGTGTGTGTGTGTGTGTGTGTGTGTGTGTGTGTGTGCATGCATGTGTGCAGATGCCTGTGGAGGCCAGAAGAGGGTTTGGATATCCTGGAGCTGGAGTTGCAGGCAATTGTGAGCCTTCTGACATGCTGGGAACTGAACTCTGGTCTTGCAAGAACAGCTAGAGTCCTCAAGGCTGAGCCTCTCTGCAGCCCCTCTGGTCTCATCTTTGTCTTTTTGGCTGTGCAAGAGGCAGCAGCCAAAAGACTATTTCTGCCTAGAATATGTCTTGCACACCTTATACACCTTGCACACTTGCCACAGGCCCAAAGTAACGGTGAACCAAACCTCTCAAACAGCAGGTCAAATAAACATCTATGCGTCTGTAACCACATCATTCACAGTACACACACCATAACCACAGGCAACTCCTCAGGATGTTGGCTGGCAGTAAAATGATGAGTGGGGAACTTTTACTACTTTTGATCTGAATATCACTTATTTAATTGAAAGTTTAGATCATTCGTGTATGTGTGAGTGACTGTGCACACTTGTGTTCACGTGTGCAAAGGCCAAAGGACTACCTCTGGTGTGGTTCCTCAGGCACTGTTCACCTTTTGTTCATACAAAAAAATTGCTGTATTTTTATTTTACGTATGTTTATATTTTGCTTACATGTTGTATATGCAACACGTGTGCAGTGCCCAAGGAGGCCACAAGAGGGCGTCAGATACCCGGGGACTAGAGTTACATATGGTTGTGAGCTGCCATTTGGGTGCTGGGAATCCAACCCAGGTCGTCTAAGAGCAGGAGGTACTCTTGGATGCTCAGTCCTCTCTCCAGCCCCTACCCTTTTAGTTTTTGAGTCAGGGTGTCTCACTGGTTTGGGATTCACAGATTAGACTTAGGCTGACTGGCCAGGGAGCCTCCTGTCTCTACCTCCTAGCACCGTGATCATGGCATGCATTACCACACCTGCCTTTTGAAATATGGTTTCTAGAAACTGAACTTGGGTCCTCAAACTTGCAAAGTGAACACTTTACTGACCCACCAACTTTATAAATTAAAAAGTTAAAACACACTCCTAGATCACAACATTATTTCCTAAACATCTAACATGAAGGCCTCATAAACTAGTATGAACTAATTCTAGCACATGAAGACATCCCCAGCTGTAGATGCTGATATCCAGGAGGTAGAAGGAGATGCCCAGACAATATACGGTACAGTTGGGTATCTTTAACAAGCCTCAGGTTTCCCATCTGTGAAATGGGGACAAGAAACTGTATCTCTCAGGGTATTGCAGGAGACTGAGCTATTTCCAAACAATTAGCAAACAGAAAATGCTCAGTAAGTGGGGATCAGACCACTATTGTGATATCATTGCTTATTTTCCTTTAAAAATAATTTTATTTATTTGGCATGTGTGTGAGAGAGAGCTAGTGTTTGGGCATGCAGTTTTCAGCACTCAGTTTTCTCCTTCCACCATAATATCTGGAGATCAGAGTCTTGTCTTCAGGCTTGTCTCCCACCAATGGTTTTACCACCTAAGCCATCTTGCGAGCCTCGTTATTTCAATAATAATAACAAACATGGATCCTACCCTTAAGATACTCATATTTGCCTCTAATCCCAGTACTTGGGTACTTGGGAGGTGAGACGGGTAAATCTCTGAATTAGAGGCTAGCCTGGTCTACATAATGAGTTCCTGGACATCCAGGGCTATGCTCCAGAGGAAGGAGGTAGATGACAGCATATGTATGTATATATGTACATGTATACATTATCATATATATTACAATATGCCATACATTATTACATATATATTATCATAGGATTTTTTTTAAGTCGTGTATCCCAGGCTAGCCTTAAGCTCCAGTATACAGGCAAGGATGACCTTGAAGCTTGACTCTTCCCTCTTCTTCCCCTGTAGACTGGAAAACAGTCAAGTGGTTTCACTGCTAATGCCACATCTGGGCGCTGGGGATCAGGCTAAAGGCCTGTGCATGCTGGACAACACTCTGCCGGCTGAACCACCTCCTCAGTCCTTCCCAGAATCCCGATTTAGGAGAAAACTCAGGTTTCCTGGATGAGGTGGATTCTGAACTGGACACATCAGGGTGGGAGATGAGGCTAAAGTCAACAGGAAGAAGCTGAGTGTCAAGTGTGAGTTTGCACTTTCTTGCAAGAGTAAAGGAGCCACCATAGGCAGGAACCCGGCAGCCAGATTGGCCTTGTGAGGCTCAGTGTGGCTGCAGTGTGGAGAAAGGCCAGGAGGGAGAAAGAATGGCAGTGGCCATTGGCGGTGCCCTTGACCCCTCCTCCCCCGCGGCAGGAGTCCCTCCCCCGCAGCCCTTACTCTAGCCAGGGCCACTAATCCTGGTGACACTGGGTCCTGAGGCTGGGGTGGGGCAAGCAGGGCAGCTGGCCTCAATTAGCTTGGGAGGCGGGTCTGGACATTGTCATTAGGAGAAAACCAGAGCCCAGCCATAAACTCTAATGAATGCATTAATGGAAGGCTTGTGGCCTCAAAGGGGGGAAAAAGCAGGTCTAAATAAAGTTATTAACACAGCCCACCTGTGTTCGGCCTCAGCCGCTATTGTTCAAATAGCCCATTAGTTTCCCTGAGCAGCCCGGCTTGGAAGGCAGCCCTGCCTCTCTGAAGCAGCCATTTAACTGCGTTCACATAATTCAATTAGATTTCTCAGTCCTAGTCCAGAGGCATGGCCGCGGCTTTCATCTCAGTAATGGCCTGCAGGCCAGAGAGGGGAGTATGGGGTTAAGAAAGGCTTGGCCCCTGCCTGTGATGCTGTTCACCAGTATCAGAGGACCCTCAAACGAGTTTCCTGGGGTAGCGCTCCCCAGCCTTCAAAGAGGGGTTTGAGCCTCATCTGCCTGGCTCAGGATTTGCACTCAGACTCACAAACATTATCCACCTGGTGTCCAGCCCCACACCTCTGGTTCCCCCCATCTCCTCTGTCCCACATCTTCACCCATCTCTCCTCCCTCCACACAGTCAACCCTATTAATAAAGAGTTGAGAAAATTCATTAGGAGTGAGCCTTTTATAGATTCCGCTAAAGCCTTCTTCCTACTTCTGTCACCGAAAAAGGGATAAAAGTGCCTTTATCACTCTACAACTTGTTAATGTCCCACCCCGGGAGCACTTCATCTGTAATAAACATCTTCACAAAATATGCGTCTCCAGGGAGGAGCCGTTAATTTCCTAGAGGCCTCCCACATGTGAGGGTTTTTATTGCCTGCAGGTGCTCCTGTGGTATTGCGGGAACCACTAATAAACCACTAGTAAACTGCAGGTAACCACGGCAGACCAATGGGCTATGCACCTGTCTGCCAAAGCTCACAGTACCAGCCTCTCCCTCCCAAAGCCCAGCCCTGGTCTGGTCCTCTCCCCTGAGTCCAATCTGCCCCCCAACCTGCCCCTCGAGACGACCAGCCTGACCGACAGGTAAGTTATGCTGCCTCTAACTTCCTTGGTCCACTTACAGAGCCTTGGGAGGGGCCAGGCCTCTGCTGTCCTCGTCATTGGAAAATTCCACCCCTGGAAGCGTCGCGCCTTAGCAGGGGTTCCCTAACACACAAAGCTATGGACACCCATTTTCTTTGGCACCTTCTCCCCTCTACCCTGTTTGCCTGTTTGCTGTCAGGCCCTCCTATTATGCGTCTCTGAGACACTGTGATTATTGACACACGTAGCTTCCTGGTTTTCTTAATAATCACTATGGAGGGGGAGAGAGTTCTCTCTCAAGTGGGATTCCTGCAAAATGTGGCTTGCATATCTTAAGGGCAATTTCTTGAATGTTACCAGAAATGTTACTAGAAACATTGTAGCCCAGTCAGTAGGGGGAAAGAAACAATTACTAAAGGAATAATTAGAAGTTTGAATTTAATAAGTCTCTCTCTGCTCTTGGGTTCATTCCAATTTTTGATGACTGAACAAATTGTGGGGTCCATGCTTGGGGTCCTGATGGTGTGTCCGGGTGGCTGTGGATGCTGTCGTAGGCTCTTTCCTGCCGGTAGATGTGAGCTGGGACCAGTCCCAGGGTTCTGGGCCTTCACAGAGACCTCAGTGGAGAGGGACAGAGGTTTAGGTCATGAGCTGGGGGCTCACAAGATGACCTATGCAGACCCTTTCTAGGACAAGGCGGCTCTGAGCGCTAGGAGTCAGGATGATTTGACCACCCTTCAAAGGTACTGTGTACAGTTTCTGGGTTTGAATTCATGGGTTTTTTTTGGGCACTGCTGTGGAGGTGGCCCAGGACCACAATGAGGTCTGGGTGGCGGCTGGTCAGCATTGTAAATGTTGGGGTGAATGTTCAATCCACTGGGCTTGCTAGGGGCAAACTTGGGGCTTGGACCTGGAGGAAACCACCCAGCTGAGATCAGAAGGACACCCATGGATTTAGCCCTCATGCGAGGAGGGGACAGGGTTTACTGTGGCTAGAGAAGCATCCAGAAAGAGAAGATAGTCTTTTATTTTTTTTTAAAGATTTATTTATTATATATAAGTACACTGTAGCTGCCTTCAGAAACACTGGAAAAAGTCATCAGATCCCATTACAGATGGTTGTGAGCCACCATATGCATGCTGGGAATTGAACTCAGGACCTCTGGAAGAGCAGTCAGTGCTCTTAACTGCTGAGCCATCTCTCCAGCTCCTGAGAGGAATCCTTAATAGGATTCTAATAAGCTTTGTTTGCAGGCAGGGACTCTTGGAAGGTTCCAGCAGTCCCAGAATCTAGGTGCTGGGGTGACATCAAGCCCGGAGGATTGTCATTGCTGGTCTGGGATGGAGAGTGTCAGCATATGACGTGGTCACCAGGGTCAAGGGGAGTCTCTCAGTCCTCACCAGGGGTCAGATCAGCTGGTTAGATCTTGTTTGTGTATCCGAAAAGGTTGGAAGTTGGCCTGTGAAAGTGAAAGTCATTTGTTCAAGGTTCTCCAGTGAGAGAAGAGGGGAAGCGTGAGCTGGGGCGGGGCACAGACTGAGAACTCCCCCTGAGCCACCCCTGGGCTCCAGAGCCTTCTCAGCAGGTTACAGAGCAGAGGCTCACCTTGGCCGTGGGGGAGCCAGTTGCCGCATCTGCCCCTTTTCCTGAGGTATGGCTGCCCTCTCCTCCCTCCCTGGTCAGCAGGGGAGAGAGGTCACTCACCCCTGCCCCACTCCTGCCGGCCAGCCTACCCTGCCCAGCCAAGACATAGGAGGGCCAGGGACCCCTGGAGCGGCTTCTGAGGCATGTTGGCCATGATGAAAGCCTGGGAGCATGGGGCCCAGCCCAAAGGTTAGAGGAAACGGGATTATTCTGCCCAGGGAGCGGAAGGCCCAGGGGCAGGGGCCCTGGCTAATGGAGAGCACCAGATGCTGGCCAGCTGTTCTCTGTCTCCCTGGAGGCCAAGCAGGACCAAAAGGGTTGTTCTGCAGCAGGATAGAGTTAAGGTAGATAGGAGAAGGAACTGGTTGAATGGATGATACTGAAGAGAGGATGTAAGAAGTGGGGATGCTAGCTCCTGGGAGCTGAGAAGGGCCTAGGCCCAGAACCCTGCCTGGTCAGTGTACCTTTTATATGTGCAAGGAGGAGACACTTAGAAAAGATGACCCTGGAGAACCTACAACCTCCTTTTCTAGGGAGGTGACCCCTGGCAGGGCCTGCATACAGCCCCCTGCGTTCAGTGACGTAAGAGAGAGGTTTGCGAGATGTTTCAGGTTGAGGCTACTCACAGGTGTGACCACCAGGTAAAATCAAAGCCTTTGGCAGTCAGTGCCTCTGAAAAGTTCTTGTCCCACCCCCAAACCCCCATTCCCCTCACCCAACGCAGAGGCTGTTCAGGTCAGTGTTAGGAAGGCCTCAGTGGCTTGACTCTTCATCCAGGAATCCCCCGGTATTTTATGACATTTATAGGTTTCAAGTTAACTGGTAGTATGGGCTTTGGGACTGTGTATTGGGTGACCCAAACCTCCTTAGAGCCTTCGTTTCTTCGTCCCTTGACACAGAACCTCTGGAAGACAAGCTAAACTGGACACGGAAAACTTCTCTCAGGGCCAGTGGGGGAATGGGCCAGCTCCATCCCTCCATCCCTCCCTGCAGATTGCAACTCTGATTTATCAAGAAAGGAGACCGGGGCAAAGGAGTCCCTCTCTCAGCAGCCCAGCGGCCAGTTATGCCTCATCTCCTGCCTTGGACAAAGCATTGACTGACCTCAATTTTGTTTCTAGATTTTTTTTTTTTTAAGAGCTGTTCTTACTCAGCCTTTACCAGTCTGTTTAGAACACAGACAGGCTTCAGGCAGAAACAAAGGGTCACCCCTCTGTGAAAGCAACCCGCCAACAAGTGAATGATGGTTCTCAGTACTAGTCTGTCTTTGGGTCACACTTAATGCAAATAAATAAATAAATAAATAAATTCTTATTTGAAACGCATATGAAATGGGTGCCCTAATTTCACTTGCTAAATATTTGTCCTACAAAGGATCCCTTCCCTGGGGGATGGTTCCATCCCTTACAAGGGGGACCTTCCAGGTCTCTTCTGTGACAACAGGAACTGCAGCCAGACAGAGCTGCCTGCCCTCAGCCTGCGATGACAACAGGAGATTGAAGTTGCAAAGAGCAGAAGAAACATACTATTTAAGGAAAAAGTATCCATTCATATATGTTAGGAAAAGAATCTATTCGTTCATATGTATTTTACAGGACTCCCTTACCAGCTTGTCCTTGGCAGACCTCAGAGCAGTGTGTGTGTGTGTGTGTGATTTCAGTAATATTGCAATTTAGAAAAAAAAAATAGAGCCCAGGGCAAAAGATGCATTTTTCTCACTAAAGTTCTGGGCTCTTAGTGCCTCAGTTTAATTCCTTCTAGGACACAGGTGTATTTTTCAGTGTTAAAAATGTAAAGAAAGCCTTTAATCCCAGCACTTGAGAGGTAGAGGCAGGTGGATTTCTGAGTTCGAGTCCAGCCCCACCTACAGAGTGAGTTCCAGGACAGCTAGGGCTACACAGAGAAATCCTGTCTCGAAAAACCAAAAAGAAAAAAAAAAGAGAGAAAAGAGAAAAGGCAAATTCAAAAGTGCCAGTCTGCTGGATGGCGCTGGCCATACAGGCTTCCTTGCAGCAGTGAGATTTCATTTTTTAAATCGTTGAGGGATTTTTGAAAAGATTATTTCCAAAAGGCTGTCCCATTTGCTTAAGAAGGTTTTTGCCTTTCTGTCGTTTTGGGCCTCTTTCTTTTTTGAGCAAAGACAAAGATGTTGAAGACTATTATTTGAACTGAACAAACAGGAAAACAGCCTGACCATTTGGAGGATGGATAAATAGTAACTGAACTATAAATAGCAACTGAAAGTAGTCATAGCACAGCAAGAGTGTTCCTGTTAGTCTTAGAAATAGTTTAATGTTTGAGTTAATGCTTGAGTTTCTGTTTTGTACGCCGGTAGCCATACACGGACATGCCGTAGCTAATATTTCCAGCTTATGTCCAGGTTACTTTCTTACAGATTCTTTCTAGAGATTCGGTGGCTTATAAACAAACTATCGTCGGGGACCAGGAGAAATATTGCAGCATGGGAAGCTGATGCAGCCAGGTATCTCCTCTCTAGAATGGTCTCTGGGGGTTGCCAAGCTCCACTCTTAAGACATGAAATTTTGTAAACCCCTGGTTCTCATCAACGTCCACACTTGCTGCTACCCACATGCATCGAAGGCAGAGGATGGAGGGGAAGGGTGTGTGTTGCTGATCACAGAACACGGCTACACTCCAAGGGGCCAAACCCAGGCCTGTACCCCATTTCCCATCCTCTCTGATGCTCTGAACTCAGGTCTCAGACTGAAACCTCAGTGAGGCCGGGAGGTGAGAAGGCCACTTGATGCCTCTTAGAGCCCAGTGCCAGAGGTGTCATCAAAGAGTTAACTAGGATGTCCCAGTGTGTAAATGTGGGATAATTAGGAAACAAATTCTACAAACATCTTGAAAGAGGTAAAAGACCTTTGATCTTGCCATAGAGCGGCAGACATCACCACGCTGCTGCCGGCCTTCTGGGGCAGACACATCTCATACCAGGCTAGAGGATGGTATCTTTTGAGAAATCAACCGACACCTAATCCCAGGGTCCCTTAATTATCCTAACTGGTTTCGCATGGCCCAAGGCATTTTCCCCAAAGATTAGAGCTGGAGGAGAACTGACACAGTAATTAAATATGCAATTTGCCAAGCGTGGGCAATATGGCTTTGAAATCACCTTTGCAGGAAGCTTTACAGCTTGCTCACTGACATGTATATTGCGGGCTTCAGACTTTTATTTAAGCTGTTTTGATTGCCTTAATGGATTAATACCAAGCACCGTCAGTGAGGGGGCAAAGACTTGGGGGCTGTTTCTAATTTCGAAAATATTGCGCCTGCTTCCTCTGGTGTTGTGGGGAACTTAAAGCCACAGGCAGGTCCCACAAATAATGGCCGGCCATATGAATGTGTGTGTGTGCCTCATGTGCGGCGTTACAGGGAGCTCCCATGATGCCAGGCGGGCATCAGTCCTGCCTCAGGCAGGCCTCGGTTGCGGTTTTGTGCTTTTGGCCCTTGGCTCCATTTTGATGGCATTCCTGAAGTGAGCCCATTGTCTGTGGGAAGCAGGATCCCGTTCAATCCAGGGCTCCAGGGCAGCATCCAGGGGTGTGGAGGAATGTTACTATCCTAGCTTATAACTCTTGGGTAAGAAACATTCCTCAGGGCTGGGCCAGGGGAGCTTGCTAGCTGGGATTCCCAACCCAGCCTGTGTCGCTAGCATCTATGGGAGGCTTCTGGAAACCTGAGCCCAGAGCAACTATTTCGGATCATGTGCTCCGATTTGGGGGATCTGAGTTCAGGGGAAGGAGAGTGTACCTTGCACGCCATTTCGGCAAGCTAGGTACTGAGGCAGGGTCCTGGAGTCTTCCTGGACAGAACCAGCTGGGGGAGGCTTTGTAGTGGTGGGTGGGACACTTGGAGTAGGTTACCCTCTGGGCAGAAGGTATGTGCTGAAAAAGTCAAAGGGCTGGCTGGGAAGGAAGAGGTTATAGAATACAGCAAGATCAAAGAGGTCCCCGCTGCTCTCACCTGCAGTCACAGGACTGCGGAAACTCATCTTGAGTTTGAGGCTAGTCTGGTCTACGCAGCGAGTTCCCAGCCAGCCTGGGCTATAGCGGGAGACACAGAACAAAGCAGAGGTAAGGAGGAAGAGATCCTCGCACAGATAGATGCCGGCTCAAGCTCGTGCAAGCAGAGACAGTGGGCTCCTCACCTTTGAAGGAAGGACAAGGCCTAATTGTCCCCGGGATGTAAGGAGTGGCTTGACTTTTTCATCCTTTTTGAATGCCTTAATGAGGCTGTGGCCTCTCGGTGGGAGCTTTGCTCCCTGAAACTGGGTTTGATAAAGTGGACTGACTGTCTGGGACGAGTTACTGGGTTCTACTCCTTTCCCTTTTGAACTTTGTGGTGGTTTTGTTCTTTTGTGGCGGGCAGGGTGGGGACAAAGAGTCTGGGCTCTGGTCTCAGTTGGCACAGGCCATCCTACCACCCAGAACACCCCAGTGTTGGGAGATAGGGAAACCTTGGTCATTAGCAGTGGGTAAAAGGAGGGCTTGGAGTAACAGCATATTCAGATGTCTTTGTCCACTCAGCAGGGGCTACTAGGTCAGGCAGCTTAGGGCATCAGACCGACTTGGTACCTGTGCGGCCACAGGCCTGAATCACAGCAGCATTGATGTCTGTGGATCTCTCTGCACCAGGCTCGGGGCCAATGGTCTGACAAGAACCATCGATTACAGCCTCCAATCAATCACACCCTTTGGTAGAGGATTAGATGGCTTATTGCAGATGCAGGAGGTGATGGCCCCTCTTGCATCCACCGACTTTACTAAGGACCCCAAGTGGCTTCTGGACCCCTCGACACTCTCAGTTTTCCACTGTGTGTCCTGTGCACTGTTCTTGCCTGTATTTGTTTCTGTGAATTACAACACCCTAGCTCTGGGGTCCCAGGGCTCCTGCTCTCGGTTCCCCCCATTTTATGATAGGATACAGCATCCAGACTCTCCTGAGACCCCCCCTGCCCATGGGGCCCTGGAAGAGACGGCTAAGCCAGCCACACATGGGGCAGGAGGTAAGGGAAGGGTCTGTTGCTTGCTGCAGCTGTCCCCTGGAGGAATGGCAGCCCAGCGGGCCTTGGCTTTGATCTCTGGTGATTAAAACCAACTCCCTCTGGGTGGGCGGCTCCCCCTTTGAGGATGCCCTCCCTCCTGGTCAGCAGACATGGAACAGAGTGGGGCTGCTGTGTCCAGTCTGGTCCTGATCCCAAGACAGCTGTGAAGTGCCCAGCTCTGGTCATGGCAGGCCTGGGATAAGAGTCCAGGGGCCTGTGTCTCCTCTCCCGATCCCAGCTGGTCCCTTCTTGCCCTGGCCAGCAGCTGGTGCTTTAGGCTTCTCCACTGGGGTTCCTCAACCTTCTCTTGGGCAATGCCAGCCTGTTTGCCTGCTTATGCCGCCCTCTCTCTGCAGGCCACTGCTCTGTGAGGAACCTTGACTCTCTTGGAACTTACGAGAAGCAGACATTGGGTATGAGCTGTGACTACGCTCTGCTCTGTGTCCAGGAGGCAGCACGTGTGTGTGTGTGTGTGTGTGTGTTGGGGGGGGAGTTGGTTATGACCCTGCATCACAGTCTCTTCTGCACAGGTGTTAGGGGTCCCCCAGAGTGCACCCACCCTGTGACAGAGTGAGCCATGGATCCTTTGGCTTAGTGTCTGGTGGCGTTCTACTACTGATCCTGGAGAAGGAAGGTGTGAAGATTGTCATACTGGGTGTTTCCTACTTCCTTCTTGGGGCCCACGGAGGCTCAGCTCCTGAGCAGACCTCAGGCCATCCCTGTGAGAAGCAGGAAATCTAGGTACACCTTTCCACATCCACAAGACGTGAGCACCACCAAGGTTCTCTAGGGTGGAAACCGCAGAGAGAGCAACGAAAGCAGAGGTGGGGGAGGGGTGGGGTTGGAGGTGTGGGGAGAGGGAAGAGCTTCCCTCCGCTGAAGTCTGTCTTTATTTTTGACAATTTCCTATATGCATATATCCTTCCTCAATATGCCTTCCTCCCAACTTCACCTTAAAAAAAATCCTACCAGATTTTTAATATGAAGGATATCCAAATACGGAAAAGAAAAAGCTTAAAGAGCAGGATAGACCAGGATAGACCCCCTTGTCAGCCATCTTGCTTCCTGCGGTTCGTCCTAGCAAAAAAATAACCTGGGTTCCAAAATACAAAAATATTTGTCATGACACACTTGACCTTGACCACACTCACACAACCTTTATTTATTTTTACAAATGCAATTCATTCCTTTATTGAATGTGTTTTCCATGTGTGCACACATGTACGGAGGTCAAAGGATAGCAACAGACATGGGGTCTTCCCTTCCGTCATGTGGGTTCCATGGATGGAGTACAAACCGGCGGCAAGCGCTTCTGGCCTGCTGAGCCACTTCCACGGCCCTGTATATAACTTTTATTATATAATATTATCATATTATTTTATTGTAAGATGTTATTGTGTCTAATTTATACTATAAACTCATCATAGGGACATATACAAGAGTACATGCTGCGCACATAAATATCTATGCACGATATGCAATGAATCATGATTCCAGGCATGAGGGGCTTGATTTGTATCTTTGGTGGTTGGGTGGGGGAACTCTATAGTGAATGCTCACATGCTGTTGTAGGGTGCTGCTCTCCTAGCCTAATGAGCATCGCTCCCATGAGAGCAACAGTGATCCCTTCGAGAACGTTCACGTGTGTTGATGGTCCCTCACTGCAGGAGGGGTGGGGGCACGGCACCCTGTCCTGATCTCAGCTGCTCTGGCCCGCACCTCCCAGCTATGTGTGTAATTCTGCCCTCGTGGCACGTGGCCTTGTGGTCATAGGAGGTGTTAGAGGATGGGGTGTGTGTGGAATGTTCACCAGAGGAGACCCTATCCCTCATGAGGCTATGGGGGAGTCACCACCTGAGCTGGATGGAGCAAGACTTTTGGTGGGAGTTGCACCCACTTGCTGGTTCCCCAGGTGGGACTTTGGTGGAATCACACTTTGGTTTGTCTTTGGGTCTTCTGCAAGGAAGGGTAGATATATGTCTACATATTTATAGGGAAACAAGTTCCCATAAAGCACAGCCTCCACCCCAACACAGGTAAAGCCTTGGCCATCCCAGCCATCTGTCTGTGTATACACATATCTACATTGTTTGGAAGTAAGCTTCAGACGCCATCCTTAAATACTTCAGTGTGCCTTTCTGTGGGTAAGGGTATTCTCTTAACCACAAACCATTTGAGGAAAATTAACAGCATTAGGAGAGGGAGGGACCTGGGGATTGATGGGGCATCAGTGCAGTATCACAGTTTGAAAACGGAGGCTTTACACGGTGCTATTCAGTGGAAGCCTCCCTTTGGTTTCGGTCCCCTGCTGGGCAGCAGGGGGAAGATAGACAGATGCTTGGGTTAGAGAATCCAAGCCGAGACTTAGGAGAGCTGAGGCTGGTTGGCACAGAGTCGACTCTCAGCTGTGCCTCTCAACTGTGAGTAGAAAGGGAAACTATCCCCTGCAGAGGCGAGTCCTCCAGACTGTTGTTCTAACTGTCTTCTGTCAGAGGAGAGGAGCTGGAGGGAGAGGGGAGCCTTCCAGGGCCTGGAACTGGTTTTGATTTCCTGTGAGTCTTAGGCTGACTAGGGTCCTGGCTCTCCTGGGACCGTGGAAGCTGAGTTTAGACAAGCCGGAGCAGTGGTCCCTTCTTTGACCCCTGTGGTGGGAACCTGAAGATGGCGTTGGACACATGGAACAAGGTCAGAGTTCAAGCACCCATACGCTCCTCTCTCAATTCTCAGTGATGGGTTCTCGGATCTTCCAGTTATGATATCCAAGAGGCCTCAGTTTCCCCCACAGGTCCATCTTATCTGAGGCAGCATGGCAGGGCTGTCCACCTGGTCCTCCATGTTCATTCCTGACTAGGTATCAGCATGTGGAGACCTGTAGGTGTGTTTTCAAGACTGTGTGGCTGTGTTTCTCACAGGTTTACGAGAGTGGCCTGCATGTGCCCACCTCTGTTCCTGTGTGTAAGAAAAATGGAGCAAAGACTACATTTTTGTAGCATGTATCTATATATATGACCATTTGGGGTCCATATTGAGTGGGTCCCCAAACAGGAACACATATTACAAATATGAAAACAGGATTTGAGTCAATTGAATAGATTTTATCCTTTAAAAGGGAGGAATTAAAAAAATGGTGCAGGGTGTACTTGGGAGGGAGAGGCAGGAGGAATTGAGCTAAAGTTCATCCTTGGCTACACAGCCAGTTTGAAGCTAGCCTGGGTTATATGAGACCATGGTTTTTGTTGGTTTGTTTTTAGAAAGAAAAAAATTTTGGTGGACATTTCTGAGTGCGGCTAGGAACCTTTATTCTAAGTGAGCCAGTCAAAGAAACGTTGAAGCTGAGGTCCCGAGAAGGCAGAAGGGCGGCTGCCAGAGTGGGGAGAGAGAGACAAGGAGTGTTTATTTAGAGCTTCGTTTTGGAAGATGAGTTCTGGAGGTGGATGCAGGAAGAGCTGTGCAGCCCAGTGTCGCTGGACCGTATTTAAGGTCACTAAGAGGGAAGTGCAATTAAACAAAACCAAGCCAGGAGATCTCAGCGTCCTGTTGCGGCGGCTGCTGCTCTTCCAGACTTTCTGTTTCAGAAGGATAGGGTGCCATCTCGGCCCCTGCCCCCTAGGGGAAATGAGCTCAGCTTGTTCTCCAGGAAGGCCAGAATACTCTCAGTCATAGGGACACTGCTCTGGAGTGCAAGGCAAGCTTTGAGGACCGTGGGGTTCCTGGCCTCTGAGACCCATGGCTTCTGCTTTCGGAAGCTCGTCCCTCCATCAACATCAGAGGCATTTTGTCAAAGGAAAGAACCTTGATGAAAAACTGTTTTATGAAACCCAAATTTGGGTGTGTTTGCACATTCCAGTTTGTCAGAACGCAGGGCCATAAATGTTAAGTATGGTGTTTATTATTGTGTACAGCGTATTTCTTTATGATGACAGTCTTATTTAAAAGTTCGTCACAGTCGCTGCAGTTCTGTGTGTGTGTGTGTGTGCGCCTAGCCCCTCTTTTGTGAGGGGTCTTTGTGGTATGCTTCTGGGGTTTCTGTCCATGGAGTTTGGGCTGGTGGTTCCTGATAGTAACCAGAGTCAAAGGGAGTTGCTGCCAACAGACTGATACCTTGGTGATATATGTTCAGACCCCTGCCTCCTTGTTTGGGTGGCTGCTATCTGCTAGAGTCTTTCCCTTTGCAAGTTTCCAACAGGGGTTGGGTTCAGTCCAGCTTTTAGCATGTTGAGGTCTGTGGGTCCTGGGAAGGACCTGTGAGCTACCCCATAGCTGGTCCTGAAACCTGCAGGCTGGGCAGAACTCCTTCCCCCGGGGCTGCTTGAACACAGGCTCAATGTTCTCCCGGGCTGGGTGCTTTGGAGGGAATGCTCCACCCACATCCAAAGGCCTGTCTTCTGAATAGTATTTCAGAGCGCAGGACTTAGCCTGCCAGGCTGCTGCAAGCATCTCCAGGTCTTTCTGATCACTGTGCCCACCTCTTTGGGTAGATGATGTGACCAAAAACGGGCTCTTCACCCCGGAGGTGATTCCTGATTTCAGGGCTTTGGTGGGTGAAGGAGGGGGGGCGGCGTGGAGAGCCCTGTGCTGAGCAGAGCTTAGTGGTCCTGGTCACACCCGGGCACCTTTGTAAAGCCCAGGCGGTCGGTCCTCCCTGGTGGGGGTGAGTGCCTTTAAGCTCTTGGGTCTGCACTCTTGACTGCAGTTAGTGAAACCCCACTTTGTGACTTTGACTTTCTTTTGGGTTTTGAGCTGGGAAACCAACTCCTGGTGGCAGGATAGTGGCTATAGCAGACTTTGCAAGAAGGGGGAGGCACAGGAGCAGGCATGCAGAGCAGGCTCCTTTGTGAATAGGGCACAGAGCCCACAGCTCTGATCTGGATCACCGAGCTCTTTTGTAGAGGGGCTTTTCCCCGCTGAGGTTGCTGGGACCAGGGTCTCCATCGCAGTACTCCGGTCTCAGGTGCCACCTCTGCCCCCAACAACCTCAGGCACAACAGTTCTACCTTTGTGCATAGACACGTTTAGGTAAAAGGAACTGAGGAGGCTGGCCATGAGCAAGTTTGGGTCCTTCTCCCTCATATGGTCTGGAATCACATGGTGGACTCCCCACGCCCCTGAGCGGTCACCTTGCTGAAACAATTTGAAGAAAGACAAGGTGAGTGTGGGGGAACAGAGACATCAGATAGAGAGCTTGGTGACCCAGCCCCGTCTGACTCCTGCCACTTCTGAAGCTCCCCCAGCCACTGACACCACCCTAGCTCCATGGCTGAGCCTCTGTCAAAGGATAAAGAAGCGCATTCTTTTTAAGTTGCACAAAAGCTGTATGCATAATTAATGTGCAATAAGTGTGAGCGGCTGGAAATTAACTAAATGAAAAAATGAATATACTTAACTGTGAAAATTTAATTTTGTCCTCTTCCTTTGCCTTTCTCCCCCCTCTCCCTCCCTTTCCCCGACCTCCCTCTCCCTCCCCTTCCCCTGCCGTTTCACAACTTGGTATACTCCCTGTATTCCCGGAGCCCACTCAGATCTTGAGCAGTGAGCAGCGCATACTGTGAAAGCTGCCTTCTGACCTCTTGCCAGGGAGTCTCCACCAAGATTAGTTTTAAGCCAGAGCCCCTGTGGGCAATTTTCGGCCCAAGGTCTGAGAGTGTCCTGGGGGTGGGGGTGGGGTTAGCCTGTGGCACAACTGGAGTTCTTCCTTGAGGGACCTCCTTGAGTGACTTGTTTAAGGCTTTGGTGGATGTGATTTTTGGAAAGACACAGAGTCAGTCCATCACAGTATTTAAAATTCTTAAAATTTATTTGGTGCTTAAAAGGCCAGAGTACTAAATACATTTACATATGTTCAAGCACAT
Organism: Tokudaia tokunoshimensis; assembly: GCA_036184795.1. NCBI lineage: Eukaryota > Metazoa > Chordata > Mammalia > Rodentia > Muridae > Tokudaia > Tokudaia tokunoshimensis. The sequence continues at coordinate 7,099,241 of BTHU01000004.1, forward strand.
GTATCATACATAAGCAGTGAATCTACAGTGCTTTTATTTTTCTTATTTTTTTTAAAGGTTAAGACTTTTCTAGATGGTGAGATCAATTTCCCAATGTGCAGAAAAGGAACGTGGTGACATATTCTCATTACTGAGTGAAGCCTCTTAGTAACACATTTGACTCCAAGAAACAACCCATCCACATGAGAGAAAATGTGAAAAGGAGAGAGAGAGAGAGAGAGAGAGAGAGAGAAGACTCTACCAATAGCTACTTAAAAATCTGATTTATTGCACACAGGTAACAAACAACAATATGTGAAAATATCAAATCCTTGGGAAGAAATCGCTGCCGATCCCATCTCCCTGTCATGCCTGCTTCTCTCATTCTGGTCCCCAGTTGTATCTGCAGATAATTATCAAATCAGTAGCAAGATTGAGAGATGTCGAGATGGCACCCACAGCTGCACGGCTCCTAGGGCAAAACTAGTTCTCTCTCTCTCTATTTCTCTGTGTGTGTGTGTCCCCTCCATGTTTAGCTAGCTGGCCTTTCTCGAGCATTTGCAAGCCGGGGGTGGACTTGGGTTACCCTATTGCTAGATTCATTTACAATAAGAAAAGATGTATTCCACACAGCCTTGCACATGCTGGCGGCTCTGCCCAGGAACCGGGTTCTGCAGCTGAGTCTACACATGGCTGGGGACCATAGCAAGCTGTAAATAACCAGGTCTGTGGCTGCGGACGCCACTCGCTGGCCAGTATGCCGGCTCCACCGCAGCCCAGCTGGCAAATTCGGCTGCGCCTAGGAACAGGTGGCCGAGGACAGGCAGCGGCAGGCAGGTCCTGCAGCCTCCACACATACGCATGATCCCTGCCTGTGCTTTGTATGAGGACATGGCTAGACTCCACACTCACACCTCTGTACTAAACCGTTGTGACCTAGGACTATGAGTCTTGCTGGCATTGTCAGGACAATGCAACACCATCCTCAGGTGCCCTTTACTGCAAACAGGGCTCACGGCTGTTCCTGGATAGGTCTCAGTTCCATTTGTATTGATCACAGGGATATGTCTCATTTCCTGTGTGACAAATAAGGCCATCTGGGGACTGACTAGTGGCACTGGCGGAAAGACATCTGTTTGCACAGCGATCTGGGGGGACCCTGAGCTGGAGCTGTCATGAGAGTTTTGAGGTTGAGGCAGGAAAGTTGTAGGTAGGATGCAGGATTACAGACTATGGACCGAGGACGCAGCCTTGATCTATCCAAGAGTTAGTGGTATTTCTGCAGATGATGGAGAAGGCACTTGCCTCAGTTCTGCTGAGGAGGACATCAAAGAATGGAGCTGTCTCCACGGCTATCACTGAAGATGGACGACCAAAGGAGAGGGTATTGGGTAGTGAATGGCAAATGGTACCTTTGCTAGTAAACAGTGGTGGAATGTTTCTCATGTATTAGTCTATTTCTAGTGCATCTATTGAACGGGATGGCTTGCAGACTTAGCAGAGAGATGGAGATGCAACTCCACAATATATTATTAAATGCAATGCAAAGGCAAGCTGCAGAATTGTGCATCAGTCGTGTTCCGTGTGAACTCCAGAGGACATGCAGCTATCTGCTATCTCCACTTTCTGGGGAGGGGGCATGAGAAATTGTCCAAGGCTTACCTGGAGGACAAGAGGAGGAGGCTGAGGGCAGGCTGCCTGGCGGTGGAGCTGACTCTGTTTCATTGCCTTTGAGCCGTCTGAATGCCACATGGCGTGTGCTTGTGGCAGATGGCAAATAGGTCAACATTTAAAGCAAAGATTAAAATGTCACAAAGCTCTCCGTTCTAGGTACTGAGGGCTTAGCAGTCTCCGTGGGCAGACAATTCCAGACCTTCATCACACAGACTCGGCTCCTTCATCGTCAAGTGGAATGGCCCCATAGCAATAGTATTTACATCTTTGAGACACAAACATAGCCCGGAGAAGTCAGTAAACACCGTATGTTTTATAAACAACATGTAAATCAATCTCCGCATAGTAATCCTTGTAATGACTAGTGTGTCACTTTGGTCATCCACGAAGAGACCTTAAAAATAGCCACGTGTGTTCCAAGTCAGAAACGGAGATGGCGGAGAGTGATGCTGTCCATCTGGGGGACTTGATTCACTGTGTGGTCCATGCTGGGTTTGCTGGGTGGATCTGACACTTTATTTCTGAACTAGTAAATGGTCTTACGTGTCTCTGTATACACAGGCAGGTGACCTAACAGAATTAAGCTTATTGGTTTAATTCCTTTGGGCCCCCTTGGCAAGGGAAGAGCAGCTGGGTGAATATTTTAATTAAGCTCTGACACCCAGAAGTCAAAGTGTCTGGTGGTTCCATCGGCAACTGCTCATGGTTTGGGGTTTTAATCAAGTGTGCCTTCAGAGTTCAAAATTTTTCCTGGGTAGAAAGAAATATGTCATTAGGCATCCAAGATTTCCACTGGAGAGAGAGAGAGAGAGAGAGAGAGAGAAAGAAAACAAAACAAAACACAACTTGACTGTATTTTCTCTAGAGAACGACACTATGATTCGATTAGCCTTTTTCCTTGACATTTTGCCCACTTTATTAACTTCTGCCCTGCTTTTAGGCAGGCAACTACTGTTTTACTTCCCTGAAGAAGCCCATAATATTATAATTCAAGTGTCAGGACAGATTAGGTTAAACGAACTGTGTAATTCCCGAAGGAAAACAAACTTCAAAACGGACGGGGTTAGCCTTGTAACACACCGTGGACTGCATTAGCGTCCAGCCGGCGAGCCCGTCACCTAATGTGCTAAAGTTGGCTCTGATGTCCCCTTTGCTCTGCAAGGTGAGAAATTACTTAGCTAACAAAATATTCCATTTCCCCCCACCCCTCTTTGCATTCTTTCTTTATGAGATCCCGAATTGTGACATTCGCACTGAAAAAAAAAAATCTCTGCGCTTATTTGTGAAAAATGTATATTAAAACCAAAACCCATCACATGGAGAGAAATCCCAGATGGTTTTATTCACAAGCAGTAGAATTAATGGCCTCTCTTCTCTTTATAAATATTAGAAGCAGATGAGTTCATTAGGATTGTGCCGTAATAAAGAAAACCTGCTTATTCTGACAAGACAGCCACTTATCTAATCTATCTACCGAGTAACAAAGCTACTTCCGGCCTGTAAAACACAGACGAGTCATCGGCGTTACCTGGGCTGTTTCGAGTATAATGAAAACCACGCCAATTCCACATTCTGTAAAAGAAAGGCTTCGGGTGGTGGTGTTGGAGAGGAGATGGAATTCAAGGGATTTTTTTCCTTTTTTTTTTTTTAAATGTGAGTGATTTTGAAAAGCGAGGGTTTTGAAATGTTTACTTTGTGGTGGTTTGAAATTTTTACATCTTTCAACAAAGAGGCCAGAGAAGTGAAAACACGTGAAAAGAGTTTCTGAAAAGCACGATTCAGCAGAAGTCGGGTGAAGCCGCCCAGGGTCCTTTATCTGGGGCAATCTGTGCGCGTCACGGGGTGGGGAGGCCCAGCGCTCAGCCCCACTCGCTTGCCCGAGCCCGAGGCCCAGGCTCCCCGCTTCAAAGCGCAGTTGGAGGAGCGTCTTGGGAGGGAATTGGACACCTCGCTCTGGGGACCTTTATCCCCAAGCACTGTCGCCTGATGTGGTCATCTCGTTAGTCATGGGAAGCCTGGGGAATTTATGTTTGTGCCTCTTTCCACACTTATTAAGCAAGAAGTGGGAGGCCGACATGAGAAACCAAAAGATGTTTGTCGTCCCCTGGGCTGCATCACTTGGGACCACAGCGTATCCATCACTGCAGAGGCATTGCAGAGAAATGGAAAGAGTCAACCGTGCCCAGAGGGGGAGAAAGTGAGCACTCAGGGGCTCCCTGTCTGCTGGATCTTGGCTGGGCTCCCGTGGAAGGGCGTGGGCTCGTAGGCTGAGAAGGGATGCCTTAGGGGGAGCCAAGCCGCAGCTTAGGAAGAACGGCAGGCATGTCATCAGGTTCGGTCGGCTCATTATGTAGCTCAGACCTTTCCCCCACTTTCCCCAGTGAGGGACCAGCAAGAAGCTGTCATACAGAACTCAGGCACCTGTACAGACCTGTCTCTGCTGTGGGAGATGGCCAAAATGGAAATAATCTCCTCCTCTCCTCTCCTCTTCTTCTCTCCTCTCCCCCCTCTCTACCCCAGTCCTCCCTACAATGTTAGAGTTGGAATCTAGCGTTTCATACCTGCTAAGCAAGTGCTTTAGCACTGAGCTGTGTCCTCCCAGCGCGGAACTCTAGGTTCTAAGCATCTCCTTTAGACCACCAAGCCCCAGTACCTCCACACTGTGCCAGAACCGGCATCTCTCTGGCTGTCCTGTGTCGTGTTCTCTTCCTCTCGGAGCTGCACTGCTCCCTGAGGCCCAGGTGGAATTCTGAATTGCGAGATCATCAGACTGGCCTCTCGTGCCCCAATCCCACATGTATCAAACTTCTGGGCAGATATTTTGGGGGAAGCAACAAGTTTGAGCCAAGACCCCATGATTGAAATTCTCCAATAAATCCCTCCCAGCTGAGCCCTGAGGGTCTGTAGCTAGCTTCAGCAAGAACGGATGGTGGGAAGGGTTTCTTTTTTCTTTCTTTTTTTTTTTTTTTTGGCAAACTTCAAACAGGACCTGGGGTTGTGGGGGTGGAGGAGGGCTGTGCTGAGAGAGAAGGCCACCGACCAAGGGCTCAGAGTTAATTAAAGAGACTGCGTGCTTACACCTATAAACTCAGCCTTCTCTGTACATTAAAGACCGCTGCTTTCTTTCTTGTAGGGCCACCTCTCGTGGTGAGCCTGGAAGTAGGACTAGACAAGTCATACTGAGAATAGGGGTTTTTGCAGCCCCTGGAAGACTCTAGCCAGAGTGCTTTGTCCTTCCACCAGGAGCTAAGCCTGTGTTCAATAGCTTTATTAAACATTGAGGATCTACAATTTCCCAAAATAGGCCTGGGCACATCCCTTGGGATGTGTGGGCCACCACCTCCCCCCATTTGTCAGGCAAGGAAAGTGAGGTTCAGAGAGGCAAAGTGACCAACTGAAGAGCGTATTGTGATCAGGGAGAAGTCAGGACTAGAACACATAATCTTCTGTCAATGGCTAGGGCAGGGACCAACAAGGGACATGCTGCCCTCACCCCAGCCCTGCCCCCTTGCACTGCCTGTGACATTCAATCAGGTGCTGGTGATGCCTGGCCTAGCAGTCCGGGCAGGGCCTCCTTAGCCTCCCAACGACAAATGGTTCTCGTTTGAAAGGGAGGTTATAAAAACACGTGCCCAGAGACACTGTCAGGGAAGGGGGATTAATCTCACTCCAGTCAAAGACCATATTCCAAATATTTTTCTGGGGGGTGGGAGGGAGTGGGGGTGGGGAGAAGCCCTATCTGGGAAGGCAGTCAGGTTCCTGGGGTGTCTCTCAGGCTGGGCTCCAGGAGGCAAGTTATGGTGCAGAACACTGAGGCCGGAGGTTACATGTATGTACCTGGTGAGGCTGGGTCCAATAAAGATCATTGCTCAAAGGCTGGGGTCCCGAGGCTGGCTTTGCAGGAGGCCGCCGTGCTGGCTTGGATGCTCACACCGTGTCCAGGGTCTTGGCTGTGTTTCAGAGCCCCATGAGTTGCCGAAGGAAAGGATTAGAAACCTGGGACATTTTTACTTTCTGGATGGTGTCAAAGGCTGAGTGTTTTCTCCTGGCTTCTGGAGCAGAGAGGACCCCAAAGACCAGCCAGGGGGGTGATCTTGAGTCTGTACCCTTTACCTGGACAGGAGTCAAGTCACCCAGAAGCACTGGCCTTTTTGCTCTCAGACTTGGGGATCTAGGTCCTTATATGACTCTGGGATTCCAGGCATAGACTCTTGGGGATACAGGCTCTTGACTGTGGCCAGGCCTCAGGTTTCCAACAGTCCTGTTTATTAAGGGTATAAAGGTCTATAGTGGTATGTTATATGTTTATCCATAAAAATAAAATACCTTGGAAGTAAAAATCCTTGGAAGAACTTTTATTGAGCCCATTTTCCAAAAGGGTAAATTGAGGCTCAGGGATGTACAGGTAGAAACCAAGAAGCAGAGACATGGCTGCTTAGCCTTCTAAACATCTTTTCAAAGTACAGACTGTTTACTCGTTTCACTGAAGCAGAAGCTGAGGATCAAGAATTCAACTTATCCAAGCCCTGCCCTGCTGGCAAGGGACTCTCGGGTGGTGAGGACGGGGACTCCACAGTGGGCTGGCATCTTTCCAAACACGCGTCAGCAGCATGCAGACAGTGGATTTGTCTTCCATCTGTTGAAGAAACCCCATGTTGCTTTGCTTTACGTGTGAGAAGGTCTGAGAGCCCCAGATTCGTGGGAGCACTTGTGAGGTCAGAAGCATCCCCATGGGGTCTTGTGAGGGCTGGCACCAGGCCACATGTGCTTAGCCCAGAGATCCAGTGTGGCCCGACTGGGAGTCCTCACCCAGGCTCTTCAGTCCTCATTTTATAGAAAAGAACCAGAGACCCATCCCATAGCTACATAGGGACTGGGTTGGTCCTCTACAGCTGTGAAGTGCCTCTTCTCTGGGGACCTAAAGGGGTCTCCTGGTAGTGCAGGGACCCACCCCAGAGCCCCCTTTAGGCAGTAGAGTCCTGTGCTGGGGTCCTGCAGTTTTGGGTAAGTCTAATTGATTTTAGTTTAGCTTGAAAATAGATTTCACACAGGAGCTGGGACTGTCTAGCAAGATGGGCTGGTGAGCAGAGAGAATACCTGTGTGCATAGGAGTGTGTGGGGGGTCATAGACCTTATATCTCCAGACCCTCCCTTGTACCCACATGGAGGAGCCAGGATTACCTCAGTGGCCAGTCAGTATCTTCTTCTGGACAGCCCATTCCACTTTGCCCATTGTCCAGGCAGATGATGGGGCCTGACTTCACTCCATTAGAAAAATCTCGGAATGGCTGATGGTTATTACCCTGGAGTTCCTGGGTCTGGGTCACATAAGGAGGAGATGGCAGGCCTGAACTGCCTGCCTTCAGGAGCTGTCTAGAACCACTGTAATGGGAAACCTCCCTTCAGATGACATCTTCTGGGCTACATTTAGGAGCTGCAGCTGAGGTGTGTAGGCCACTGCTCTTGGTTTGATGGACTCTCCTGGCATCACCCAGGCCTTGGTTTCTGGGTTTGCCAAGTCTAGAAATCCATAGCAGCAAGGCTACGCTGAAAACACTCAGTGGAACGCTGGCATCCCTCACCATCTCAAAACAGCATCCAGACAGCACCTCCTTACCCTTAACGTGTTCGCCCAGGCACGGCCACCGTCTTGGGCCAGCTCCCAAGCTCAGGGCACACCTCCATCCTCCAGGAAGCATCCCCACCCAACCCCACCTGTCTTGGAAGAAATGAATTGTCAGGATAACATCTATTTTGAAACTATTTGGGAGGACAAGGAGATTAAAAAATTGGTATGGATAAGTGCATATGTGTGCATGTATAAGTACATGTGCATGGCATGTATGTGCATGTGCGCATATATGTGTGCACATGGGTATGCCTCTGTGTGTGTATGTGTGTGTGTGTGTGTTCTCCTGGAAGCCAGCAGAGAGCATCAGATCCTTTGGAGCTGGACTTACAGCTGGTTGTAAGGTGCCTAACATGAGAGCTGGGAACTTAGGTCCAGTCCTCTGCAGGGGCAGTAAATGCTCCTCACCATGGTCATTTTCTCAGTATCTCCCTTTGTTTCTAACATTAGCAAGGTCTTGCTGTGTAGCCCTGGCTGGCCCAGAGTGTGTTATGTACAGCAGGCTGGCCTCAAACTTTCAGTGGCCCACCCTCTCTGCCTCTGGAGTGCAGAGATCACAGACATTGCTCCCTGTGCCTGGTAGGCAAAGATTCTTAAACAAGTCATAGAAGACTCTAATCAAAAAAGAAAAGATGGATCAATGACCCAGATTTATTACTGTATGTTCACAAGCAGAACCACCAAGGTGGAAAGTGAGCTCTGCGGCGGGATCAGTGTCTGCACACAAATATGGCCAAAAATCCCTTCGGATGGGTAAAAAGTATGAACTCATTGTGTCAGCGTGTATTTTGAGCCTCGGCTACTTGGGTGGCTGAGGCAGGAGGATCACCTGAGCTGAAAAGTTCTAGGCTACCCTGGGCAACGGAGTGGGACCCTGTGCCCTAAAGAAGCAGAGGAAAGAAAAGAAGGTCAGGTTTCCCTTCCCCTGCAAATGGGTGAAAGATTTTCAGGCCTGCAGAGATGCTACACGAATGATCTGCTACGCTCATACATGGTTCAGTCCCATTTGTTAGCAGAGTAACACGGGTTTCAACCACAGCAAGATGCAACTTCACGCTGGCTGAAAGCCTGTAAGACCTAGAATTGTTGAGGAAATGGGGCTATGGGACCCCCATGTTCACCCACTGTCTTGTCTTATCATGGCGCCTCTGTTCAGGGCCACAGTGCTTTTGGCTCGGAAGAACGCTTTAGCCCAGTTCCAACTTCATGGAGAAAGCACCACTTCCGGAGTTCACATGCAGTTCTTGCTTCTTATTAACACTCCTCAAGAGTGTGGCGACACAGGTTTCTTGTTTGTTTAGTTTGGTTTTGGTTTGTTGAGATAGGGTTTCTCTTTGTAGTCTTGGCTGGCCTGGAACTTGATCTATAGACCAGGCTAGCTTTGAACTCACGGAGATCCTCCTGCCTCTGCCTCCCGAATGCTGGGATTAAAGGTTTTTACCCCACCCCTCCCTGACCAACTGTTGTTTTTTAAAGATTGATTTTCATTAAGTCGTGTGTGTGTGTGTGTGTGTGTGTGTGTGTGTGTGTGTGCATGCGTGTCTGTGCACATGCATGATGCTCATGAAGGGCAAAGGCATCAATCAGATCCCCTGAAGTTACCAATGGTGGTGAGCTGCCTGGTGTGAGGGCTGGGAACTGAACTCTACTCCTCCCAAGAACAGAAGAGCAGTGCTTTTAACTACCGAGGCAGTCACCAGTCCCTGACACATGGTCTTTATTAACTGTGCAGTATCTGTCTGGAAGAATGAATCCTCTTTAAACCATGTTTAGGGCTAGGGATATATAACTCACAAAAGTTCTACTTGCCTAGCATTCGAGACGTCTGGGTGACACATATACACGTGCCAAAACATCTAAGGTTGAGCTGGTGAGACGGCTCAGTGAGTTAAAGGTGCTTGCTGTCAAGTCTGATGACCTGAGTTCAATCCCTGGGTCCCACATGGTGGATGGTGGGGACTGGCTGCTGGAAATGGTCCTCTGACTTTCACATGCGCCTTGTCACTAATGTCTTTCCACATATACACAAATAAAAGTAAAAACATTTTGAAAAAGCTTACTGCAGGTTTCTATTCTTCATTACACACTTTAGCGTTTTAGATTAACTGTCAAATGCTAATAGGATTCTTGCATGAATTTTTCCTTTTTGAAACTTTATGATTTTTAGGTTGTGTAATTTTATTTTTTTTTTTGAGACAGGGTTTCTCTGTGTAGCTCTGGCTGTCCTGGAACTCACTCTGTAGACCAGGCTGGTCAGCAATCTGCCTGCCTCTACCTCCCAAGTGCTGGGATTAAAGGCGTGCACCACCACTGCCTGGCTAAGCTGTGTTATTCTTTTACTGACTTGAACTGAGCATATTAGAAGGGAAAGGCAGCATTTTTGCACCAATTTAGCAAGCAAATAATCACCAACAGCCTATTTTATGCCAAAATGGCTCTGGTCATAGAATCTAAGCTAAGGGTAACAATTCTTGCTTTTACAAAGTATAAAATGGTTTTTAGAATGTTAAGGTTGTAACATAAGATATTTTCAAGACTGGAGAGATGGCTCTGCAGTTAGGAACACTGGCTGTTCTTCCAAAGGACCTGGGTTCAATTCCTAGCACCCACACAGTAGCTCACAACCACTATGCCTCTTTGAAAGACTTTCTATTTTACTTCCTGGTCAGTTGCTGACTATACGGAGAGGAACACTGTTCATTTCCTATGGCTGTTTTTATGTCTGACGCCCTTGCACATCTCTCTCACACGTTCTAATCATTTGTTGGATCCATTTTGGTTTTTACACAGATGATTGTATAACAGGACAAGAATGACAGCTTTGTCTCTTCCCTTCCAGTCCATATCCTGCCTTCCCTTTTCTTGTCTGTGGCGTTGGCCCACGCCCCTGGTGCACCTTGAGGAAATGGTGGTAGCAGGCATACATCCTTGACTTGTCCTGATCCTGAGGTTCGTGAGGTGCTTATTAAATGTGTCTTTTGCATTGGGGAAGAGGGCTGTGGCCGTCTTTCTTTTAGTTCACTGTGTAGAGTTCCCAGGCCCCCTTCCCAGTGTTGAGCATTCTTGAATTTAAATACACGATTTAATTTTATGTATGTGAGCGTTATGTCTGCCTGCATGTATATGCACCATGTTTGAGCCTGCCATGCACAGAGGCTGGAAGTGGGCATCAGATCCCCTAGAACTGGAGTTACAGGCAGTTGTTGGCTGCAGTTGCTGGGAACTGACCCCATGGCCAGTCTTCATGGATAGGCCTCTGCAAGAGCATCCAGTATGTACAACTGCTGAGCCATCTTTCCAGTCTCCATTAAAAATGGTATTTTAAGATTTTATGTGTATGATTGTATTGTTTGCATGTATGTGTGTGCATCACATGTGTACCTGGTGCCCCTGGGGTCAGAAAAGGCACTAGGTCCCCTAGATATGGATTTATGGGAAGGGTCTTCTGGAACCACTGTCCTTAACTGCTGAGGACCCTCTTCAGCCCCTCCTGCATCCTTGAGAAGAAATCTACTAGTCATAATTACTTTTGAATATGTAGGTGGATTCAGTTTTATATACTATTTCATGGAGAATTTGGTACTCAGACTCCAAAGCAAATCAGGGCTTGATTTATGTGTATTGATTGTCCTTATTTGATTTAGGATTAATTTAAGATGAACAGAGTCATCTTCCTCCTCCTCCTGTGTTCTGGAGTCAGATGTGTCAGAAAAGGCATGTTGTTTCATAGATTGCTCAGTTCTCTGTCTGTTACTATAACAACCACCTGAGCTAATCTGCTTACAAAGAGAAAAGGTTTCCTGGCTCATGCTCTCAGAGGTTTGCTGCTTTGAGCCTGTGCTGGAACATGAGGCAGAGCAGAGCTTCTTGCCGCATGAATGGGAGCAAGAGAGAAAGGAGAGGGGCAAGGCTTCCATTGTTCACTCTGAGTAGTGATCTGAAGGCCTCCCAAGAGGCCTCATCTAGCAGACCCACCACCTCCCAAAAGTTCAACTCCAGCGAGCGAGTCTATAGCACGTGGGCCTCTAGATGACACGTGGGGTCTACATAGCAGCAGCCAGAGTACCTTGGTCTTGAGGATATTTTGAGGGTATGGAAAGAGATCTCTAATAATAATTTTCCTCTGTGTGTGTGTGTGTATGCATGCATGCACATATGTGTAGCTCTCCTTAGTAGCTGGAAGAATGTGTCAGATCCCCTGGGGATGGAGTTACATGTAGGTGTATGTTGGGGACCAGACTCAGGATTTCTTCAAGAGATTATGTGCTCTCAACCTCTAAGATATCTCTCTAGCCCTGTGTTTATTTTTCTTTTAGTATTTTTATTTTTTTATTTTAGTATTTAGTATTTTTATTATTTGTGGTTTATTATTTTTATTATTACTATTACTACTGGTGCTGGGGATTGAACCCATGGCCTCACCCATGCTCGGCAAGTATTCTCTCATTGAGTTATACCCTCAGCTCCAGTGTTCCTAAAAGATTGTATTTTAATTATTGTGTGTTTGTGTGTCTGCCTGTCTATGTGGGGATATGTTTGCATGTGTAAGTGCCCTCAGACACCAGAGGCATTAGACCCTCTAAAGTTGGAGTTATAGGTGACTGAGTCCCCAATGTGCCTGCCTCGTTAGTTTTCTTTTTAAAATATATTTGTTTATTTATGTATAAGAGTACACTGTCATTGTCTTTAGACATACCAGAAGAGAGCATCACATCCCATTACAGATGGTTGTGAGCCACCATGTGGTTGCTGGGAATTGAACTCAGGACCTCTGGAAGGGCAGTCAGTGCTCTTAACTGCTGAGCCACCTTTCCAGCCCCTGTTAGTTTTCTTGAGCCAGGGTCTTACCAAATAACCCCAAGCAGTCTAGAACTTCCTATGTAGCTCAGGCTGACCCTAAACTCCTGATCCTTCTGCCTTGGATTGGTTGCTTTGATCCTGTTATGGATGGAGTACCTGGGCAGAGGAAGTCTGTTCACCTCATGAGAGCCAAGGAGCAGAGAGACGGAGAGTGAGAGAGGCAGGAGAGAGGGAACTCCCACAATTCCCTCTGGTGTACAGCCTTGATGACCTTACGTCCTCCAACTTCCTGAAAGTCTTAAAGAGGCTGTCAACCAAGCTGCTAATGTGTGGGCTTCTGCGGGGCTTTGAAGATCCAAACCTTAGACAACTTCATCTGAACTGCAGTTTGAAATCACCTGCCTGGAAGCAGGACCACCACCACGCCAGGCCCGGGGCAGCAAACCTGTCGAGGCCTATGGTCTCTCTGGGACACATCAAGACTAGCGCAGAGAGGCCACTGAGGGATCTTATGATACCACTGGGGTCCATCCTTCCCTGACTTCTAACACCTGCTCACAGCTCCTGCCTGCCACGCCCACTCAGGAAGAAGAACATTATAGATGCTGCCACTTTCTAGACCTGTGGCAGCAGAGAAAATAGTAAACAAGGCATGGTCTCTCTTCTAGGGACACAGAACCAGGTCAGAGCTCCCAGTGGCTGCAGTTCAGCAACATGTGGTAGGCTCTGGTGGCTTGAGGTGGAGAGCCAATACCTTTGCTGCAGCGTGGGGCAAGGCAGGCCTTGGAGGGAGTTTACCAGGCAGAAGAGTGGGGAAATGCATCCTTAGTAGAAGGAATGGACAGACGATGAGAAGACCAGGAGGCATCCCAGAGTCTAGGTGGGGAGTTACATGAGTTTTAGCAGGGCTATCAGCAGGAATAAGTCAGATCTGGGAAGGGGACTAGGCCTCTGAAAGACCAAGTTTCCTTCTTAGGATGAGGGGGATTTAGGCAGTGAGAGTAGGGGTTCTCCTGGAAAGCTGAATGAAAGGAGCAGAGGCTGAAGTGACTCATCTCTGGCGGGGAGGGATCCCAAGGGATGTGGCAGCTCTGGAAGAATGTTGGGCCAGCCGGTGCTGGAGCCAGAAGAACAGATGAGCTTTAGATTAAGGACTGTCCCGCAGCTGACCTTCTAGGCCCTGGGACTCTGGATTTGGGATGAGAATGGGGCTTCAGCCATTTCTGAACTGAGACTGTAATCTCAGAGGTTACGTTAGCTTTCGCTTGCTATGATAACATACCCGAGGTCATCAACTTTAACAAGTGAATTTTGTTTACTCTCAGAGGACTCAGAGTATAGTAGTATAGTCTTTCAGCTTTGTTGCTTTGGGCTGGGGTGTTGCAGATTATCAAGGCAGAAGGGTTGACTGAGGAGAGCTGCTAGGCTACAGTGGCCAGGGAGGAAGGAGAAGGTGGAGACAGGATACAGGCCCAAGGACTGAGTCCCTTCAAGTAGGTCGCATTCCTGTTTCTATCGCCTCTCAACAGCTCCTCAGATGGCAAGCACATCAGTGAATTAGGCCCTTGTGAGCCTCGCACTTCAGGAGAGGCTGTGAACTGACTGCTAAGACAGTCACTTTGCTTTTGAAGGATACTTGAAATTCAAATCATGACCATGCCCACGTGCCTGTGGATGTCATGATCTCTGGTGTGGGGGGTGGGAGACTGCCAGGTGCCCATGTGGTAGCTGATGAGTGGCCGATGGCAGCAGCATCTGCTTGGGTCCATGAACCAGCTCCTGGCTTGGCCACCTCACCAGCTTTGGCCTAGGTTGGAGGGCATGGGGATACATTTGGCCCAGGCATCAGGACTCATTCTGTCTTTCCCAAGTGGCAATTAAGGCCTCTGCCTCTCACAACTCAGGATTACTTATATTTCCTTCCCAGTGTCTCAGATGCAGGACATGGGAGGAGCTTTGCATTCTGCACAGTCCCCTGTCACCCAGCCATGTGCTCAACATGCTTATCCTCATGCCATCTTCCTCCCAAGGGGGCTCTGCAGGGAGGGGACCTTCATTCTGTCAGATGAGTGCCATTGCTGACGTATCCAGACCTGCCTTGCCTTGAGGATGTGGGGGAAGGGTTTGCTGTGTGGGAAAAGCATTCATAGAAGGCTGGGTTTGGAAAGTGGAGCATATAGGTCTGAGGTGCCCCAAGTCTTGGAGAATCAAAGATTACCATTCTAGCTCCTCCCTGCCGGGATTGGGGTGTGCTAAGCTGCAGGCAGCCAGTCCGGCTGTGAGACGGATCAGAGGTGCAGAAGTCACAGCCAGGAGGTGAGGGGCGCTGTGATAGTGAAACTGCCGGTCCCTCACAAGGAGCCTCCATGTGTGTGGGACCCGCGGCCTTCTCTGCAGGTTTACAGTGGCATCCTGTGGCGGGTGAGCCGTCAGGACAGCGGCCGACGAAGGAGCCTCTGCATCCCTTCAGGCCTTGCTCTTCACTCGGCTACTGCGCTTTCTCTCTGAGGGCCAGGGATGTTACTCATCCTGAGGCCTTCAAGCCCCCTGCCAGCTCCCTCTGAAAGGCTAGGGTAGTAGCTACCTGGTCCTCAGGAGCTCTGGAAAGCAGGAGGGACAGTTTGCAGCTGGGCAGAGGGCCTCCTCTGAGGGACACTGACCTCTGGTGGCTTTAAAAATAATAGCAAACTGGGGAAAACGAGGTTAAAACAAACATTTATTTAACAAATCATATTAAGATACAGTCACACAGTGAGACCTCCTTTTGCCAAGCAGTCACCTTGAATAAATACACAGGAAGGCAGTTGCGTCTAGGGTCCTCATCCCAGCGCCACAGGGTGGCCCAGCAGCTCACAAGCTTTTGAAGGGGAACAAAGCCTGGTCTCCCAGTGCAGATGCCGCAGTTGCCCAGAGCAGGTGGAGAAGGCTGGGGCACCCGGGTCCCCTGAGGGAGCAGGAACGGGAGCCCAGCCTCTTTATCCGGCTCTGAGGCTCAGCTGGACATCAATTCTATGATTCCAGCCCTTCACGGCCCAGTGGCACAGCAAGGCCCTTTTCTACCTCCTCCCTGGCCAGGAGTCCACAAATGCTTCAGGAGATGCTCTCAGGTGTGGGTGGGCACACAGGACAATCGGACTCTCAGCCTGACCCATGCCAGGAACCCACAGCCCCCTTGGCCATACTGTGATGACATCTCCATGGCAAAAGAAAGCCCACGGATGGACACAAAGGCCGGGTGGTTGACCCAGGGGCTTTGGGGTCAGATTCTGTCTGTGCCGCTGGCAAGCTTATAGGCATGCCTGCCTCAGGCTCCTCATGTGACAGGACGAAGAGCACCCACTGTCGGGCTTGTTTGGGGGATGACAGGAAATGTGCTTAAGACTGCCACGCCCAGCGGGAGGGAGGGTGTGTGTGCTCAGCCCAGGCCCCCTTGCTGGACGTCCGTCCTTCTGACAGAGGTGTTTCAGCATGACCTTGGCCACAGGTGGCCACATGCTGCTGACCACCAGGAAGAAGAGTCACGGCTCTCTCATGTCCCCCAAGGAGAGTGGGGCTCTCACCTCCCCATGTGGTAGTTAGGCTGACATGAATTCCTAGATTTGGTCTTATGATAAATTTGCAAGTGAGCCTGGACATTCCCCCCCCCCGCCCCCGTCACCATGTGCCATTTCCAAGGTCCTTAGGAAGGAACCAACTTTTCAGGGTGGGGATGGTGGGGATAGGGAACTGGGTTCTGGTTAGCCATTTCAGGAGATGTGTGTGCTTGCAGGGACAGCAGCCGTTGTGGGACATGCTGGTAGGGGAGGGGGACCCACGGAGAGGCTATAGCTCCTTGTGTCTCCCAGCCAATCCTTGTGCTCATCTGACAGTGCCTGCCACACGGTACTCAAAGGCCACTCACTCAGTGCTGCTATGAGCCACAGCCCTACCCCCTAGGTCAGGGTCTGCCAGGTCCATACAAGGTGGACATGGGCATGCACACACGGCCATCACCATCACCAGAAGACAAGAAACCAGGGGTTGGGTGCAACCTAGAACCTACCACAGACACCAAGTCATCCTTAACACTTCAAAAGCGGTGCTCGACATTCTCAGTCAGGTTCTTCTTCAACTAAGTGCAGCATCCGAGTCTGCTCCTGTGGGAGCGCATGCGTGGGCTGCAGAGCACCAGGCCCTTCTCCCGGAATCCCCCACTTGACCGTCTGGATCACTAACAGGTCCACAGTCTTCAGTTTTGAACTTTCAGGACCTGCAAGCGCTGCAGAGAAGCCACATTCTCCTCCAAGGAAGAGGAGGGTCATCTGGCATCGTGTGACAGAGGTGATTTCATAACTGAGGAATGGCAAGAGTGGTCAAAGAGTACAGACTTAAATGAAGTGGTCAGGAGCGTCCAGAGCTTTGTACCTGACCTTCCCTGTTAACTCAGACTATGGTGGTTGTCTCCTCTGTGGGCCTCAGGTCACACAAGCCACTTGATGTCACACCAGCAGCAGCAGACCAGGTCCTTGGGACCCCCCAGCTTGTGGCACCATCTGGGGTCAGTTCATTAGCTCCTTTAAGCACCAGCATGGCACTAGGTTATGCTAGAGATGCCTATGTTGACTCCATGGGCCTCTGGGGCACCACCTTTTCATGACTTCTGCTACCTGGAGGATGTGGGGCCCAGAGGCAAGGGGTTGATGGGTACCCCATAGAGTGTGCTCACGTCTGAGGGGAGGAAGCAAGGTGACCTTTCCTGACACACAGAAATGAAGTACCATCAAGCAGAGAGATTGGCTGGCTGGCTGACTGGGAAGGAAGGGTGGTCTGCACAGGGCCTGCGGGTCTGTAACGGAGGAGGGGCTGATGTAGTTGGTGAGGTATTTCTGGCCCTGCCTCATCTCATGCTATCTTGTTGGCTTGTTCTTGCCCCTGATCCTCTTGCATCTTGGACACCCAAGCTGCCCGTGGCAGCTCTACAGAGCTGTAACTGGAGAGGTCTGTACCAGCTGGTGAGTAGTTTCCCAAGGCCACTTACCACTGGGCAGATCTTCACATCCACAGATGCTCCAGGGACCAAGGTCATTCAAGCCCTAAAAGCCAATGGTGGCAAAGCAGCGCCTTGTGGTGAGGCTGAGAGCTGGGCAGCGGTGGCCACTGTTCTCACGGCGACACATGGAGGGTTCAACTTGGCACCTCAGGTGGACACCTGTGAAATATCCTGGCCCAAATTCTGAGGCCTGGGACAGAAGGGCTTTTCAAAACAGCAGCTCCCTGATGGAAGGTGCCTTCTAGACAGTGGGGTGGGTCTGTGACAAGTTGGTGCCTTTGTACTGCTCTTCTCAGAGCATGCTCTGTGCCAGCTGCCACCGGGTCAGGGCACCAGGCAGAGGCATATGGAGCTGTTGTTGGCAGGTGGGTGTTCCACAGATGAGCCCTTTGTGGGGATTGGCACCTGTGGCTGGGCACAGTACCCTAGCAGCCAAGTTTCCATCCAGATGGGCACCCAGTCACTCCACAGAAAGCGGGGTCCTGCCTGTGCTCTGTGGATGTCCAGTGTGTAGGGTGGGGAAGAGTCCACAGTTGTCTCAAGGGCATCTTAGTCCTTTTCGCAGTGCCGCATGAAATGCGTGTGGACCACCGGAGCCTGCTGACCAGCGGCGCTTGTTCCCAGGTAGCTGGGTCAGAGGCCAGTGCATCTTGCAGGGTCCTAAGTGAAGCAGTCAACCCTGGAGTCTACCAGGAGGGAGCTAGTGGCTTTGTGGGATTTCCGTGATAGGTGATGGTCAGTTGAAGGGGAGCCACTGGGTGGCTGGGCCCTCAGGGGTGACTCCAGGTAAGGAAGGGGTACGTGGTCATCACACAGGAGCCTCTGGTCACTAACAGCACATACATTAGTCACAATTATGAACAACGTTCCTGGGGAGGCAGGGAAGTCTCGTCAGGGGAGCTGATGACCGTGTGTGACCAAGCAGCTGCCCAGAGTCTCGTGGCCAGTGATCAGGGCAAGCAGAACGGGCAGGTGAGGGAGGAGTGACTGTCACCCCAGCCACCCCATCAGTAGTCTGGGCACCGGGTAGGAGATATCTTCTCCCCCAGGAGGCTGTGGCCTCCTCAGGACTGGGGGATCTGCTGGCACCGGGTAGGGCTGGGTGGGAGCCGGGCTGCTGCGCTCTGCTCAGTGCGGAAACTGTACTCGTACTGCAAGAGAAGGAAAGAGGCAGAGTTAGGCCACAGGATCCCGGAGAAGGCCCAGCTGAGCAGAGGGGAGGCTCCTCTGAGCCTTGGGCAGAGCGACTACAGGACAGGCATCCAGGACGGGAACTGGAGCTGGGATAGTATTTCACTCTGTGTGTGAGACGGAGAGAGGAGAGAGGAGAGAGAGGAGAGAGGAGAGAGAGAGAGAGAGAGAGAGAGAGAGAGAGAGAGAGAGAGAGAGAGAGAGAGAGAGAGAGAGAGAGAGAGAGAGAGAAGAGACAGAGAGGAGAGAAAAGGAGACAGAGGAGAGAGAGGAGACAGAAAGAGAGATGAGAGAGAGAGACAGAGAGAGAGAGAAAGAGAGAGAGAAAGAGGGGGGGCTCAGGAAGTAACAATGGTAGGCGGGTAGCTTTCACAATGCCTGTCTGTCTCTGCAAGGTGAGACTTTGGCACTGGCAGTGTCCACTACTGGTGCCAATGGCAAGCTCGCATGAGAGCTCGTGCCACACTGAGGGCACGAGCTCCAGTTGTACCTAAAGGAGGGACACCGCAAGGCTCTGGAGACGGACCTGAGAGTGGACTCCATGCCTGACCTGCCTCCCTCAGCCCTCAGGTCCCGGGACTCCTTACTGTGCAGCACCTGTGACGGCCACCTCAGTGACCCGAGGGCCAAGGGAAGGCCTTCTGGGCAGCCCTCACACCCTGTACCCTGTCATCGTTTCTCACAGCACACAGAGCCTTCCTGGTGGGGGTGCCAGTGTGTGTGAGTCTGCCCTCTGCTGGCCTCCCTGCTCTCCTGAGCCAACAGCCCGGCTACAGAGGATTATTAACTCTTGTAGTGGAGACCCTAATGCTATAGAGTCAATTCTGTCAGTAAAAGACTCCATCCAGTGAAAACTCTGAGAAGATGCAAGTGTCTGGGGTGGGAGAGGAACCCTGCTGTTCACTTGAAGGCTGGGGCATTTGTCACCCAAATGTGGGCGGGGGGTGGGTAGTGCAGGACAGGGTTCCTTATCCTGGCAGAGGTGAAGAGGGGTTGTGGGATAGCCTGTGGTCCACCATTAGGTGAGAGGCATTTATGTTAGTGGTTGCTAAACATGTTCAATAGATCAGAACTGGTGAGCGGTGGGAGCTCTGGAAATACCTTCCAACAGAGAGGAGGTTCATACACTGCTGTCTTTGAGCTCAGCCACTCTCTGCAGACACCCATACAACACAGCCTGTGGAGGAGTGGTCAAACTGTAGCAGGAGACGCTGCAGACCCCAGTCAGGCTGTGTGACCCCATCAGCCTCACCACACACACAAAGGGAGCTGCCCTGAGAAAGAGGAGTAGCTGAGGTCATGACCAAGGAGCCACTCAAGATAGTGCCTATGCGACCTGGGAGTCCTGCCTTCCTGTTCTGGACCTTGGTGGCCTCACTTCTAACATGGGGTATGGCCAGCCAATTCCAGGGGCGGCACAGGCCCATCCTTGGTAGCAAGCAGTTTCTACTAAACAGCTGGTGGTTACGAGGGGAGCCTATCAGGGCGCCCACAGTTCCCTCTGCCACTTTTCCACCCTCTAGTGACTCTTGAAGGCACAAGACACCATCCCATCAGGCTAACACCATTTTATCAGGCTATAGCTAGTTGGCTATCCAAGACGCTTCAGGCAATGGTCGGCACAACACTGCCACTTGGTGGCTGCTTAGGTGTATGCATGTCCGTGAACACATTAGAGCCTCTGTTGGCTTCATCTTACTATGCTGAGGCTGATGGAGTGGTGGGTGTGAGGAGGAATGTTTGGAGGATGGGGGTCATGTTGGGAAGACTGTAGGGCATAAATCCTGTGTAATCCTTTGTTCTTAGGGCTCATATGGTGGTGGCAGAGGGACCCAGGAACCTTCCATATAGCCCAGGACTAACTACCACCTCCCAGGGTAGTTGTACGAGGCATAGGCCCAATCAAGGGTACTTCTTGGAACAGGAGCCTTTCCCAGGGAAGAGAAAAACCGTGGAAGGTTAGAAGTACAGGGGGGCTTAATGGCAGAGGCATGTGAGTGGAGGGCCCAGGGGCTATTCCCAGTAGGCCTGGAGCATCAGGACAGCAGTTCAGACAGAGGAGGCACAGGCTGGGGAGAGGACAGGGATGTAGTGCTGGTGGCTGGGAGAGAGTCCTCGGAACGTCAGGGGAAGAGGCAGTGTGTGTGTGTGTGCGCGCGTGCGTGCGTAGCTGGACCACAGTGACAACAGCATGCAGTCAGAAGACAAAGAAGATAGGTCTATGTCCTTGGGGTAGGGGTTGGAGATCCTGGGGCAGCATGAGAGGTGACACTCTGGGGTGAGATACAGTAGATTCTGACCTGGAGCCTGCCAGGCCCCGTTAGCTGGGATGCAGTTTTGAGTGGTGGCCATGGGGGCTGGGGTGGGTCTGAAATATTAATTTTCTAGTGGCTTCTAGGTGACTGGAGTAAATTGGTCAGTTCTGAGAGCCAGCCTGACCAATCATGTAACCAACATGACCATGGTGATGTAGGGAGGTTAGGAGTGGGAGGGTCAGAGGCTAGACCATGGTGGTCAGGTGGGTGAGGGTGTACCACAAGGAAGAACTGGGGACAGGGAGGGCACTGCCTGGGCTGTCTTGACGCCATTTCAGAAGTACACTGTGCTGTGCCCAGCTCCCAGGGTGGGAGGAAGCCCACAGGGTAGTAGAACTTTCTTCATTTGATGCTGTCTGGTTGGCCTTGCCCCAGAACATCCTAGCCTGCCACTGGCGCTGGGCAAATGGGAACTGTAGCTGTCTGGGCAGTGGGTGGGGGGCATGGTTGGCCAGGCAGTGGGGCCTCCATGTGTTGGGGGTCGTGTGGTCCATGCCTGTGGTGCTGGGCACAGGAGTGGGTCTCTGGGAGGGGCAAGGCCCTGCCTTCCAGTTCACCATCTGAATGCTCCTTTCTTTCGCACTCTGGCTTGGAGTGGAGAAGGAATTGCAAGCACACACTTGTCTTTTCCTGCACTGCAGCCCAAGCACACACAGACCCTGGGGCTGACACAGCACACAGATCCCTCGGCCCCCGCCCTCTCCCTGGAGTTTTTTCCTTTTTAGGTTATCTTGGCTGGAAAAAGTCACCTCCCCCACTCTTATTTTCCCTAATTCCCCAAATGAAATTTCAACATATGTCCCCCGACATAATCCCCCTTAGGCCGTGGATAACCTTCCCACAGACGATGTCCTCCACCGGGGATTCTTCGTCCCCAAAATGTTTGCCCAAGAGACTAGGGCCGCTTCTGGAAGCCCTTTCACTCCCTTGGGCAAACAGAGAGTACCTTTGAAGGTGGATTTGAGCCCGGGTCTGTTTACTCAAGACATTAGTCTCCTGCATAAGGAAAACCTGCACTTGAGTACAAACAGCAAATCCTTTTTGAATTAAAAATATTTTCAATTAAAAAGCATTTGGTGTGCAGAGCCCAGTCTGGCTGAGCAGTGAAGGGCAGGGCGCCCTCTGGTGGACAAAGCCTATCATCGCAACTGTACTGCAGGCCTGGCCTGGGAAAGAGATATCACTGTCAGAGGATCTGTAGGGGACTTTCCCAGAGGCCCCAGGACCTTGTAATAGACAGCCTCTCGGGCAGACAGGTCAGACAGTGGGTCACAGTTTCCACAAGCCCTTGCTCTCACGAGACCAGCACAATGTGAGGAGGAAGTGGCAGCATCATAGAGGCTAGGTCACTGCAGCCTCCAGGAAAGGGGGTGATTAGCTTCTCCGGCCACTCACAGGGGAGCTGTGGGAATCACTGGGGTGATCTGGGCCAACACACCCAGCAGTGCTTGTGCCCAGGAGGTAAAGATTGAGAAGGCAGCAGCATTTATGAAAGGTCCAGGGTTCTTCTAATGGTTGGTAAGGGAGGCATGACGGATACAGAAGTGCTTGCTACCTACCAAGGGGGCAGTGGTGGGGGTGGGGGCAGTGGTGGGGGTGGGGGTGGTATGCACAAGTTGAACCTGCTCAGACCCTCCTCCTCTCCTGATCCAGAGCCAGTCATATCCACAGAGGGACAAGGAAGGCGGGAAGGTTTCTTTCTAGCTCTACACTGTGCAGACAGGAAGCAGGCCGGGGGAAGGTCCATCTTCCTGAGACCCCAGAGTAAGCCAGGACAGTGCTGGCCCTGGTCCAGAGGGGCGTCTGGAGCAAATGCTGAGCTGGACAGGTGTCCATGCCTACCCCTTGATGGGCTGCAGGTGGGACATGGGGCCAGGTGACAACCAGAGCAAAAGCAGATTGCATGGCAGCAGATGACAGAAGGTCCTGGAGGGTGGACCAGTCCGCAGGCCCCAGGTAGGGCCATGAATGTAGGGAACTAAAGGGCCGGAACAAGTAGAGAGATGCTTCAGGGGTGGAGAACGGTGGAGGGAAGGCTGGGCTGTCACAGATGGCCTATGCCAGGGCAGAGGGAGTAGAAGAGGCTAGACCAGCCAGCCCAGGATAGCTATGAATTCAGTCTAAACAAAAGAGTAATTTATTAGATCATGAGATAGTTCGCTTATTATTTTTTAAGACAAGGTTCCTCTGTGTAGCCTTGGCTAGCCTGGAATTTACCAGGCTGGCTCCAAATTCAGAGACCTGCCTGCTTCTGAAGTGCTGGTTATCAATGGCATGCACCGCCATCCCTAGCTCAAGGTTTTAAATGTTTTGGAACTCAATCATACTGCCTTAAGGATGAGCTTTGTAGCCGACTGAGTGGCTCAGAGAAGTTGGAAGGCTGGACACAGCAGCCCACTGCCCGCTCTTCAGACCTCCCCTGAGCTAGTCCATCACTGCCTCCACCTCCCTGGCACTGCTCGGCCTGCACTCACACCCGTGTCCCAATTGTAAGTACTTTCTTAGAGCTCAGCCCTTCCTCACCAGCAGCTCGGCCTCCAGCGAGCCTCCATTCTTCCAGGCACCATTTCCACTCATGGGCTCCATGTTTTCCAAGCTGTCTTGGACCTGGGGTTCAATCCTGGGGAAGGACTGGGGTGGGCTTGCTGTGGGGAGGGCCTGCTGCACTGCTTTCCTGGGATGGGCTAGCTTAGACTTTGCATCTACCCTCTAAGGAGGGCTCTAGATAGTCCACTTAGCATGCAGGGCTGGGAAGTTCAGGCAACTGAAGGGCAAGGCTGAATGACAGAGAGGAGGACTCTGGGGTCCATGTCTTGTCGATGTTTTCTATGTGAGTCTGTGTCCCTGCCTCTTAGACATGGGCAGACTGGGTGACAGCAAGGCCCGGCAAGAGTGTCACTGGCAAAGTGGGGGAGCTGGGACCCTGATGGGGCAGGATGACCAGCGGCACGGCAGCGGAGCACCAGTTCTGTCCTCGCTCCGTGTGGCCTCAGCAGAGCCACACACTACCTGACTCCGTGGAGTGACCAACAGCCTCCATGCCTCTCCTGCAGAGAGGTGTACACTTCCCAGCTAGGCAGAGGATTGAGGCCACCACGTTACGGCGCAGCAATATCACTGTCAACAGGGACACATCACACAGCAAGGTGAAAAGCTGTGTACCATGACTCAAAAGTTGAGAGTACTAACCACCAAGGAGTACACATGGAGGGACCCATGGCTCCAGCTGCATACGTAGCAGAGGATGGCCTTGTCGGGCATCAGTGGGAGAGGAGGCCCTTGGTCCTGTGAAGGCTCAATGCCCCTGTATAGGGGAATTCTAGGGCGGGAAGTTGGGAGTGGTGGGTGGGAGAACACCATCATCGAAGCAGGGGGAAGGGGGATGGGATAGAGGGTTCTGGAGGGGAAATGGGGAAAGGGGACAATATTTGAAATGTAAATAAAGAAAATAAAAAAAAAAAAGAAAGAAAAAAAGAAAAAAGTTGAGAGTGAAAGACAGGCCAAGGAGCCACAGAGCTGAGATCATGGGAACAAGTTTCCTCTGGATACAAAACAGCCTTCCCTTGCTGTGGTCCCACAGGCAGGCACCTGTGGGTGTAGCCTGCTTGCCGGGGAGGCCTGGGATTGGGCAGGACTGTGGAGATGTATGTGCACGCATGCGTGTACAGATGAATGGAAACCACAGTTGTGGTTGAGATGGCATTTCAGAATTCATTAAAAAAAAAGGCTGCCTGTCATGTTCCCTCCTCTAGGTCATTGCAGCAATCACCTGAGGAGACACTGTGACGCTGCCTTCAGGCAGGGGTGAAGGCCACGGGGTGGGGGCGGGGGTGTTCTGTGGAGGTCCTGTTTGTCAACTCTGCCTGGCAACTTCTTCTAGCTCTGCTGGGGGGATTGCTGTACTTTAACGTGTGGGGTAACAGTTGCATAAACCTGAAGAAAAAAGTGGAAATCCTCCTCTGAAGGACTGGCAAAAGCCTCCACCCGGCTTCAGCACAAGCAGGCGTGTTGATGACGTAACCCTGACAGAGAAAGTAGCAGCTACAATTCCACAGCCCTTTAATTTCCATGCTGGGTGCTCCAGGCCGCCATGCTGACAACCTGTGGTGGCCACTCAGGTGCCGCTGCCTCCAGTAAAACTCAAAAGATGGAACAGCGGTTCTCAACCTGTGGGCCCCAACGCCCTGGCAAAACTCTACCTCAAGAACTGCGTACATTATGATTCATAACGGAGCAGAATTACAGTTATGAAGTAGCAGTGAGATAGTTTTATGAGGGGGTGACCACGGCACAAGGAACTGCACGGAAGCACCGCAGCACCAGGAAGGCCGAGGAGCAGCCATTAGAACGGAGTGTGGGTCCCAGCACCCACACGGGGCGGCTCACCGCTCATAACTCCAGCTCCATGGGGTCCGATTCCGGCCTGTGAGTGCACCCTCACACACATGGCATGCACACATGCAGATACACAAGAGGCAAAATACAAACCCCCAAAGACAGTGTGTGTTTGGGGGGGGGGGCTGGGGACTCAGCATGGTGCTGCGTGCTAATATACAGGGAGAGAAAACAGTCACGTCCACAGATGACCGAAAGTCGCCCATGAGAGGCTGCACCCGTCCCGATGAGATTGTGCGGGAAGGAGAAACACATGGCCCATTCTCAAACAGGAGAAAAGACAAAACACAGGGTAGTGAATGTAACGGCTAAAGGTAGTGAATATAAAACACTAAAGAGGCCTGGGGCCTGGAAGGGCCAGCTGAGGGGAGGGGTACACCACCTGAGAGGCCAGGGCAGTGTCTGTGGTAAGGTGACAGGGGCAGCAACATTACTGTTTCTTCAGGTCAGGCGAGGCCTGCTCCAGTACCACAGCCAGCACCAGGAGCTTTCTCTACACATGTGACAGATGACACCGCACAAGCAATGGCCCTGCTGACGGGAGCCATAGAGACACAGAACACCCAGCCATGTCCTCAAGATAAACAGGAGGGGGCTGGGCACGTGGCTCAGTGGGTGCAGTGCTGGCCCAGCACGCACAAGGGCCAGGGTTTGATCCCTTGCAGTGTAAGAACCTGGCATGGTGCTGCATGCCTGTAACCTAGCACTGGGAAGTAAAGACAAGAGGACCGGAAGTTGAAGATACAGAATTTAAGGGTAGCCTGGGCTATTTGAGACCCCATCTCAAAAGAACAACAAAGAAACACATGAGAACTCATTAAAGAAAACCCTTTGGCTTCCCATTGGCTAATACGCAAAGACCTGGGTAAGCAGTGGACATGCATGCAAAATGTCGACCATCCTATTACACATGAGTTCAGTGCAGTTTAACAAAAACAGAACCTTGGGGAGGTGTGTGAAATCCCTTTTAGGGTTGGGCTCTCCATAGTTTCATTCTCTGCGGGTTCAGTGCTTGGTGGTTTTTGTTATTACTGCAAAGGGGATCGTCCCTAATTGGGGGATATCAGACCCCTCCCCTCTCAAGCAGACCCCTCCCCTCTCAGGCAGACCCCACCCCTCTCAGGCAGACCCTACCCCTCTCGGGCAGATGGTGAGATGGCTCAGCAGGTAAAGGTACTTGCTACCTACTAAGCCTGATGATCTGAGTTCTATCCCTTGGACCCACATGGTGGAAGGCTGCAAATTGCTGTCTGCCCTCTGTGTGCATGCCTCCAAAAATAAACAATGTACTGAAAACTGTTGATGGAAGATGGAGTGGTGGTGGCACACGTCTGTAATTCCAGTGCTCTGAGGTGGAGGCAGGAGATTCATGAACTCAAGGCCAGCCTGGACTACACATCAATCGGGACCCTCTCTCAAAATAAAACAAAATAACAAAACAGTTGTACAATCACCGCTCCTTGGAAGGTTGTAAGGTTCAGATGGAATTATCATGCCTCTAATTAGGAAAATCCCAGGGGCACAGAGGGAACTCAACTAACCCACAGTATGTGAGGGCGTATCACAGAGCAAGAGGCAAGACAGAAGGCACGGGAAGAGCCCCAACACGCACATGGAAAGATGGGAAAAGATGACAGAGCTCACAGAAGAAAATGATTGGAAAGCTGCCGAAACCTTAGAAATAAAACCAGCTTTTTACTTTCCAGTACATGCCAAATGGATCAAGGAGTTGGTAAGTGTTTAATATTTTAGTATTTTAAAATATAAATACAGAAGGGAATGTGGTGGTTTTTATTGTAAGAATGCCATGAAAACAGAATTCAAAGCATTTCCCCAGCCCCAAGGTTGCCATCTTTAAAGGATAAAGGGCTCTTAAAAATAAGAGGGGAGGAGTTTGCGCGAGAGGGGAGGGGTCCGACTGAGAGGGGAGGGGTGTGTGTGGGGGTGTCTGAGAGGGGAGGGGTCAGGCTGAGAGGGGCGGGGTCAGGCTGAGAGGGGCGGGGTCCGACTGAGAGGGGCGGGGTCAGGCTGAGAGGGGTGGGGTCCGACTGAGAGGGGCGGGGTCAGGCTGAGAGGGGCGGGGTCCGACTGAGAGGGGTGGGGTCCGACTGAGAGGGGTGGGGTCCGACTGAGAGGGGCGGGGTCCGGCTGAGAGGGGCGGGGTCCGACTGAGAGGGGTGGGGTCAGGCTGAGAGGGGTGGGGTCCGACTGAGAGGGGCGGGGGTCAGGCTGAGAGGGGTGGGGTTAGGCTGAGAGGGGCGGGGGTCAGGCTGAGAGGGGCGGGGTCCGACTGAGAGGGGCGGGGTCAGGTTGAGAAGGGAAGAGACTGACATCCCCTCCAATCAGGGAAGCTCCTCCTTGCAGTAGATAACAAGAACCACCAAGCACTGAACACAGAATAAGAGACTGGAAAGCCCAGCCCTAAAGGGGACATTTGTGTCCCACCCTTCAGCAAGGCTCTGGCATCGGCGAGGAAGCGGGGACTGAAAGGCTTCTAGGAGCCAGCAGTGGGGCTGGACCTGGTCCTCAGCAGAGGACCCAAGGCCTGGTGTTCTGTTCCCAGCTTAAGTTGGGCGGCTCACGGCTGTCTGTGACTCCAGCTGCTGCGGATCTGACGCCTCCGGCTTCTTCAGGTGCACTCACAAGCATATGCCACATTCCCATGGAACTAAAAATAAATTCTTAAAAAATAAACAGAAGCAGCCAGAGGCCCTCGGTGACATCAAGAGAACAGTGTTTCCCAGACAACAGGGCAGACAAACGTGAGCTCACAACTGTGCTGGGGTGCTAAGGCCAGACAGAATCCTTGCATCAGGAGTTATGGTGGACACGAAATCCCACTCCTAGATGAAAAAGTATTGGCATTTGATAGCTGCTGGAAGAGGGAGAGTTTTTATCAACAGGTCCTCTTGTGGGTGACCACACACTAGGGCAGACTCGACTGTCACAGAAGGCTAGTTGGGTAGCACAAGCCAGACTAAATGGAAAAACAAAACCAAAAAACAAAACCCAGAAATCTCAGTTAGGTGGGAAGGGGTGGGAGGGTGGAAATGGGGGGAGTTGGGCATTGAAATATATTCAAAATACATTGTATGAAAATTTCAAAGAATAAAAGTATCACTAAAAAGCAAGTGAAAAGGGGTTGGGAAAATGCCTTAGAAATATGGTTCTTAACCTGCGGGTTGCAACCCCACTGGGGATCAAACAATCTTCTCACAGGAGTTGCATATCCTGCAAATCAAATATTTACATTATCATCATAACAGCAGCAAACTATAGTTATGAAGTAGCAACAAAATGATTTTACGATTGAGGGTCACCACAACTTGAACTGTATTCAAGGACTGCAGCATTGGGAAGGCTGAGAACCACTGGCTTAGAGGGTCGTGTTTGCTGTGTGTGTATGAAAACCCGTGTTTGGCCCCCAGAACTCACACGGCCGAGCTTGCCAGTTAGCTCCTGTAAAGCCCACGGTGCAGCAGTGGCAGGAGCGTCCCTGGGTCTCACAGGCCAGCTGGGCTAGAGAACAGCCGCTCCAGGTTCAGTGAGAGACCGTATCTCAAGTGTTAGGTGGAGGGTGACAGAGAGGACACTTGATGCTCACCTCTGGACTCTGCACAGATCTCTGCATGGGTGAGTGCACCCCCATGCACCCCAAGGAGGGGAGAGGTGAGGGAAAAGGAGGGAGGATGAATATTGTATAAGCCAGAGGAAAGCCACCACATCAGGAGCACCAAGTAAGCAAGCCGCGGACAGTCAGTGATGACTACAGTGACATAAGGGGCGAGGATGCACACCACAAAGCCATAGATTAACCCCCCAGTGCCAAGCTTGAGAACTCAGCCATCGGTCAGAGGGGACAGCTTGTGGCGGGGTTCTTGGGAGGAATCTGGCTTCACTGGGGGTTTGCCTCAAATAGACAAAGTGCTATGTGGGCCGCCACGGAGAAAACAAGGAAAAGCCCTCCTCAGCTGCAAAGTCTGTGAAGCAGCACAAGGGACAGCGCGGAAGATGCACCGAGGGCAGCAGTGGCACCTGTACCTTAGAGGTAACCAAAGCCTCCTAGTCAAACATAAGCCTGCTCAGTGTGAGAAAACTCTTGCCTGATACTGTAAACCCAGGCAACTAAGTACCTGTGGCTGGCGGGGCCATGGACCTAGAAAGGAAGTACTATTGCCAGTGACAATAATTCCCACAGCATTCTAATTCCTTCCCCTTGTGCCCACAGATGAGCGTGGCTCTCACTCTTCATCCAGGAAGCTTCTTTTCACAGAAGACAAAACCATTACAGAAGCCACAGCTGACCAAAATGCAGAGACTGTCTGACTGTGGGTGCCCAGGCCCAGACGATAAATATATAGAACCTGTACCCTAAAGATTCCTAAGAGGAACACTGCAGACGGCATGGGGAAGGGCGCGGGAGAGGGGAGACGGTCAAAGCCAGTGAGCCAGGATGCCGGCTACAAAAGAGCTGTACCTGTTAAATCTCAACAACATGGCTGCTCAAACAAGCCCTGCCCAGTAATGCCATTAGCTGACATCCCAACGTGGATGGGGGAAAATCTCACACGGCTCCAGCCGTGTGATAGAGGAAGAGCTATCAGCAAGTAGTGACCACTAAAAGATGGAGCCGGTCTTCTAGAAGATGAACCCATGATAGGTTACAGTCCTATGTGGTCAGCCAACCCATGTGGTCACCCCTAAAAACAAGACAAACCAGCAATACTCAATGGACTCAGGTGTGTGTGTGTGTGTAATTGAAGAGGTCATGAAGTTGAAAGGGAGTGGAAGAAACACAGGAGAAGCTGGAGGGGGAGTGTAGTGATAGAAATACAGTATTCTTGTATAAAATTCTTGAAAAAGTGTTTTGGCTTTTTTTTAAAGGCACGGAATGCGGCCAGCAGAAGGAATGGGTAGAAACTGCATTTTGGCCAGCTGTGGCTTCTGAAACAGTCTCCATCTGCTGCAAAAGAAGCCTCTTTGATAAAGGGCGGGCTACATTTATCTGTGGGCATAAGGAGGAAGGACTCAGAATGAGCAGGAGTGGGAGGCAGGTTACAGAACTGTGACTGTGGCTTGCTGGCGTAATGTTGGTTAGAAGTGTGTGTCTGCGGTAGGCAGCAGGGGATATACACTCTTTACTTCACGTGTTTCTGAGTTTGTATTTTTATGCGTGTGCATGTAGGGAAAACACAAAGGATTTTAAAGTTGATGCCCGGGCAGGAAGAGCTAGCTCAGTCGGGAAAGTGTCCATCGTGCGGTCAGATCACAAGCATCCACAGAGAGGCCAGCGGTGGGAGAGAGATCCCTGGAGCTCACCAGCAAAGCTAACCTAGCTCCATCAACGAGCTCCAGGCTCAGTGCAAGATGCTGCTTCAAAAAGTGAGGTACAGAGAAAATCAAAGATTCCCTCCCGCCCCATAATGATCTCCAATTGGGAGGAGTCCCAAGTTTGCTGCAAATGGCACCATGTGAGGTCCTCTTCAGTGTGAGAGGAGAGGATTAACACTGCTCTGGGGCATGGACCATGGGTGTATGCCTGAGGTCAGCAGAATGTGACAGGGTGAACCAACACCCCCTCACACTTTGGAACAAATCTTTTATGCCTTTATAAAATGCCATTTAGCCCACCTATTAGGTTCTTTAACAAATTTAAAATGTTTCTTTGTAGCTGCAGCCACTGCATGTGTGCTCACGGTGCAGTGAGGCACAGTATAAACTGGTGCAGTCAGCTGACGGCCACGCCCCTGCCTCACCATGCACCATCTTTTGGAGTTTCTTTGTTTTGAGCAGGAATGGTCTCAAGCCAGTGTGAGCTCTGTAAAAATTTGGATGGTAGCTGGGGCCTTGGAAGAATATACAGAGCTTATAAGAGTGTACTGCATTAATCACACTTGGTGTATGAGGTAGGAAGATTTGCTTTCCCAAATATTTTGCCTTCCTGGCAGATGATAAAGCTGTTGAAAGGACACAGGGTGAAGAACATTTTACCTAGCAGAGGCAACCATGTAATCCAGTGCAGTTCAATACACAACCAGTAGATGGTGCAAAGGGACCACACATTTCTGTGGCTGCAACTCAACCGGCATCACATCAGTTCACATTCATAAGCACAAGGAAATCTTTCCAAAAACAGAAAGGAAGGAACAACTGGGCTGGATCTGAGCACTTTATGGTGATAAAATTGGGACTCTGCCATTTCATTATGAATGCAAAACCTACCTGGCCTTCCTCCAGCAGACACGGCTCCCCAGCCCACCCTAGCCTTGTTCATTTGAAGAGGCCCTAACAAAGTGGACATCTAGAAGTTGAATTTGAAAATTCTTTTAACCTCATGCTGCCAAATGTGGTTCCATTAATTTCACCTCTGAGTCGTGATGTAAACGCTAGTGGGATCATCCCCAAGCTAAATAAGCAATAAGCCCCATTTTTCAACACGCAAACACATAAAGATGTCAGCTCAAACTGTTTACTAATTAACACTTAAAAAGACACAAATTAGATATGCGTGGCTAAGAGCAATTATAATCAAGACGAATTCCTCTAGTCATTTGGGAACTGGAGAAAAAAAAAAGCCTAATTGCTGGAACCAATGTTTTAAAAACTGAAATCACGCCAGTTAGCAAATATGTTCATTTAAAGAGTATCTCACGTGACTACACTCCTGAGGCCTGACTACAAACTCGAGAACAAGGATAATATTTAGGGATAAAATTAAAATTTTAAGCTCTCTTAGATTTATAACTTCTTCATTAAATATGTCTGCAAACAGCAGCCCATAAAAACCTGTAGCAATTAAGTGGTTAAATGAGCTGCCTCCCTTGTCAATTTTAAGGGGTGATTAATATTAGATGGTCCCTCTGCTAATGAGACTCTCCTTCTTCAGCTTCCAAGTCCTCTGAAAATGGAGGCTGTCTGTTCCACCAGAAAGCAAGGTAGGCTAATGAGAGCCCCTAGCCGCAGCCCCATGTACCTCGTGAAGGGTTCTGGGTGAGCCTGTTCACACGGAGTCTGCAGAGACCGGCTTCCCTGCGCCCCTGCTCTCTCATTACAGGGGTCGTTGCTTCTGATTTAAAAAGTCTGTGTTGGATGAGCCTTGAAGGCTCTGCATCTCAGCCCATGAGCCCAGGGATGGAGCAGGTGGCGAGGTTGGTCTGGTTGGGGTGGAGGCCCATGGCACAGGTAGGTGGAAGGAAACAGAGGACTGGGACAGCCAGGGCATGCCCACCCTAGCTGCGACAGGGAATCCATCAGATGGAGAAATGGGACAACTGCTTACAAGGGAAATAAAGAGCGGAGTGCAGAGCCGGGGAATATTTATATGCCCGTCTACCCACTCCGAGGGAAGGCACTTCATCACAGATCGCTGTGGAATTGCATTTTTTAACTTGATCCTCAATGGAGCAGCTTGTGCTGGGGCGGGCAGTGTGGCTTTGTGGGGACAGTAGCCCCACGCTACCTTCCCACAGAGGCAAGAAGACAAGAGGGAAGACATACTGTGTCAGGCCAGAAAACTTTGCTGTGACTCCTTGGTCTCCTCCCATGGGAAGGAGAGACAGAAAAAATCACTATTGCCTTGACCCAATTGACAGGTATCCGGCTGAGAGGCCTTTGTGAAGATGGGCAGACAGTAGTGTGTGCCCAAGCTCTGAGAGGCGAGAGGCCAGCATTCGGGCTGAGTTACTTTACTAATCATTGCTTCATCCATTTTCCACCGCCCACATCTCCGTGTGCGCCTGAGTACTGAGGTTCTGTGTTTTCCATGTCCCCTACCCCTGCCACCACACTGCCTGATGGTACATGTTTTAAGCACCACCCTTCCTGGGTGTCTTCCTGTGATGTAAGCGCTGTGCATGCCGCACTGCCAGGAAGCTGGGGGATGTGAGAGCAGAGGCACTTTGAAGGTCTCTGCTAGCTGTGAGGTGCCCAATAGTGACACTGTGCTATGGGGCACTGTCCCGTAGGCCTGCACTCCATCTGGGGTTGGGGAGGCAAAGGGACTTGTCTGAGGTCTGGGCATGAATGCAGAGATGAGATGATCACTGGATTCCTGCTGGCTTCCAACAAGATTTAGGCTCTGAGAGAGACCCTGACTCAAAAGAATGAAGGGGGAAGGTGAGAGAGGAGGACCCTGGAGTCTCCTGCTGGCATCCTTGTCTGCTTCCACGCACGCAGGGCCTGCACAGTCCTCTGTGAGTTCAAGACAAGCTAGAGTTATACACTGAGACCCTGACTCAAACCACCAAACAACTATAGGTAGATGTGGCATCCAACACAGGCAGACTGGGGACCTGCATCCTGTCTGTGACACCATATCACTTAGATCAACACATGGTACTTAACCACAGACATGTGCACTGCACACCTGTGTCCTGCCTATAAAAGCATCATGTGACCTCCACCATCAACACATGGTACCTGACCACAGACACACAGATTCCGTGGTGTTCCGTCCATGACACCACGTCACCTCCACCGTCAACATACCCACAAGGGGACCTATGGAACGCGGAGTTTGAGTGCTGATAGGCTGGTCATGCTGCCAGTCAGGCACGCTGCTTCCTTTGTGTTCCCTGCCTACTGGGATGAATGTTGCACTCTTCTCTGAGCGTGTACATTGCCTGTGCAGCACCGAGGGACTCTGTATGTCAAGGTTGTGATGGCACCTGCACCAGGCTGGTGTCCTTACTGGCAGCTGGTGTGAGCTTTTTGGTGCCACCATTTGTCTGAGGTTCTTGCTTCATTTCTAACTGTTCTTAGGCTGACAGGGCCAGCAGCCCCATGGCAAACCTGCTGGGGAAGGTGAATGGCAGACAGGGCTGGGCTGAGCTTCAGAAAATCCCCATGGCTGGGTGGGGTGTCAGGAGAGTTTGGGATGGATGAGGAGGCGTGGCCTTGTTAGAGGTGTGTCACTGGGGGTGGGCATTGGCTTCAAAAGCCCAAGCGGGCCTAGTCTTACAATGCCATGAGATTATGGATCAGACGGAGTGCTTGGCTACTGCTCCGGTGCTGTGCCTGCTTGCCGGCCACCACACTTCCTGCCGTACGTTCATGGACTCACCCTCAGAAACTGTAAGCCAGACTTCCTCGAATGCTTTCTTCTATAAGTTGCCTTGGTCAGGGTGTCTCTTCATAGCAATACAACAATGACTCAGATACTCAGCCTAATGTTAGATGGACAGACTGACTAGCTGCCCTCCAGCTGTGCTCCCTTAGCGCAGGTGGCAGGGAGGGTGTCTACCAGGCCACATGAGGTCTTTGTGTTTCCCAGGAACCACCTGCTGACAGTTTAGTTAGGGCCAGAGACTGTGCTGTTCATTCCACCTCAGTCCGGGTTTCTTTTGCAGGGTGGCTGGACACCTTGCTCCCCACTGTGGGAAAGAGCCAGGGGCAAGATCATAGGATATGTTCAGGTCTTTAGCCTGTGCCCCAAATTCAAAGGTGGTTATTTGGGCCAGTGAACTGGCTCACTGGGGAAAGAGGCTTGTCACCAAGCGTGAAAACCTGAGTTCTATCCCTAGAGCTCCCATGATGGAAGGAGAGAACAGACTGAAGCAAGTTATCTTTGACCCCCATATGTGTCAGGTACCCACTGCCACAAATAAATAGATAAAAAATTAGAGGTAATCCCCTGCCTTAAGGATTCTATTTGTTTTGTTCGGGGCTGTGGTTTAACAAGTGTAAACACAATCAGTGAGCAGAGCTCATTTCTAACAGGCCCTGGGCTTCTTCACCAAGGCAGCCAGGCCCCCAGGGAAGGAAACAGAAAACAGATGTCCTGACCCAGGTAGCACCATGCCAGCCCTGGGGACACTTGTTCTAAGAGACAACCTTCTTGCAGTGTGCACTTCCCACCACGCTCCCCGACCTTTCCTCATCCTCCATAAAGCACCTTTAGTGTAATTCAGCAGCAAATGCAGGCTGGCCTTCTTACCAAGACTAACAGTGAGAAACAGAACAAGGCTCTGACAACCCCAATGGTATCCCTCAGCTTCAGACCTGGACGGGCCTCCTGCCCCTGCTTCCTGCCCCAGCCCCAGGGAGAGCCGGACGGTGGAGACGGCGATGCTATGCACTCTGCACGCCCAGGCCCTGCTCCAAACCCAGGCATCTCAGCAGAGCCCTGCTAAGCACAGCTGCTATTCCCATTACTACACCATCTGACAGAAAGGCTCAGAAAAGCCAATCAGAAGGGTTCGGGTCAAGCCCAGGAGCTCCGTCCAGAGCTGTCCCCAACACCTGGTGGTGTGTCTAAGAAGGAGCCACACCCCAACTCAGAGTGCCGAGGTGAAGAAAATATACCATAAGGACATGCTTGGCTAGGGGCCAGTGCCTGAAGTAGAGGAAAAACCTAGACATTTGATGTTGACATCAGATGCCCTGGCCTGACAATGGGGTCTATCTACTCATTTCATCCAGAACCCAGGTGGACGGGCCTTCGCATCCCCACTGTTTCCCAGCCTGCAGGGTCCCACTTTGAGGGACTTTCAGCCATAGGATAGGACAAGGCCATAATCTTGCCTCATACAAAAGAGGAAAAAGGTCACTTGGTCACTTGGGTGAGAACAAGACAGCCCCAAATTCTAGGATAGTGCCCATAGTCAGTGCTGCGGCCAAGGCTAAGGTGGCAAGGGAAGGGGTGGACAGAAGGGGAGGGATGCTGATGCCCCTTTCTCCAGCATCCGACCCCAGCAGTGGTACGGTACCTGTTCACACAGCACCGGCTGACACCTTTGAGATAGCTTCTTCCATTGCCCCAGTGCAGACAGGGGTGGCTGCCTGGGTCAGGAAGCCAG
This sequence comes from Tokudaia tokunoshimensis, assembly GCA_036184795.1. Taxonomy (NCBI): domain Eukaryota; kingdom Metazoa; phylum Chordata; class Mammalia; order Rodentia; family Muridae; genus Tokudaia; species Tokudaia tokunoshimensis. Next base: position 7,135,049 of record BTHU01000004.1, read on the forward strand.
GCTGCTCCAATGTCCGTCTCTGTGACCCTGCTCTATCTACCTCTGCACCAGGAGCAGGCCACCCTCTCAAAGCCTCCCCTGGTACCCACGGGCCTCATCCCTAGAGGAGGTTTCTGGCAAATACTCTTCTTGAGCAGATGGACTGCAGAACCATTTTAATGGTAGATGTGAAATTCTGCACACCAAATTTCTAGCATCGTGGCCAGCCATTTCCGTTGTTGCCAGCAAGCAAACAAACAAAACTGTAGGTGACAATCAGGTTTTTATGATTTACGGAGAATCAAAGACAAAGGGGAGGCTTTCGTCTTGTTTTTGCTTTGACAGGTTTAGAAATTTGTTGTACTGCATTGATTCAATTTTCCTTGATTCCAGCCATCTTTCAATAATGCAGCCTGCTTCTGCTGGCTGGGTACATACGCAAAAACCCCAAGGATCCAAGGATATTGAAATGGTTCTGCCATTTCCATCTTTGAGACAAATGTTCCTCTCTGAGGATCTGTGGCGGCAGCACGTGACTGAGGCAGTCTTCTCTGCACAGAGAGGAGGTGCAGACTGATGCTGGCCTCTGAATGGGGACACGCCCAGCAAGGCCCCCAAGAGACCCACCGTCTTAGGCCTATCTCCTCACACCTTTCTTTTAGACCCTGATCCTGGCGTCTTTCTTATGATGCTCAGATGCCATCAAACCAGCTGGTCACACAGAGGTCTGGCTAAGTATGAAGAACCTAGGACACTCCTCTGGATCATAAAGAGGCTTGGTTAAATCTCTGGGATGGTCCTGGTGTCAAATGGTGAGACAGAGAAGGCACTAGTCATAGTTTATGTCAAGGGATGGGTGCCCGTGATATGACTCAGAGTTTTCCCTCAGAAGGGCTCTTGCACCCATCTTTCCTAGAACAGAGCCTTGATGGATGGCCAGGGGCCCTAGAGGAGTGAACAGAGCCCTGAGTCCATCATACTTACCTCCTTTTCAATTTCTGCCAGAGACTTGATGGTGATTCCCAAGAGATCAAAGGGCTGCATCTGAAAATACAGAGCAAGTCACCCTTATTAATGGCTGGAGAATTCCCCTCTTGCTTTTATGATACTTGTGATGTCCAAGCTGTCCTACATTCTCACCCCCTCCCATGGGAATGGATATTGTGACATTCAGTCGTTATGGGGTCCAGGGAGGAACCACAAAGACATGGTGGGCTAAGTCTCCGTATCACAAGACTGCTTTGTCACATATCCACAGCACTGGGGGGGGGGTCAGCTGGGGAGGGGTGAGGAGGTCATAGCCTCCTGGAAGGTGTGCTTGTGGTCAATTACCTCGTCCTCTCTTTTGCTACAAAGGAGGAAGTGAGACTTATGCTTTTGTGACGGAGTATGGGGTTGGAAGTGTCTAAATCAGCAGCCACCTTGACTGCCATCTCTAAAGAAGTGTCAGGTCTAAGGAATTCCAGGGGTCTACAGTGCATAGGGGAGCGTCAGGTGGATTCCAGATCTTTGGTAGTGACGGGAGAAGGAGATCCCTGTCCATCAGGCCAAAGGCGGTGAATGGGACAGTTTTGCACATTATGGGGTTCTGCAAGCCTATGGACATTGGGACATTTCTTGGCAAATACACAGTCCAAGAAGGTCAGCTGAGGTCCAGAGAAGCCTGGGCTGAAACACATGAGTCTCTTTGTAGGTGAGGCCGCAGGTTCCTTCCAGGTACACTGGCTCTGTATTTTCTAGAAGTGGCAAAAGCCTGGCTTTCTGCAGCCTCACCTGGAAGGTAAAGCCCAAGAACCCCACAGAACTCAGGGGTTTGGACTCATAGTGCTGTGGTGGGTGTAGGGCTAGTGTCTGCACAGGGCCACAGGGGAGAGGCTGGTGGGTGGTGGCTCTGGAGTCCAAACTGGCTGCCTCATGGTGCAGGATGGGTTAATCTAATCTTGTCTGTCTGTCTGTCTGTCTGTCTGTCTGTCTGTCTATCTACCTATTCAGTTAGCGATCTATAGAGAGTGTGAGTGTGAACACACGCACATGAAGATCTGAGGGCAACTTTCAGGAGCTGGGTCTCTGCAACTTGCTGAGGCAGGTTTCTCTTGTTTCTGCTATCCTCTGCACTCAGGCCAGCTGGCTATGGCTCCCATCTCTTAGGGGTGCTAGGATTACACTCGCGTGCCACTGTATCTGGCTTTTTTCTGCTGATCCCTGGGACTGAATTTCAGTGATTGGACTTGTGCCATAGGCCTTTTACCTGTGGAGGCATCTGGACACCCTGTCACCTTTACTTTAAAAGCCATACTTAAAAGCCTGTTAACAGTGGCATGAGCAGGCCCTTCTGGTCTGGCTGCAGGGGGATTAAACAGAGAAGAGCTTGGAAGAGCTTAACACTGGGCTTGGCTTGCATCCGGGGCCTTGAGTGCTTGCTGAATTGGCAGCAACATACTCGTGAGGGTGAACTTGGGACAGGGCCACCAAATTAGACCCTGAGCTCCTGGGGCTATGCTACCAGTAGCCACAAAACAGTTTGGTTATGCTGGAGACGCCAGGCTGCGTGATGTGAGGACGGGGCTGCCTGCCCGCCTGGCCCAGGAGCCAGCAGAGGCCCAGCTGTTGCATCATTAGGCTCTAACTATTCCACTAAACTTTCTCAACTGGAGCTGGTGAGCAGGGCAGAGCAGCCTCTCTCAGGGAGCATGGAGGAGAGTGCCAGCGTCTCCATGGCAACACAGCCAAGTGGCTCTGCTGAAGTTCCTCAGGCTTCCTGAGTCACGTCAGGAGCATTTTTCAAGATTAAGCGCTTACCAGAAGGGTTCAGAGGAGGCCTATTATATTTCATAAAAATGGAAACGACAGAGCAGGTTGGATCGCCAGCCGGGTGATTTTAAACTGGGTCCAAGAAAAACACTGAAGGGGTCTTTAACTGGGCCAAACTAGGGCCGTGGTGTTTAGCGACGCCTCAAAGCAATCTTCTGCAGGAAGGCTAAAAGCCAGAAACAAGTTTAGTGACCCAGCGAGGCTCAGGCTTGCATAGCTGGGAGAGGGGTGAAGGTGTCCTGAGGACCAGGCATCATCGGAGGGGTGCCTCCAGGAGGGGATGTGGCTCAGTGCAGGGCCCTGACTGTGGCTGGCACTGCTCATGGCCTGGCTCCTGGCCTCCGCTCTTGGCTGACTCCCCAGCCCTTTACCATTCAGGAGGGCTCAGGCTCGACCTGGGCAGAGAGCATAAGCAGAGGCATTGACCCTCCGTGCCATAGTGGAGCATGCAGCGTGCACACAGAATACGACAGTGACAGTGGGAACTACGGCCAACTCCATCACCATGAAGAAAAACTAAGGCCATGTGGCGGCATGGCACAAGGAAGGAGATCTCTGAGTTTGATAACAGCCTGATCTGAATGCCAGGCCAGCCTGAGCTCTATGTCTCAAGAAAAATCATTAAGCCTGGTGGTGCATGTTTTAACCTTAGCTCTCAGGAGGCAGAGGCAGGTGCATCTCTGTGAGGACAAGGCCGGCTTGGTGCACAAAGCTAGGCCAGCAGGGCTGCATTGTGAGACCTAGTCTCAAACAAACAAACAAACAGCCAGCTAGACATAGCCAAGAGTAACTCATGAACACAGAAGCTGAAGGATTTCAGGTCGGGGATCATACATAAAACTTACACTTTCTGGAATGCAGGAAAACTTCTCTGAAATCATAAAAGGCACACCATCCATTGCTGCAAGAGAAGAGAGGAGAGGAAGGCACTGAAGACACTGTTGCTGTCCAAGAATCTAAGATGTCAGTACAGAGGACCAGTGAGTACCTGGCTGGAGGCGGGTGCTACCCAGGTCAAGTGGCTGGGAGCTACAGTGGAACAGGACAGGGTGCTCTGCTCCCAGAGACTATATCCGACCCAGGGATGTAGATGCCTGTGCAAATCCTCTGAGTATAGGCAGTCAGTCAGGGAGTAGCCCAGGGCTGGTGTGGAAGCCCTTTCCTACCCTTGGTCAGGAGTCTGACCTAAAAGGTGACAGCAGGAAGACAGTGGTGCATGGGTTGGGGTGGTGACAGGACACTCTGGGAGGGAGCTGGTAGGGCGTGTTCACTGTCATCTCCAGGCCGAGCCACAGAGCCCCTGGGTGGTGTTTGGTACTCATCGGTCTCCATGGAGAGACAAGTAACTCGGTGGTCCAATGGTCAGGCCTGAGTCCTGGCTTGAGTTTGCAGTGAGCATCTGAGTCCTGTATAAAAGACGCTTGGCTAATGGCCAGGAGGGGTGCCCTGAGTCTGCTGGGAACATACCCAGGGCCTGGAAGGGTGGGGTCAGTGTGTATGTGGGCGGGGCTCAGGGTGATGGACTACGACACAGGCTCACAGTTACTGATCCCTTGTAATAGCTTCAGGGCTGAATTAAAACTTGCCCTGTGTGCTTAGTTTCCACAGAACATGAGAAAGGATATGGAACCAGCAGCCTGAGAGAGAGAGAAGTACAGGGACTGGGAAGTCATTGCCTTCCTATACCACATCCCCTGCAATCCACCTGTGTCTAGATCTCCACTGCCAAACTGGTAGCAGGATTGCCACAGAGGAGGAACATATGATGTCAGCCCTCACAGTGTTACCCGTGAACAGAGAATCAGGCCGCTGACTGAACTGAGGCAAAATTCAGCTGACAGATCTGGCTCTTAGTGTAGGGACCTGCGGCCTGTAAGAGGGTGGCTTTTTGCAGACCGTGATTTTGGAATGGACATTGTACTCCCCCTAAATGTTTCCTAAAACGAAGGCTTCCTTGGTATTCAAATGCTGGGGCCAGCTTGCGGAGCTGGGGAAGTGGAAAAAAGAACGCAGGATGAAGGAATGAAATCCAGTCCAGTGTCTGCTGGTATGGGCCACACGGTGTATGTTAGGCTGTGTCCATACTGACCGCAGGGAAGAAGGACGGCCTGCACCTCTAGCCTTCTCTCTGCAGGCCACTTCCTGTGTGAGCCTTCCAGGCTCAACAAACACCTGTGGCAGGGGCCATCTCCCACTGCAGCTGGGCCCTAGAACCCAGAAGAGAAGGCTAATGTCATATGGTGTATGTGACATTAACACAGGAAGGGGGAAGAAAGTTTCATGGGTTCATATTCCAACATCCTAGCACCACCTGAGAACCTGCCTCAACAGACATAATGATTCCACGAATGAAGACTCCTTGGAAAGCCACAAGCTTGTCAGAGAGGGAGGGAGGCAAGTCCCATCAACATGCAGGGAGAGGCCACACCAGCCTGCCACTGACCATCCAGTGTGAGTGCTAAGCTTCTGTCCACTCCACACAGCTTCTGCGTGCTTGGGCTCAAAGGCTTGCAGGGCCTCATGTCACTTTTGACTGTTTTTGAGATGACCAGGTAGAGCTCCAGAGTTTGGAGCCTCCCGAGGTCAGTCAGGCAGGAAGCGGTAACTCGGAAGCCTTGACTTATGAGGTGTGGACACAGACAACAGAATTTCACCTACACATAGATAAGGGAGTGTGCAGATTACTGCTCCTGCCACTGTGCAGAGCGAACGGAGTTTCTCCGTACCCACTTCTACAGTGACGTCCTCACCCGCAGCCTTATGGGAGCTCTGCGGCCCTACTAGATGACAGAGGGGAGAGTGTTTCATGTTGTAGGAAACAAGGCTCATGATGGAGGCCACTAGGATGGTGGTGGTGGCAGGTATACTCCTGTTTGTACTGGTGGCAAGAGATGGAAGCCCCTTGTGCCCAGTCCTGACTGCAAGGAGCCATTTGGTAAAGTGACTGAGGTGGGGACTTACAATAGGAGGCTGGGTAGTCACACACAGCTCTCATGCACTACAGGACAGATCTTAGCCCATCTGGTAGAGTCAACAGGGGAGAGGCTCAAGAGGAACAGCACAGGGCTCCCAGCCGCACAGGACACGCTGAAGCAGATGTGACTACCAGGCCATACTAAGTGACCAAATTGCACTGTAAAAATCTAGTGAGTGAGTGTGTGTGTTGGTGTGGGGGTGGGGTGGGGTGGGGGGTGAGGTGTGTGTGGAGTGGTTAAGAACACTAGCTTCTCTTGCAGAGGACCCTGTGTTCCATTCCCAGAAACCACATGACAGCTCACAACCATCTTTAACTCCAGTTCCAGAGGATCGACACCCTCTACTGGCTTCCATAAATACTGTGTGTATGTGGCTCACAGACAGGCATGCAGGCGAAACATTCATACACATAAAATAGATCTTTTTAAAAAGTCTAGTAGGGGTTACTGAGATGGCTCAGTGGATAAAGGTGCTTGCTGCACAAATATGACAACATGAGTTTGAGCCCTGCAATTGCATGAAGGCAGAAAGAGGAAAATGGCACCACAAAGTCGTCACAGGGCTTCCACAAGGGGCCCCCTTCCATATGGCACAGCCTAGGCACTAGAGAAGCAGATTAAGCGACTGCTGTGAAGTGAGTCAGGACATCACCTGATATCTAAAAAGAAACGTGTGGGACATTTAAGTGTTGGTGGGGACCTAGTGAATGCTTGCTAATTGGCTAACTGTGAAATCTGATGAAGGGCTCAGAATGCTGGCATTTGGGCTATGCCAGAGCATGGAATTTACCAGGGTCCATGCAACACCCTGTGGTTTAGGTCCAGCTAAACAGGATGAATAGAAGACGTGCACAGTAGCAAAAGGGGAACTGACTTTCTGTTGGTTGGACACATCACTGTGATTTGACTACTGAACATGAAAGGAGCCCCTCTCAAGGCCATAGTGCTACAGTATGGCCACAGGATCTAGGTGCTGCTTGGTCTGCTCTGAGCTTGAGAGTGACACCTCGGGCTAGCATGGTATTCCCTCATGATCATCCTGAGAACCTTGAAGAGAGGTAGGACATCATGGACCCTAAACTAACCCCATAAGGAAATGGAGAGGCCGAGACAGGTCTGCTGCTCTGGGAGGTGGAACCCTGCCCAGCAACCCAGCACTGCATTTGAGACATGGGAGACAGGCAGAGTGGGCTCCTGTCTAGATAAGAGAAGGCCAGAAGTGGGCGAAGGCCCACATCTGATAGGAAGCTGCAGCTATAGGGAGAAGGGCTGCCCAGACCGACCACAGTTCAGGAAGCCCCACTGTCCTCTTTGGCAGATACACTGGGCAGAGCCAACAGGCAGAGCTGTTTGCTTGCTGGGAGAGTGGGTAGGGTCTCTGTGTTGCAGTGTTTAGCCGTAGGAGGTAAAGCCCCTTCTGATTCAACAGCATCCATTCCTAGGAGCTTTAGCTGGATGGCCTTCCATATATGAAAGTATTCAGAGGTTTGGCAAACATAATCCTTAAAATGATGGCACCCATTTTTCATGTGATCCCCAAGACTGCTCATAAATCATCTCTGTTCTCTCTCCTTCCCCAGTCAGGGCTGGTACGTTTCCATCACCACTGTTCTAGAGCTGATGTGCGGATGGCTGCCCTAGCTGCCAGGCTCTCACTGACCCTACTCAGGGCCACACACTGCTGGAGGACACAGCTCATGGGATCACCCCCACTGTCCAATCAGCAAGAGTAAGGGCATGGGAATGGCTTCTCTCCCCCATCCTGCCGAATCAGGAACGACACCAGAACAGGCATTGGCCCTTCCTGCAGGTAGGTTCCCAGGGTGACTTTATAAAGGCAAAGAAGATATAAGGCCCCCAGCACATGTACAGCAGAGGACTGCCGGGTCTGTGTTCATTGGGGGATGATGCACCCAATGTTCGGGAGACTAGAAGTCAGTTGGGGTGGGGGGTGGGGAGGAGGTATGGGATGTGGAATAGTCGGAGGGTGGGGGAAGAAATATGGAGTGTAAAAAAAAAATTAATTAATTAAAAAAATAACAAAGGCAAAGAAGAGAAGAAAGGTGGAGGCCCCACAGTCCTACCAAGGTCTCTTCCACAAAAGAGAAGAAAGGAAGGAAGGCCAAGTTCCTCCCCAGTATAAAGTGGCAGACTTGCTCCATCAGCTCAACCTTCCCAACTGCAGCCTCTATTCACCCAAGTCAGGCATGGAGTTCTGGGTTGTGATGGAGCTGCGGCTCAGGCGCCCAGCCTGGCCTGTGGTAGAAGGCTGGGCTGGGCGCTCAGAAGCGAGCTCCCTTCTTGGTCCCTTCACAGTTCAGTAGATGGTGGCTGTCCACGCCAGGGCTACCACACCTCTGAGCCTGTCTGTAAAACGGGCACACGACAGTAGCTCATGAAGGCTCCTGTACATCAACAGACATGGCATTTGACAACAGTCCCAGGTCTGGCACATGGGTGAGCTCCATGGTATGGGGGCTCACAATATCTGACTAGAAACGGTGTCCCTTCAGTGTATGACTGCTGCTTTCTTCTTTTTACTTAAAGCAAAAGATGGTGGCAGTTTTAACCAACGCTGATCCATGGATTGGAGCAACAAGGAACAGCTCAAAGTGAGGATGTGCCGCGGGCTCCGTAGCACAATTAGCATTCTCCTAAACAAACGAGCTTCAACAGAGCTGTAATTAAGCAGGCCTGTAATTAAGTATATGCCCTTTATCATAACGATCATGCTTAAAAATGGCATGAAGCACGGAACTGTGTTATTAATGCTGTAATCCCAGACTGAAGAGCGAGCACATAGAAATCTGCATGTCAGGCCTGTCACCGCGAGTGTTTGTAAAATACACTAAGGAAAGAAGCCCCCCAAACAATGAGCTCGTTCAACTGTTCTTTTTACAACCAGGCAGCACAAGTCAAGAGGACTGTGAATGCTTACAGATCCTGAGGTTTAAACAAATAAAGCCGTAATCTGCTGCGTGCCCCACCCCCACAGGAAGAGGCTGCAAAGCTGGAGCAAACATCTAGGGCTTTGTTTCTTCAGCTGACCCAGATCCTGTCTTTGCTGCTCTCAGGGAAGCTGCCCAATTCACAGGCTGCCTCTGCCTGGACATCACCCCCCTACCACCTCACCCCAGGTCCGGCTCCTTCCCTCTGTGTGGAAACTATCATTTCACTTTCCAAAGCAACCCCAGAGCCTCCTCTGATGCCCCATCATGCCCGGGGCTTGCCTCCTTGACATCTCCACAAGCAGAAAGCACAAGGATTTCATCTTAGTATGCTTGATAGAGAGTCATAAAATAGAGTTGTGAAAATATAAACTTTAAAATAAGGTCTTATCCCCAGGACTTCAGTTACTCGCTGCTAACGGTCCTGGCGGGCAGTCACTGTGTCAGGTGAGCCAGGTGCCCTCAGAAGGGATGGTGAACCGGCTTACTGGAAGGTAGTCATTGTTAGAGTGAAATTTAAATGCAGTGGCAGGAAGCCTTTTAATCTGTGTACCTGCTTGGGGCTTGGAGCAGTAAATAACTACTACCCCCTCATTCTCTCCTCTTCTGTGGCATTTCCAAAGTCCTGTGCAATCTGGGATGGAAAAGGTGCCAACAACCCAAGATCTCAAGGCCATTTCTCAAAACTCATTTGCAAACCAAAACACGGGGCGTCCTGCTTTCGGGCTGATTCACTTTAGGGATATCTTTGGAAGATGTTTGTAGACGCCTCTGGAGCTGTCTGCTCGGTGACACTCCAATTGAGTTTACACAAGGCCAACGACTTCCTTCTAGGTCCCCAAAGCAATTTGTTTTGCCATGTTATTCAGAAACCAAAAGGAGCCATTTATCAGCCACAGTTGGAGACTCCAGAGCCCCACGCACAAGAGGACGGACGAGGAGTGTGGGTGCCGGAGTCAGCCACACGTGCAGTGGCACCAGCTTGTTAACCATGTGGCATTGGTAAGTCACTCAGCCTGAGTCAGAGTTCCATCTGCCCCAGGATACTTAAGACCCCCATCTGCAGTGGGGTGGGGGTGAGAGACAGCAGAGAGAACTGAGCTGCCCACAGCAGCAGCCATTCACGAAGGATTTTCATATAAAGCACTGCCTGGTTTTTCGGGGAATGAGTTCAGGTCACAACATCCTGCCCCCTATGATCAGTCGAGGTTGACCTGTTTGAGCCTTTCTTTCAACTGTAAAGGATAACATCTGGGCCACTCTTAAGTTGCAATGGGATAAAAACACAAAACCAGTGTCCAAGCAACTTCTCAGTTGGTTTAGAGGTGCTAATATTATTGCTGCAGAGGAAACAGCCCTCCGCACACTCCAGGTACCCATGGGTCCTAATCCAAAGGCACAGATGCAGTGCCTTTTCTGGTGTGACTCACAGGGTACCCAACAGTGTTCTCCTTGGCATCTGCCCTCTCTGGAGTTACGGATGAAGTTTGATCTGAAATGGAGGTCCTGGTGCAGTCTAGTACCATGTAGATAAGGAGTTAGCTATGAGGTGACTAAAGAAAACTACGGCTCAGTCTCCCACGGAATGCTGTTGTGGTGAAATATCCTTGAAGCTGCAGCTAGGATTGTGCTATATCCACCACAGGCACTAATGAAGGGTCGGCATGCTCGAGACCTGCCTGGCACCATTAAAATACCATTTGCATTGTGGTTTTGGTCTCAAATCTGGTCCCATGGGCTTTCCTAGAGGATCATGGGAAGAAATGCCATGACAGGGGAATCTGGTCCATCATGAGTTGGGAAGGAAAAGGGTCACTATCACCTCATGAATGTGCCACCTCATAAATCCGAGTCCTTTAAATCCATATCATAGAATACACAGGCTACATTCCATTGGGGGCAGTTCACACTGTGTCTGACTGTTGGCTTTGCTCTACTAAATAAACTTCTGCTAAAATATCTGTGTTTTGACAGACTTCTTTCCTTCAAGAAGACAAGAACTAAGGATACTCCCCAACCTGAATGAGCTCAGCTGTTTGATTGATGTGCCTTGGAAAGGAGTTCCTAAGGGCTGGGAGGACTGCTCAAAGTTCCTAAGAGCTGGGAGGACTGCTCAGAGTTCCTAAGGGCTGGGAGGACTGCTCAGAGTTCCTAAGGGCTGGGAGGACTGCTCAGAGTTCCTAAGGGCTGGGAGGAACTGCTCGGGGATGCAGGGCTTGCTTAAGCATGTGCGAGGGCCTGGCTTCCAGCCCCAGCACTGTAGGCAGACGTGGAAACAAAAACAAAACTATTGTAAAGAAGTCAGAGGTTAAACTACAGGAGCGTCCCACAAACGCTCCCCAGGTTCTGTTAAGCACAGGTCACCCAGACCTCACATATATACAACCTTCTCCAGATCCCATCTCTATACAAAGTGTTTGACACTGTCACTTTAATTGAGGGGCGATTCCTTTCCACATCCAGAGTACCATGTTCCACATCCCGGGTACCAAGAGGCCTCAGGCCCCTGCTCAGAGCAGCCCCTCCTCTAATGCAGACACCGGGTTTGAGGGAGGTTCTTGGGGAGCTCTGAGTCCAGGAAGGGCAGAAGGATGTGTCCAGCTCCCAGAAGGGACTAGGAACCTGGCTAGAGCAGCTACACTCCTCCATGGGGAAAGCCTTTAACTTTACAATTCTGTAATGGCTTTGCTCCAAGACCACCTGCACTTGGCTTAAGGTGAAGACAGTTGTCTTGAGATCATGTCCATGGGAGTAACTGGAGGCCTCCGTGGTCAGGAGGCCCTGGGGGCCATGCTCACATCTGCTGCTCCAAGACAGAAATTCTGGAGCCTGTTGGTGAGCCGGAGATGAAGAAGGGAGCCTGACTGTGCAGAAAGAAGAGCAGAATCTGGGTCCAGGGAGGCCTGTTCCCGAGTGCTCTGTGAGGTGGGTCTCCTCTAGCCACTTCACTGTCACTGGCGTCAGGCCGGGTGGACAGTGGACAGTCCCTGCTAGGCGAGCAGCACATGCACCCAGCCTCCTGTAGACAGATACCCGAGGAGGAAGATGCACCTTCCCTTCCAGGGCTCCCTTTCCCTTTACACACACACACACACACACACACACACACACACACACACACACACTTTAATGAACCCAGAACCACAGTGTAACTGGTCTGCACCTTTCCCCTTAGTTGTGGAACTTCCCACATGAGAAGGCAAAGCTCTAACTCAGACTTTTTTTTTTAACAATTCATAGGAGTATGGGGCAGAGCCTACAGCCAGCTCCTAAGGCGCCTTGACTGTCATCCCAAAAGACCACTGGATGAGCCATACAAAGACCTGTGGGCTGGAGAGACTAGGGACAGTCTCAGCCTTACAGATGGGCCATTCCCAAATACCTAATCTGGCCAGGATGACCAGACCAGAAAAACCACCTGGGGGACTATCTTCGGTCAACTTGACACACGTTAGAGTCATTTGGAAAGAATATCCTGCAATGGAACAATGCCTCTGCAGGATGATCTTTAGGCAAGTCTATGAATATTTCCTGTTTTACTGAAAAATAATTTTATACAATATATTTTGATCACGTCTTCCCCTTCCTTGTGGAGCACTTTCTTAATCACTGATGAGAAAGGCCTCGGGTCGCTGTGGGTGGTGCCATCCCTGGGCTGGTGGTCCTGGGTTCTATAAGGAAGCAGGCTGAGTGAGCCATGGAAGCAAGGCAGTGAGCAGCATCCCTCATGGCCTCTGCATCAGCTCCTGTCCCAGGTTCCTGCCTGACTTCCTTCAGTCGTGGACTGTGACATGGAAGCATGCGAGGAAACAAACCTTTCCCTCTCAAATTGCTTAGGCCATGGTATTTTATTACACCAATATGGACCCTAAGATAGACATTGGTACCAGGTTTGTGAGGTATGCTGCTACAGATCTGACCATATGTTTGGAAGGACTGAGGAAGCAATTGAACTTTGGGTTGGAAAAGCCTTTAAGTGAAAAGCTTATTGAGCTCTTGTGGGTACTTGGAAACACAATGCAGAGAGTGGAGCAGGGCTGGAGCCCGGGTTGTGTATGTGCAGAGGGAGTCAGGACTCTACCATGCAGTCCTGGTCATCCAGGGCTGAAGAACTGGCTGTGATTAACAGGAGACCAGAACCCCTACAGTGGAGTCTTTGCTTTGAAGAATAAGCTGTGATTAAGAAAAGAACAGCATCTCTGGGGCAAAATCGTGTGTGTGTGTGTTTCCTCAGCCAGCACACAGAAGTCACGGCCCGGAGGGGCTGAGGCTGCATCTCATGCTGGCAAGCAGAGCTTGGTCATGTCTGCATCACTTCTGGGTGGTACTGGCTTTGAAGGCATGAAGAGGCCATTGAGAGCAGCGGAGTCTTGGCATCACGAGAGCCCAGAGACCCTACTGGCAAAGGCTCAGACTCAGTTGCAATAGAAGCCTCAGGACTGAAGCAGTCATGAAGAGAAGTTGAGGCCTGGCACCACGTGGCAGGGGAGAGTCCCTGAATAGTGAAGGCGCAGCACAGTGTGGTGAAGCCGCCAGCATCTGGGGGATGCAGTACCAAGAATAACCAGCAGGGACAACAGTAGCTGTGCAGTGGAGCCAGCCCGAGTCTGTGGGAGGAGCCACGAGTGTCATGAATGGCAGAACCGGAGGGGTGGGGCTTATGGGTCCCATGGAATCCAGAGGCTCTTAAATGAATTCCACACAGCTCACTCCAAGCTTTTGCTGTTATACTGTTGGCCTTTGGTTTTGCTTTGATGTGATTATAACAGTGCCCTGGCTTTTCCTATTTGAAATATGTTACACACACTTTTTTTTTTTTGTTACAGGAGCCCACAGTTAGGAGACTTCAGATATTTTTGAAAGAGTTACAACTTTGAAAGAGATTTTGGTTATTTTAAAGAGTCCAAATTTTTATTTTGTTTTATTTATTTTTAATTAAAAATTTTATTGGCATATATCCATTGTATATAGTAATAGGTTCCATAAAGATTTTTTTGCTTGTTTTTTTTTCTTTTTTTTCGAGGCAGGGTTTCTCTGTGTTGCCCTGTGAGTCCTGGAACTTGCTTTGTAGACTAAGCTGGTTTCAAACTCAGAGATCCACCTGCCTCTGCCTCCCAAATGCTAAGATTAAAGGTGTGCATCACCACACCTAGCAGAGACTGACTTCTTAAAGTGTTTGGATTTTTAATGACTGTGGGATTTTTAAAAATTGGAATGTGCTTTATTTTGTGATATTGGTATAGAGACATTGGGGTTAAACATAAAAGGAAAGGTGTTATGGATTACTAGCTATGTATTGGTGTGTCAAGTTGACAAGAGGTCAATTGTCCTGGCTAGGTTTTTTTCCTTTTTTTATCAACTTGACACAAGTTAGAGGTATATGTAAAGAGGAAACTCAATTGAGACAGTACAGGCTGTCAACCAGGCTGCCCATACAAGTCTGTGGGGGCCTTTTCTTGACTAACAATCGATGTGGAAGGGCCCAGACCACTGAGGGTGGTGCTCCCTATGTTTGAGATCCAGGTTGGTACAAAGAAGCGAGTTGAGCAATTGATGTAGAGCAAGTCACTAAGCAACATTCATCCATGGATTCTACTTCAGTTCCTGCGTCCAAATTCCTACCCTGACTTGCTTTGATGATAGACTGTGATGTGGAAGTATAAGATGAAACACACTCTTTCCTTCTCAGGTTGCTTTTGATCATGGTGTTTTGCTATATTAATGAAACCCTAGTTAATATAGGGAAGGAGGCTGGTGCAGGTGGCTGGGGCAAAGGGATATAAGAGGGAACAGAAACAGCATACCTGGAAGAGCTGAGGCTAGGAACTGGGCTCGAGGAACAGGAGGGGTCCAGGGTGACAGAATGGGACACCAGGAATTATTATGAGGATGGGAAGCCAGGAGGCAGCTGGGCTGAGCCAGGCTTTCATCTGACATGTGTTTTTGTGGGGCACTTGTGATGCCCAACAGAAGAAAATGGACTCATCTAAGTTGGATCGCCATGGAGAAGGTTAGGACTAACTAGTAAGGACAAGAGAAATGAGTAGTACTTAGTCTGGTGCACTGAGGGTGTGTGTGTGTGTGTGTGTGTGTGTGTGTGAGAGAGAGAGAGAGAGAGAGAGAGAGAGAGAGAGAGAGAGAGAGAGAGAGAGAGAGAGAGAGAGAGAGAATGTCTGTGTAGAAAGAGAATTTGTCAGCTGCTAGCATTGTGACAAAAGAGCCAAGTGACCTGGCTCTTTCCCGGGAGGAAACCCTTGGAAGCCCTGGGGACAGAGCCAAGGGAGGCTACTGTAGGACCCAGTTCTTCCACTGAGAAAGATTCCAGGAGTTGTCAGGAAGCACATGAGTTCAGCATACACTGTGTCATATGGACCAGAATGGGAGGTTGTCAGGTTTCAATGTGTAGGAAGAGGGGCTGTGTATTCATACACAGTTGTAAATACAGACCTGTGTGGATACAGGTACATGTGGACAAACACACGTTTCTCAGCCAAGGACCTAGAACAGGGGTTCTCTATCTGTAGGTTCAGACCCTTTGAGAGGGCTGAACGACCCTTCCACAGGGGTCACCTAAGACCATTGGAAAACATATAGCAAATTGTACAGTTATGAAATAGCAATGACAATAATTCTACAGTTGGGGTCACCACAAGAGGAACTGTACTAAAAGGCCGCAGCATTAGGAAGGTTGAAAAGCACTGGCCTAGAGGCAAGGGCACTTGCAAGTAGCACACACACTTGGAGCCCTTGCTTTGGTTTCTTGCACCCTGCTCTATAAGGAGCAGGTTCCTTGGGACATGGTTGACTCTAGACTGGATGGGAAAGACAGAAACATCTTGTACCAGAAACCAAAGACAATCACAGAACCACAGAACCATGACAGAAAGACTTGGAGTCTGGCTTGATGGAGCTCCCACTGGCTAAATATGGGACAATCTGAGCATCTAAGAAAGTGATGATGGAGTCAGGTGCAGTGGTACACACCTATGATACCAACATTCAGGAGGCTGAGGCAGGAGGATTGGGAGTTCAAAACATGCCTGAGCTACATAGCTAGACTGTCTCAGGGGGGAACGAGGTTAACAAATGAGAACCCATTGGTTCCTACTGACGCAAAGTAATAAATATATACACAGGATGAGAAGAAGGCCTCCTCCTTACCAAATGACAACCCATAAATACTGAAGGAACAACAGTGACAAGGGTCAGCAGATGCCAACCCTTGTGAGCAGAGGTCAGGCCACTCTGACTGTACAGACACAGCTCAGCTCCCACTGCAAGGCCACATGGAAGGGAGAACAGTGACTTCACAAATTTACCCAAGGATAGCCCGTGGATCCCTGATGTCCACTCTGAGGAAGAAGACAGAACCACTTTCGTGCTATTCCTGCTGGCACGCACAACATACGCCTAAGACAAAGGAAGTCGAGCCCGAGTCCAGGCTGAGGGACAGTGGCTCAGCACAAGGTACTGAGGAAGATGGGACCTTCACCACCCAACTCGCCTCAGGCTGAGCAAGGTGATGGGGCTTCAATCAAACCTGATTTCCTGCCAAGTCTGTAATGTGCACATAAGGTTATTATGTCTACCCTAGGGCTGACATCCGATTTTTAATAGGAATTATCTCAAACACTAGATTTCTTAATTATAAAGTATATATCTCTGGGGCATCATAGAAAATGCTCTACAGTAGATGTAAATAAATTCAACACTGGGATCTTTCCCTCTTCCTTAGTGACTGCCCTGTACCAGCCAGAGGAAGCCCTGTGTCCAGGACAGAGGCTTCTCAGAGAAAGGGTAGGGGTTGGTAGGCTGAATATGCCACATGTGGCTGAGTGAGAGCCACAGAGCTGCCATGTGGAGTGAGGGCCGCCAGTCCTGGCTCTGTGCTCCCCACACCAACCATGTTGTCACCTCTGACATATATGTGGATGGCCCCATGCATGACCATCTAGTCCAGCCATGATGAACATACCAGAAGAACCACTGTTGACCCACAGACCCCTGAGTAGTGGTAACTGTAGGCTAGCTCAAGCCCTTAAGTCTTAGGAGATAATGATAAGGCAAAGAATCTAACAGGGAGCTGCATCTTTGAGGGGAACATTTACATAGATTTTCTTTTCAGATACTTTTGTATCTTTACATTGCTCATAGAGCCTTTACACATGGGGCTGGTCATTTCCCTGAGATTCAAGGATTCAGGAGAATGTGTAACATGAACATCCAAAATTCTGGCTGTGACTCTCATCTCTGTTCAAGGACAAAGCCCGGAAGCTTTCTGGACTGGACTGGCTGCTGGGGGTGGGGGTGGGGGGGTGTCTCAATGCTGCTCTCACCCAAGAGCCACCAGTAAGGCTCCATGACAGCTGGGTAGGCTGCAGCGAGCAGAGGCTTGTCCACTGTGGGGGTGCTCGTGAGTGGGGCCCGTTGTCTGACTGGACAACTGCTCACGTACAGACTTAGCATGGCTGCTGCTTGAAGCCTTGCTGGTTCCCCCTGCCTGGGACCGGATGATAGGGTACCCCTGGGCTTCAGCACTTTTCAAAGCCCCTAGGAAATTACAGTGTAGCCGGCTTGAGAAGGCGTGGCTAGGCCAGTTCTAAGATCGGCCTAAGATCCACCTGAAATGCCCCATCGCACGTGAGCAGCACCGTGAAGAGTAAACACATCTTGGTGTCAGCTCCTCAGCTTCCACACACAGAGGGAGAGCAACAACAGGAATGGTAGCCCCGGGCTTGTGGCCTGCTCTTGCTTTCTGGAATGAAGAGGCGAGCAGGGAGGGAGTCTCAGATCCTCCGGCAGGGCAGTAAGACACACTCATCTATATCCACACAGCCCTGGGTATCTAAGGACGCACCCTGCTTACAGATGTGGGATAGGGGCTTGTTATTTGGGGCCGTACCCTGCCTATGGGGGGAGGGGGTGGTGAGGTGCCTGTTAGGGCCACAGAGCTGCTCAGAGGCCTTAGTCCACTGGTGTCCTCTTGAATGAAGGATGAGATAGGAAGCTGTCTCCAGGTGACATCAAACAAGTCCTCACTGATAGCAGAGAGCTGGACATGTTTGAGAAGAGTGGACTTCAGCTCCAGGGATGGAGATGCTAGGAGGGCCATGGTAGCATGCCATGGCTGTCTGCAGGGGGACATCCTTCATGGCCACCAGAGTCTTCTTTAAAGTGCAGGTCCCACTGTTCCACTCCCTTACCTGAAGACTTCTGTTCTTTCCCATAAGCTCACAGGCCCCGGCGTGTGGATCCCAACTGTTTTACGTACTCTAGGCTCCCCACCCTCCAGCACCCAGACCCCCCTACCTGCTCAGCACATCTGACTGTTGAGTCCTGCGCTCTTCTTGCCTCCCTGTCTGTATACTCTTGAAACCAACAGAACAATGACGGCCTGGGCCATCCTGCCTCACCGTCCACCATACTCACTCAGTAGCCTCCACTGTAAGCATCTGCCCGACATACTGATTACCAGACCTTTGAGCCATGTCTGTCATCACAATGGCATGAAGGAAGGTACAGAAATTAATTCTGCTTCATAATATTTTTTTTCAAGATTCTGTGACAAAGGGACAAGCCTATCCCTTTATATGCACATCTGTGTGCACGTACACCCGTGTGTGTAGAGGCCAGAGGTCAGGCTTAGGTGCCAGTCATCAGGCACTCTGTTTTTCTGAAGCAGGATCTCTCATTGGCTAGGTACGCCCCACGCGGCTTCCTGCCTCCACTTCCCCTGCAGTAAGGTTTCAAGCTTTCACTGCCACATTTGGCTTACCGTTTATCTGGGTCCTGGGGTTTGGACTCAGGTCCTCATGCTTGGAAGATAAGCACTTTACCCACCTCCCCACCCCAAGCCAATGCCTTTTACTTTGATTCCCTGAGGAGCCTGTGAGCAGCACACACTAGAAAGGTATAGTGTTCCAAATTTTACCTAAAATTGAAAAGACTACCTACAGGCCACAACAACAACAACAACAGACCCCGGAGGTGTCATCCTGTCACCCCATGGCTGCACTGGATACCGCTGACCACTCCCATGGAGTGGCCATGGGAGGACGGAAAACCTGAACACTAACCGAGGCCAGGGCGATGTGCCAGAGAAGGGCACCTCATCCACACAGAGGTGTGTGTCCTGATGGAAACGGTACAGTAAGCAGCAGTCACCCTTCCCACATGGTGCCTTAACAGGTCTGGGTCGCGGTGACGGGATAAAAGGGCAGCCTGAGATTGAATCAGTGACCGAGGTGACACCCACTGTGATCTGCAAACATCACGATGTGTACTGCTGTTTATCAAGCTGCCCTGTCTGTGAAGAACAAGCCAAGAGCTACCCAGGCTTAATATTAACCTTTAAAGGGCATAAAGGCAGTACATGTGCACATATGCACACACACACACACACACCCTCTAAATATTGGCAGTTGCTTCACTTTGTAGATCTTCCAGAAAAAAATAGGAATGAGGCCACCTCCTGTTTCTGACTGTACCCATCACACATGTTCCCTGTCACCTGACAGCAATGTCAAGGGATTGTGGCTCTCTCCTCTGACACCCTCCACTTCAGCCAGTGGTCGAACCTCAGCCTTGAGGTTTAATAACAGCGTCTGCAGGATTGCTCTCATTTCTAGAGCTGATGAACTTTTCCAGGCAAACACAGTTGAAATAATGAGCACAGAGATGACAAGGGATTCTCACACAAGGCTCTTTGAACTCTCCAGGATAATAAGCACTTGCTCCCCTTTACAATGGGCATATAAAAGAGAAATCTAAATAATAATTGCTGTAATTATCTTGCAAAATATGCAGAGATTAATGGTGATTATGAAAATCTGTCTAATTGTTCTCTGAAGTCATTGCTGATCAAGTGGTATCCTGGAACGGCCGCTGCCAAGGAACTTTTGACACTGAACCGCAGGTGGGCAAGGGAGTATGTCACTGTGCCTTTCTCCCCACAAAATCTTACCCTGTGTTTATGAAATCCATTTCCATCACTCCCTGGCCCACATTTTAACTCTTCACACTGGTGCCCTGAAGAGGCTTCCAAGACATCCTTAATGGGCTGCTTGGTGTCATTGTGGTTCAAAGCCCCAAGTTCAACTTGTTATTTATTCAAATAATTAATTACTCTTGTACCCATCGAGCAGTTTGTCATGACACATTAATGACTTGATAGACTTCCATGAACTGGTGAACACAGAACAGCAGAGCGTTTTTATCGTCATTTAATTTTAAAACGATCCTGTGTGAAATTATCTCGTCGTGAGTGATGGGCACATAAAGAACCGACTCAGCAAAGCCCCTTTTGGATCATTGCTTTATTAATGGGTAACGTCAGGGGAATGAAAAATGCTAACATTGTCATATTCTGCTGCTTGGTGGAGACGGATGGCAGGAGAGTGGGTGAGGGCTCTGCTCACTCATGGCCACGAGTGGGCTAGCCTTCCCTTCCTTATGTCACAGCCAGAATACCCACGCACCCACCTGGCTGGCCACTCACGCTAGGCATGACTTTTTTTTTTTTTTTTGAGTGTACAGTTCTTGGCATTTGTGTGTGTGGTCTCTTTTTTCTTAAACTTGGGTTTTCCATGAGTGATATAAAAGCAGTCTCATGAAAACATTCCGCTTTATTGCTTTGAACATTAAACGTTATTAATCCAATAGAAGAACGTTAAAGATATTGCTGTCACCTTTAAATGTGAAATAATATTAGGAGCTTAAAAATGCTGGGTTAGGAGAAAAGATGTTCTTAGTCGCTTTCAAGGCTCTAGATGCCCAGGCTGGGTTGATGATAAAATCCCATGTCTACACAGCTCACAGCACAGCGTCTACTTAAAAGAGATGCCCTGGTTAGCCTCTTTTGTCTCTCATTGCCTGAAAACCCTCATCCTTGTTTTAATTGCAAACTTGGGAGTCTTTACAGTGACTCCCACAATGCTACCCAAAGCCAGAGGATGTGGCTGGTGGTCACCTCAGAGCCAGCACTAGCCTGTGGAATTGTCAGGCTGCTCTGACAGCTGGAGGGCTGCCCTTGAGGGACCACAGCAAGGGAACGGAGCCAGGTGCTATTTTGAGCCTGTTGGATGAAAGGAAATGCCTGGTTTGTCTTACAGGCTTCCTGTTCCAGCTTTGGAGTAGCCAGGAATAGCTTCACCACCTGCTTGGATGTCCAATGCAGGAACCTGGATACAAAAGGGCCTTCTTCCTTTCTGTCTGTCACACTAGTTGCCAGAGCTTAGACTCGCCAAGAAGATGGTGGAAGGAGTGGCTGCTGACCTTCATGCCAGCTGTATAGGGACTTCCTGTGTATTTGCTGTTAATCATGAGAAAGTCCCGTGAGGTGTGCACAAAGGCCTATTACCGGGATGATGCGTACACTCTTCTACTGACTGCAGGAACACAGAAGTAACACATGGCAGCTTGGACACCAGACGTCAAATGTAGGCTAGCAAGCATGGAACAAAGTGTTTGACATAGGGCACACACCAACACACAGGCACAGGCCATGGCAGGTGCGTGGGCTGGAGCCAGAGCCTAGGTGGATGGTTTATCTTGTGGGACACCTTAATCCTGCAGATGGACACTGGGGCCAAGTGCCTGTGACATTCCCAGAGATGTCTGCCTTATAAGGCGAAGCTGTCTCATGTGGGGAACATCTCAGAGATGAGTGGAGTGTCATCTGTTGGAGAGTAGAGCAGAGTCCTGGCTTGCAGGACTGCTGGGTGGACTTGAATCAGACTTACAGATTGTGGATATATAACACAGTTACCTAGGGGCCTCCTCAGGCACCATTGAGAGAGACAGGTAGGCATTCCTAAGTCATAGGAGACTGGGAAGAAAGGAGTCCTCAATTCAAAGTCCAAGGTAAGTATTGCAACCACAGAAGGGACAGCCTCTTGGTATCACTAGTCCACGCAGCAGGGAGTCTGGACTGAGCTCGGTTGCAGCAGGTTCCTCGTAGACCAGGCTGGCCTCAAACTCAGAAATCCTCCTGCCTCTGCCTCCCAAGTGCTGGGATTAAAGGCATGCGCCACCACCGCCCGGCAACATGGTTCCTTCTGAAGTGTGTTAGAAGTCATAGCCCCTCGGATGCTCATTAAACACGCAATCCTCAGCCCTGGCCCTCAGATTTCACAGAGGTCTGCACCAGACCTCCCAGCGGCGGCGGTGGGTCCTTGAAATGCCTCTGCACACAAAGGCCCTCTGTGACCTGGGGAGGATGGTCACCGCTGACAGCTGGTTAAACCATGGCCTTTGTAACCAGGCACAGTGCTTAGTGAGGAGACAGAATCAGTCAGACTCTGAACACCCCTGACGAATACAAGACAAGATGTTTAGAGACATTGGTTCCTGATACAGTCAATACTAACAGATTACCCATCTTCTGTTGCACGGGCAGCCTCAGGGCTGCAGACCTCTCGGGGACTGGGTCTCTGAAATTTGCAGTATGAAAAGACCCCAGAGAGGACACAGGTCTGCACTTAGGCACTGTGGTTTTAACCCTAGGTCTGCACTTGTGCACTGTGGTTTTAATGCCATGGGTTTCTATGGCTTATTACTTTTCCCAGTAGGGGAAAACATTAATAAATGCAGACACCTTGTGAATGACTCTTCTGGAATCCAGACGGGGCTTTATTTTTGGTTCCCCCCCCCCCCCCTCTGTATAATTCAAAGTGAGCTCTTCGTAGTCTGGGGCTGAGGAACGTGACACTTCCAACCGCGACCAGAGGCTTCGGCCTCCTCTGTGCTTCTGTGGGAAATCACTTGCAGCCACTGGAAAACCTTCCCTGATGTTTTTAAAGAGGCTCTTTGGTCAGAACAAAGTGAAAGAACATACTTCTGTACAGTCGCCTGGCTTTGAGGGATCCACGCAGGTGACACCTCATCGAGAGAGCCCTCATTAGCCAAGGATGGCTGACTGTTTAGCAGGAGACAAGCAAGACCACATGGGAAAACACAGAAGCCCCAGTGGGAAGTGGGGCTATGCTCCAAAACACTTTCTCAAATGCTCTAGGGAAGATAGAACATGGTGTCAATCAAGGAGGAGGAGAAACCCTGCAGGAGCCAGGACTGGAGCAGAATCAGGATTTCCCAGACACTGCACCCTGTCACCTCTGGATACTCTGAGGGATTCAGACCCAGCAGAATTCTGCTGGTCCTAGCCTCTCCCCTGGGCTCCAGTGAGACCAGCCCTCCCTGTCCTATCTGCCAGAGAAAGGTTTATGAAGTTGCTTCGTGCACCCAGTAGGTATTAAGAGAAGCAGGTGCAGAATGTGGGTCTCCTGATGGCTACATAACCATTTATTGGGCCAGTGGAAAACCTGTCTCAGCTTATGCTTGGCAGGGACTTCGGAGTGCAGTATCAAGGCTCTGGGACTTCGGAGTGCAATATCAACGCTCTGGGACTTCGGAGTGCAGTATCAAGGCTCTGGGACTTCGGAGTGCAGTATCAAGGCTCTGGGACTTCGGAGTGCAATATCAAGGCTCTGGGACTTCGGAGTGCAATATCAAGGCTCTGGGACTTCGGAGTGCAATATCAACGCTCTGGGACTTCGGAGTGCAATATCAAGGCTCTGGGACTTCGGAGTGCAATATCAAGGCTCTGGGACTTCGGAGTGCAATATCAAGGCTCTGGGACTTCGGAGTGCAATATCAAGGCTCTGGGACTTCGGAGTGCAGTATCAAGGCTCTGGGACTTCGGAGAGCAATATCAAGGCTCTGGGACTTCGGAGTGCAGTATCAAGGCTCTGGGACTTCGGAGTGCAGTATCAAGGCTCTGGGACTTCGGAGTGCAGTATCAAGGCTCTGGGACTTCGGAGTGCAGTATCAAGGCTCTGGGACTTCGGAGTGCAATATCAAGGCTCTGGGACTTCGGAGTGCAGTATCAAGGCTCTGGGACTTCGGAGTGCAATATCAAGGCTCTGGGACTTCGGAGTGCAATATCAAGGCTCTGGGACTTCGGAGTGCAATATCAAGGCTCTGGGACTTCGGAGTGCAATATCAAGGCTCTGGGACTTCGGAGAGCAATATCAAGGCTCTGGGACTTCGGAGTGCAGTATCAAGGCTCTGGGACTTCGGAGTGCAGTATCAAGGCTCTGGGACTTCGGAGTGCAGTATCAAGGCTCTGGGACTTCGGAGTGCAGTATCAAGGCTCTGGGACTTCGGAGTGCAGTATCAAGGCTCTGGGACTTCGGAGTGCAGTATCAAGGCTCTGGGATTTCGGAGTGCAGTATCAAGGCTCTGGGATTTCGGAGTGCAGTATCAAGGCTCTGGGACTTCGGAGTGCAGTATCAAGGCTCTGGGACTTCGGAGTGCAATATCAAGGCTCTGGGACTTCGGAGTGCAATATCAAGGCTCTGGGACTTCGGAGAGCAGTATCAAGGCTCTGGGACTTCGGAGTGCAGTATCAAGGCTCTGGGACTTCGGAGTGCAGTATCAAGGCTCTGGGACTTCGGAGTGCAGTATCAAGGCTCTGGGACTTTGGAGAGCAGTATCAAGGCTCTGGGACTTCGGAGTGCAATATCAAGGCTCTGGGACTTTGGAGTGCAGTATCAAGGCTCTGGGACTTCGGAGTGCAGTATCAAGGCTCTGGGACTTCGGAGTGCAGTATCAAGGCTCTGGGACTTCGGAGTGCAGTATCAAGGCTCTGGGACTTCGGAGTGCAGTATCAAGGCTCTGGGACTTCGGAGTGCAGTATCAAGGCTCTGGGACTTCGGAGTGCAGTATCAAGGCTCTGGGACTTCGGAGTGCAGTATCAAGGCTCTGGGACTTCGGAGTGCAGTATCAAGGCTCTGGGACTTCGGAGTGCAGTATCAAGGCTCTGGGACTTCGGAGTGCAGTATCAAGGCTCTGGGACTTCGGAGTGCAATATCAAGGCTCCGGCTTGGGAGCCAGGCTTGGGGCTCCGGGATATGGGACAACAGTCATTCACCTACCATTCCATCTTTCTTATGAACTGTCCCCAAACTGTCTCTTGACAGACACAAGTGGAAAGCAGCAGGTTTTGCTTGTCTTGACTGTGTGAATTCTGGTGGAGTATGGGCTAGCCTGTGATGGCAGCTCTCAGTTCGATTCCATGAACAAGCACCAAGCTGTGGTTTCACTCGTGTCTAGAACTGAGGAAAGTACAGGTGACCAGGAGACAGGGCACCACTCCACCCACACAGTTTCTCTGGGAAGAACAACATGGAAAAGGTGCTTCCATGGATGCTTGAGGTCTCAATTCTATGAGCAGGACACAATGTAGAAAAGACAGAAGGACATATGTCCTTACATTTAAACACATGGCTGTTTGGATCTGAGATGCTGACATCCACGGTAG
Organism: Tokudaia tokunoshimensis; assembly: GCA_036184795.1. NCBI lineage: Eukaryota > Metazoa > Chordata > Mammalia > Rodentia > Muridae > Tokudaia > Tokudaia tokunoshimensis. Next base: position 7,160,080 of record BTHU01000004.1, read on the forward strand.
AACATTCTGCCAATGGCAATCCAGAGGGTGGATTCAAATGAATGAATTTGTCATTCTGCAAAGGTACACTGGGATTCTGCACAAAGGGTGCTCATATAGGGTGCTCACTGACTAGTGAGTGAACCTTTCTCACATTCTGCCCCAGAGCCCATGTAGAAGCCTCTATAGGGAGTTGGAAGCAGGAGACACTTCAGAGGCTCAATGGCCAGCTATCCTGGGGTACTTAGTGGGAAAGTAACAAAGAGACCCTGTTTCAAAATAAGGAAGGCGAGGACCAATACTTGTGGTTGCCCTCTGACCTCCACACATGCCATAGCATGTACATATCTGCACACACACACACACACACACACACACACACACACACACACACAGTCAAAGGGCCAATAGCTAATGCTACTAATGAGGTGAGGGAATCTCCAGGGCCTAAGAACAGGAGGGACTCTGGTGTTTGGGTGATGAATGGGGACTGAGGTGTGGGGAGACTGGACTGCTGTTTGGAGCACATTGGACTCCCTTGTAGGGATGGGTCTGTTGACAGGCAAAGAAGAAAGGGGGCAAATGTGGGGTTCACGGGCTTTGATTGGAAACTGCTGGTCCCTTGAAGGGAAACTCCTGTGAGGGACAGGAGCTTGTGGTATGAGGATGCCAGAGGACAGAGGAGGGACACCAGAGGACATTCTTAGAGGTGGTGCAGGCCATGGCAGAGTCTGTCATTGGAGGAGCACTTCCTGTCTTTGGAGGTGACTGGCTGTGGCCGCACGGGCCTGTGCCTTTGTTTCCAAGCTCACGATGACTCAGTGTGACTATTTCTTTCCCACCTGGCTTGCAGCAGGCCTGTCCACTCAGCCTGTGCTTTGAACACTCTAGACAGGAAGCGGGGGGTGGGGGACTAAGTTAGTAAAAGCCGCAGCCAAGTATACTGTCAGCTTGTTAAAAAAAGTCAATTCGTTTTTATGTAAAGAAATTTCACCTTTAAAATTATTAACAATGATGTCACCTCTCAAAGAATTCATTTTGGTGAAAATTTATTTAAATAACTTGATAAATGACGTCATACTTACTAAATCATTCATTCTCAAGTTCACCAATGTCTCTCTTGTTCCTGCATTGCTTTGTGAGAGACATGTGGACTACAGAGGGTTTTTTATTTGTTTTTAATATGGCGATCTGGGGACGTTTTAGAGACATATCCTACAAATACTTGCTGTTTGAGATGACCTTTTGCACTTTGTAGTCAACTACAAGCAGTATATGGGATTCAGGATGCTGTGTGGGGGAGTCCCATACTCCACCACAGACTTTCCCTTACTCTTGCCCTGGAGTGACGGGCCGGGTTCTGAGTCATCTGATAGGGTGTTAGGAATGGATCAGCGCGCTTTCCTAACTGCTGAGCCATCTCTCCAGCCCCTGCCCTGACTCTTAGTGGACATCTCCTTTGGTCAAGTCTGGAAACCTTTCTGTTTTCTGGGCCACTGTGGCACCTGCTTTTGAGACAGATTCACTGGGATGACCGAAGGGCTGTGAACAGTGCCAAGACAGGAATGGTTCCTTCCAGGAAAAAAAAACACACCCACTTGCCGCATTAATTCCTAGTTGAATGAAAATTAGCACCTGAAGGCAAGAGATGGTTAGGACCGGCCACAGGAGTGGGCGCCTGGCACAGCCGGAGTGTGAAGCCGGCATTTGCTTCACAGGAGGCAGCCTCCAGGCAGACGTTGCCCTCATATGTGTGTAAAACCTTTGGAATCTCACTGGAAAAAACTTTATTTCCAGAGTGATCTTTGAAGTCTGAAAATGGAAGCAGAAAGGCTGTTTCTCAGTCTGGAAAGTTGGGCCAAAGCTCTGTAATATACAGGGGCACTGTGGGGTGCGGGGTCTCTCAGCCCTGTCCCTGCTAGATCCTCCTGATTGCTTTATGCACCCCTTTTCTTTTCCTCTCTGCACTGTCCTATCAGGGCTTGAGAGCCTATCCTGGGCCAGGAATGAAAGCTGGACAGTGTGGGGCCAATGCACACAGTAGGGCTACAGGCATGGAGCATGTGTACTTGTGCATGTGTGTTGTATGCATGCGAGGGAAGTGGTTCTGAGACAAGTCTAGCACGTGAGCGTAGGTCAAGCACGTGGTCGAGTGTAGAAGGCAGGGGCTTGGCCACATCGACTCCTCCACAGTTCAAGTGGACAGGCAGGGTATCATATGTGTAATTTCTAATTTCAGAAGTAAGAATGAAACTCTAAACTTTAGCTAGGCCTGGGAGGTAGAGGCAGGAGGATCTCTGTGAGTTCTAGGGCAGCTTGGTCTACATAGTGTGTTCTGGGCCTGATAGGGCTACATAGAGAGATCCTGTCTCAAAAACAAACATCCCTACCCCAGCTAAACCAAACCACACCACGCTATGCCAAACCCAAACTCCAAACTTTAGAACAGGGGCAGGACAATGGTGACAAGCACTTCCAAGCTCCTGGGATCTCTTTCTGCCTGTGCCAGGCCCTAGCTCAATGCCACCCCTTGAAGCCTCTCTGGCCAAATCGATCCTTTCAGCAGGACTGGCTCAGGGCTGTGACGAGTGCATGGCAGCCCAGGTACTCACGGAAGATGACTTTTTCTGAGGGTGATATGGCAGAGGTGGGAGACAATGTTCAACAAAGCATCCTCAACCCAATGAAGGGGAGCGTCTGTCTCTTCCTCATGAAGGTCATGGTCAACAGCACTTCAGTGAGCACCTAATTGCTCAGGATGGGGGGGGACAGAAGGCTTGGGGGCCATTTCTCTTCTATTTGATAGGGTTGACCTGAAGCTTCCTGGACAATGGCTTGTCTGAGGTGGCACGCAGGCCCACTGCTCTGGGACGGCACACTAAAGCTCTGAGCAGGTCACCTGTCCCTAAGAAAGGTTTAGTTCCAGAATGGCCAAAGCTGCCAAGCCTTTCATAGGTCTTTTATTTCTCATGGCAGTTAGCAATTATCCTTGAAGTTCCTTCCTGAGACTCCACATTTAGCCCCAAACACCCCCAAACCCTCAGATTACCCCACCCCACCTGTCAGTGAGATCAAAGATGGCTGCTCTAGGCTGTGGGACACTTAGCTTAGCTGGGAGCAGAGGCTGGGCACCTGCCTTGTTCTTTCCACATCTGGGATACTGGGGCAGCTCTCCGATCTCCAGGTCCTATGGCCCAGGCTTTGACCACAGAACTTTGATTGGAAACATAGCTCTGTGCTTCTAGGCCAATCTGGGCTGCCACAACCCTGCTGTGCCTGGAGCTAAACACTGCCAGCTGTAGCTCAAGCTAAAGCAGGGACAGGGTCCTCAGGACAGTGTGGTATATGTTTGCTTTTTATGTCCCAGAATCCAGCAGTAGCACCCCATGGATAACAGAGCCTCTAGATTTAGTAAAGTGGCCATCATCTGCATCAAAGCACAGCAACTACACCTTTCCTATTATTTAATGGGAAAATTATGTGTGTGCCTACACACATGTGCCTGCCTGCATGTGTCCATGTGACCGCCTATGTGCACACCCGTAGCCTTAGGTGTGTGCACTTTCCACTCCTACATTCTCTCTTTCTCTGTAAGTAGAAGAGAGGGAAGGCGCACAGGCATTGTCTCTTCAGACTTGTGAATAGGCTCTGGCACCCTGACCCTCCCCTCCTCTGGGTCCTACCTTGCTCTCCACTCTATTGGGGTGTCTCCATCCAAGGTAGCCCAGGCACATGGGAAAGGGGCCTGGTTCCTGATCCAACCCCACGTGGAGAAAAGCCTGGTACCAGCAGAGACCCAGCTCAGGGGAGAGAAAGTGCTTCGCCATAGGGCTTGTCACCTAAACAGGGGCATGCGGGGTAGAGACTGAGCCTGTGCCTCCCCATGAGTTCGGCAGCACAGATGGCCTTCACCTGAGGGCCTGGAGCCCATGCACCATTCACTCAGTCTTCTTCTTTGGCTCCGGGCCTCAGTGAGGGGCAGGAGCTCGGTGAGTAACTCCACACACCAGGCAATGGAGTGTAGTTAGTAGACACTGGGCTACCATGGAAAGCTGTGTGACCATGCATAGGGAAGTTAACCAGACTCTGAGCCTTAGCTTACACTTCACAGACTGGGATTAAGGATGTCCCTGCCTCTTAGTATTGCTGATGGAGCAGGGATGAGTGTGGCCCTGGGGACAGGCTAGCAGTTCCAACACTGGTACATGTGGCTGCTATTGTTTGTGTTCATTTCCAGAACAGGAAAGAAATAATCAGCGCCTGCTCCATCTCATGTAAACAACTCTCACACGGGGAGGGTAGTGCTGGGGCAACATGATGGACAGGCTGCGGGCTGCTTCCCACGGGGGTGGCAGAGTTAACCAGCTCCTGCAGGGACAGAAGCACCTGTCACCATGCCATGCTGTTGTCCAGAGGGTTACATGAACGTGACAGCAGAGCTCTCTGAACACTCAGGTGAGGGTACGTGCCTCATGGGGCACACTAGCAAGAAAGAAAGGCATTCTTGAGGAGGGACAATAAGTGGAGGGCATCGTCTTGATTTGCTATGTGACCTTGGAGAAGTCACCAACTTCTCTGAATCCTCATTTGTAAGATAGGGATGACAGGAGGGGTAAGGGAGTCCACCCATGAAGGTGGCTTAGTTCTGTAAACAGGCACAAGTCATTTGCTTCTCTACTGAAAGGCCAACCAGGAGGACAAAAGCCAGTTTCATGGCACACGGTTACCCACGAGCAGAGTACAGAGACTCTACGTACTTACTGGGCCCAGGAGAGTCCTGTCCAGGTTGAGAAACACAGGAGCCGCTGGCAGGAGAGGGAGCAAGTGGCTACATTAGCCTAGACTGTCCCTCTGAGACTCGTGGAACGGCACCTCCCTGCCATGCTAACAACAGGAAGCCATGTGGCCATGCCTGTGGGTAGACCCAGAAGCACTAAGGGACAAGGGCCTGGTTGCTCTGCAGATATCTGGGCTGTGTGCCTGTGGCCAGTGAGACTACTCAATGATTTGGCTGGAGCAGTGCTGAGTGCACCCAAACCCCAGAGCCATGTATCTATTAGGGGTGGCCCATGTGGACTAGGCTGGGTCCAGGGGTGCCTCAGTCACTGTGATGTAAACAGAAGCCTGTGTGTCACCAGAGAGTGAGGGGCTACAAGGAAGCATGGCCAAGGGCTGATGTCCTGGGGGTCATGAAGGAGCTGAGACGCAAGAACTCCAGGGACAGAGTTGTCTAGCAATGCAGCTGTCAAAAGACACATAAGAGACACACAGGGATGGCCACCCAGCAGCACTGTCCTTCCTGCTGGGGCGTGGGAAGGAGGGGACCGCTGTGGCAGGCCTCAGAGGTGCTCCTGCCCTGGTTATCAAGGGGAAGCATACCCAGGAGTGGGCTTAGGGGAATGGTTTCCCAGGGACCATGTCCTGTCCAGGAAGAATGGCAGCATACCTAGGCTAGAGGCCTCCAGGATGAGGGCAGGGACCTGGAAGGGTTTGGAGCAGAGGAAGAGATTCCCCTGAACCTCTAGGCCCTTGCACAGTTTCCTTGGCCAAGACTGTCACAGATCCCAAGGCCACCAATGCCACCTGCACCCCAAGGGGCACATCTATCTCTGCAGAGGGAAGCTGCAGAGGGCCTGATTCAGGCACAAACCTCACAGTCTAGGATCAGTCTGCATGGTGCTGACCTATAAAGTAGCATTTAGAGGTGTACTATAGGTCTGATATTCTTAGTACTTGAGGATAGCCTGGGCTACTCAGTAAGATCCTGGTATCTCCATTGATTCCTCCACAAATAACTCTACAAAATACACACAAGAAAACTGACCAAAGGAAAAAAATAGCATAAAAAAATCAATAATAGTGAAAGAAACTGAAATTGTGTCCCTCCTTTAAAATCCTCCAGCTGGGACCCACGGGTTTCCAAGACCAGTTAATGCTTAGAGGGAAATTTTCTCCGTTCCCAACCCCCAAGGAACAGATATTACAATATTTTAGAAATATTATCATATTTGAAAGAAACATCTCTGACCATTCAGTCATTCAAAGTAGTATTTCGATAAGCATCAAGCCTGAATCATTTCCATAAATGCTAGAATCATAACACAGACAACAGCAGCCTAGAGCTAATGTACATTTGAAGAACGTCACACCCACTAAAGCAAGATTTACTTCAGAAAACAACAGAATCTAAATGCAGCATCATCAAAACAAAGTGATTCATCTCAATAAGCCAAATGGAAAAAAACCTCAATATTGTTTTAATAGATTCTGACTTTTTAAAATATGAAATTTAAATTAGTGCCTGAATTTAAAAAGGAATCACTGTGTGTGCGCATAGGTGTACACATGTGTGTAGCGTGTGTGTGCTGTGTAGTGTGTGCTGTGTGTACTATGTATTGTGTAGTACGTGGTATGTGTGTATAGTGTGTGTGTGTGTGTGTGTGTGAGAAACCACCCGTTAAAATGTAACAGGCAAAGCAATCTATACAAAGTGAGACCTAGAAAGAGACCCGTGGTACAGACACTCCTCTTCCAGAAGGAAGGACCGTGCTTCTTTAAAGGCGACCATCCTCTCAGAAGTTTAAATTCAATGGTTTGCAAGCAAATCTAGATAGAGGGTATTTTCCTTAGAACTTCAAGTAACTTTACATTTTATCTGGATTTAAAAAAATGAGTTAGAACTGCTAAGACCATTTTGAAAAACAGCAAGACAGGAAGTCAAAGACACACTTCCTGGGCTAGGGAGCTGCTCAGTGGTTAAGGGCACTTCCCGCTTTTGCAGGGCACCCACGTCTGATGTCTGACACCAGCTCTAACTTCTACTCCAAGGTGTCTTGGCACCGTCTCTTGACTGCCAAGGGCACTGCACTCATCCACACACACCCACACATACAGACACATACACATAAAATTTTTTAAAAATCTTCAAAATAAATGTACACATTTGTAATAAATAAAAGTGTGATTGCCATTAGGCTATGTATCCAAGGAAACAGGACAGGGAGGGAGCCCCAGAACACACCACAGACAAGTAATGCATTCTCACCCCATCATACAATGGAAATTACAGGCGAGTTTTAGATTTCAGTGTGAAAAACAGTAATGGCAGTCCAGGATTTACCAGGAGACAGGAAAGGTTTTCCTACGCATAGCAGCACGAAAGACAGAAAAGAAAACCCAAACCAAAGAACAATATGCAGACTAAAAAAGCAGTAATGACTGGTTCACAAGGAGCCCCTGCCCACCTTGGGAATCTCAGTCAGGCAGGGAATTGGGGGGTGGGTGGGCAGGGACCACACTAGTTACCCAGGAAGCATACACTAACAAGAAGCCACAATGCTGTCTCTCAGACAGACATGGCTTTTAGACATTAACGACCACTTTTGAAGTCTTGAGGGGAACCCCAAACAGATCCCCTTTTGTGTATCTGTCAGTAATGTGAACTAATTCAGCCACTATTCTGGGTGGCTTACCATTATACACACAAATGGTTAGAACCATTTTACCTACACATTCGCCTACAGGAATAGCCAAAGTATAGGCGCTGACTCCCCACGGGCACACGAATCCAGAGAGTTCTAGCTGCCCACACAGGTGATGGGTTTAGAAAACTCATCGCAGCGTTCAGGAGCCACAACGGCTCCCTTCACGCACCTGTGGGTTACACGGCTCCTTTATGCTTGTTTACATTTCTCCTGACTGCAAATGGCATCATGCACCATCTGTGAATGCCTGGGTGCACGAGTTTTGAGAATGTGCAACTTCCTATAATAGTGTGTATGTTTTATGGCAGTCAACGAGCAAACAGATGATTGTCTGCATAAATTTTACAGATTCATGACACACTTGACTTTTCCTAACTTTCTATAGTTTTAAGGGCTTGAGTGTCATCTGCAGAGGTTTCTCAAATCCTCACGAATCTCAAAGAAATAATTTGCATATAACCAGGCTGGCAAAGCTTGAAGCCCAAACCAGTGATGTTCACAGATCCCTCTCAGAGTTGAGGACCAGACTCTGTGACAAGGAGTGAGATGTCATCGCAAGCAGACAGCCACAGGAAGAGTCAAACTGTCTACATGTGCAATATAGGAGGTGTCACGAGGTCAAGCTGGGTGACACATATGGTAAGCATGACATAAAGCAGATGTGAGGTCTCAGGGACTGTCCACCAGGGAGGGGAGCAGCCAGGAGTCAATTCGAGTGAGATTTTGGAGGTGATGGATATATTCTATATGTTGCTTCTGGAAGTGGGTTGTCATATATCTCTACATTCTTCAAGACCCACTGAGCTGAATGCCTAAAAGTAATGGATTGCATTGTATGTAAAACTGGACTCCAATAAATCAAATTAAAAAATATCCAGAATGGACAACTACCTTTGCATTTAAATGCCCAGGCTCCCTTCAAAAAAAAAAAACAGTCAAGAAAAGATAGTCTCTAAAACATTGTTTTTATGAGCAAAGAGATTATGAGTGACATTTATTTTCTTCTTCCCACACTTTCATGTATTTTTTTTCAATTTTTGCTTTTAGTAGTGAACATGGGACTTTTATAATTCAGACAAGAAATGGTTTGCATCTGGTTTTGATTTAACAAAGAGAAAAAAATGAACAAAAATCTATCAATGAACCATGTGTCTGGCAAAAGGCCTTTATTTAGTTATCTTTTTTTTAAAAAAAAAGATCAAATTTTGTTATTTTAAGTATATGTATTTCTGTGTGTTGGTGTGTGGGCATGTGCACATGAGCATAGTACCCAAGGAGGCCAGCGGCATTGGGTCCCCGCTGAAGACAAAGTCATAGGCAGCTATAAGGTGCTGGGAACTGAATGTGGTCCTCTGTAAGAGCAGCGTGCACTCTCTCCTGGGCCCACGCATCCACTTCTTACAGGAGTGAAGGCCAAGCTCATTTCCAGCCAACACATCAGTCCCACGAGGGCTGAGGGAGCCCATCAGCCACCTGAGTCCAGCACCTACGATGGATGTCTCTGCTCTCAATGGGGACTCTGAGCAGTGAGGGTGAGGACAGCTATAAGGAGGGCTGCCTGGTCCAAAAGCTTCATCTGCTTTGGAAAGCCAGGAAAACAAACCCTGGAGAAACGAGGCTACCTTCTAATGTCTGGAAGGTAAAGCAAACCCAAGGACTCAAATTTGGTTAACATTAGCCTCTAACCTGTGAACAGCAGAGCACCGGCCCAGATGCTCTAGCTCTACCTACCCACCTACCCACCCTGGAGGTCTGGCACAGTCTCAGGTGTTGAAGGCGCCATTTGGAAGAAGTGGGTCACTCCCTGGAGGTGTGCCTTGGAATTCCATCCCAGGTCCCTTCCCATCTTCCTCTTTGCTTCCTGGCCACCTCGAGGTGGAAGCTGCCATCGGCATGACACTCTGCCTCACCCAGGGCCACAGCAATGGAGCTCACTAACTACAGAACCCAGTAAATCCTTCTAGCTTTAAAACTGCTTCTCTCAGGCATCTGTCACAGTGACAGAGAAGCTAACATCAGAACCTGATGTGCTGAAGATAAAAGCAGACAGCAGAAAGCTCTGTAGACACTGTCAGTAAATGCTTTCCAGACCAGGAACCACTGTCTCAGACCCTGGATTCATGGATTTCCCCAGTTCAATGACTGACTTTATATTTTTCTTACACATGAAACTCACTTTTTAATTCAGAACACCTAACACTACCACGCCAAGTCCCATGTTCCCTCTTCCCTTTATGAGTAGGACTGTCCTCACCCACTGTCATGGCAGGATGGAACCTCCTGCCCCACAGACCCTGTGCTGTGCTGGGGGTGTCATCATGCCTCACAAGGGGATGCAGGAGCCACTGGATGTAGAAACAGCCACAGCTGGGGAAGGGCTGCTCTCTCAGCTTGGGTCCCAGAATAAGATGGTGCATGAGGCAGGGTCCCAGCCAGCTCACAGCCACCCGAGTGTCACCTGAGTGAGACATGGAGTATGGCAAGCCCCTTGAGCTGGGAGGCTGTTTGTTAGTGCAGCACACCACAGCAAAGTCTGATGGATATACCCATTTAACCGTCTGAGCAATGGTATCCATTGTACACTACAGGGATGAAATGAAAGATTCAAAAGTCTACCGTAGCTGCTTTAAAATGACATCCTCATAGCACACACCTTTGAGAAACACTGCAGCAATCTGAGAAGGGGGGGGGAGAGTGAGGAGGGGGAGGGAGATCAACTCCTCCTCTGAGGGGAGGAGCCTCCAGGGCCATAAAGACAGACTGGAGAGGTCAGATCAGACTCTACCGGAGAGCTCCATCCCAGTCTTCCCGCTGGCTGTGTTCCTGTGAGCATCACCATCAGACTCTCACCACCAAGCCTGAGGTGGACAACTGGTTCCCACAAGTTTTTCTCTGCTCTCCATAGGTCCTCCTGGTATGGATCACACAAAAACACACAAACACACACACACACACACACACACACAGAGGCTAAATTTTTTTTAAGTGTTTGTATCAGCTGTAAGAAAGATCCCAGACTCAGAATTGCTAAATGTGAAGGCAAAGTACTTCTAAGAATCAAGAGGAGACATGGAGAAATCAAAGTCAAGAGTCCGGTTCCCTGAGCAGGTGGCTTCATGATGAAATCACCCAGCCATTAACTCCTGTTACAGCAGAACCCATCGCACCGCCTAAACATAAAAAGGTGCTTACTGACTCCACCTCTGATTTAGTACAATGCTTTCCACTCAGGGATCTAGAACTTTCCGTCTGGATGCATCAAGCTCTAATCATTACTGGTCCACTTGTTTGGCTCAGGTAAATGACATTTGCATATGCAAATTATGTCTAAATATTCTGTACTATTAATGCTATCACTAATTACATAATAGTTACCAATTTCCACACAGATCAAACTTACAGTTTTGTAGCTATTAGGGAAATTGTGCTTTGTAATTAAGATAATCCTCATTTCCAGATGCTAATTAACTATATAATAATTAGTCTCATTCAGTAATGCAAATGAAGGATTTTCATCTTTATTGATAAAGGAGTTACTTCTTATCGGTTAAGGAGCGGTCTCCTAAGAAATCTTGCAGAGAAATGCTTTTCCCTCTAAAGGTTAAAAGGTAAACCCTTTTTTATCAGCCTCATTTGCGAATGCAGATTAATCACATGGAAGATAAATGCGCTGGTCTTCTATCAGGACAGAATGTATAGCTTACTGGGTTTCCCACTACATATATAGGTAAACAGAAGTGCTGTCTGGCCACACAACCGTGCCTCTGTCATCCTTTTGTTCCTGTTCAGGCGACAGGAAGGACCTAGAAACAGCAGTGACTTATGTTCTGGCCACAGTGGGAACAGGGGAGCGGAGAATTTTGTGAGTAAATACACAGGCAAAAAAGAATCACGTTTGCTTGGATTATTAAGTTTTCTGTGCTGCAACAGAACACAAACTGGCACCTCCCATCGTGACTAATGAGAGCTGCCTGGGCGAGAACAGAAGGGCTGACAGCCAGCGAGGCCTCGTTGGCAGGCCCCAGCCAGGGCCTCGGCGCATTCATCATCCGCTAAACCAATCCACCAATTCCGCACCACCATTTGTCATTAATTATGCTAATCAGCACGCCATTACTCTCTGATGACACTGTAGCTGTTATTAGCTAGTTACGGCTTTTCAGAAGTACAACCGATTGTGTATGCACGGGCTGTGCCTGAATTAGCCTACAGGGAAGAAATGTCCAATTACAAAAAGAAGAAATTTGCTATTATCTTTTTATAACAAACCAATTTAGTAATTAGAAAAGTCTCTGAACTCACACGTTCTTTTCCTCCCCTTTTGCTTAGAAAATAATTCAAACAAAAAAAATGTACTTTTCAATAATTCTCTGAAAGAGGGGGCAATACAGAGACGTTTAAAAATGGGGTTTGGGAACCACCGTGTACCCGCTTTGGTGATGCCCGACCTCACGGGCATCTTTAGAAGTGGAGCTGGGACCATTGCACATGTGCTTCGGTGACACCCGGCTCACAGGGTGCCCTCCCATTATGCCTCTGAATTAGCAGGACTACTGTATTATGCATATTTCAGCCATGCTGAACTCCTGAAAGATGGAAACACAGCCATATGACCTTTTACAGCACGCTCACAGTGGAGCGAGGCTGTTCCATAAGGACACCAGGCTGTGCTGGTCTCACCTGGCAGATGCTCCCACAACAAGGATGGTGACAGCTTTCTTCAACCCTCATTCTCCCTGTGACACTGGGATCCTCACAAATGTCCTTGGAGATGAAAGGTTTGGCCAAGTTAGCCCCTGCATGTCCTGCACGTGGTTTGGGGGAGCAAAGCGACTGTCCCTGTGTCACCGTGGACAGCAGTCACAGCAAGAAAAGGGAAGGCCCTTTTCCGAATGCCAGGCCTTGGCAAGTGGCTCGCCCTGACCTAGTGTCAGTGGGGCTAAGCTCTGGGCACTTGTCCAAAGCAGGTATCAATCCCAAGTCTCCAAACTGGGGGCTGGAGTCTTTACCACTAGTTTGAGAAGCTTCAGCTGGATTAAGAGCTCATTAATATCATCAGAGTAAATGGGCCTATTAAAACATCTTTAAGCAGTATCTGAACATAAATCTCCCTAAACTATATTTAATGACTGTACTTAAGATACATTATATGCAAGTCTTAATGAGACATTAGATAGCATTTTGAAGATTAAAATTAGAGAATCCATATAAAGTCTGTCCACTTAATGTAGCCGTAAGCTACCCCGATGAACACATTACTACCAAATTATACTGCATTAGAACAAATATTTTTAATCATGTCTGATTTATTCATTCCCCTTTTTGCATAACTTTCATTTTAAAAATCCATTTGTAGTTTACGAAAAAGTGTATGTGAAAGATCCCAAGTTTTTGGAAGTACTATGGAAGGAAGATGGAAATGGAATCTTGGTACTGTTAAATGCAACCACTTGGATTTTGAATTATTTCCACATGTGGTTTCATGGGTTGAAGTCACAGATATTTTACTTTAAATTTCCTTCAGATTAGAGTGAAAACAGAATTCAGACAAATATGCTCTAAAGACTGGAATCAGCGAAATATGGTTCTGAGCGTGCGTGCTGCACAGGTGACAGGTGTATCCAGGCAACCTGCGCTCTTCCTCAGGGCTGCTCTCTGCCTGTGTCTAGTGCCCTCCCCCCACCCCTGCAGATCCAGATGGGCACGCTCTGTCACAGGGGCTGCGGCCTTCTGCTTGCTTTTGCTTTACCAGAGCCTGTGGGAATGTGAGTGAAGTCCTGTTTCCACGCCAGGGTTCCCATGTGAAGAGCACTTGGTGTGGTTATGGCAAGAATATTAAAGAAAAGGGTTTGGCTTCCCCAGGGCTGTAGGGATTTAAACTCCTCAAACAGACCAAATTGTCTCCAAGTCTGCTCAAACAACAGAACGGCCTCCAGGACTGTGTCATGGCTGTGGTGCTGGCTGTACCTGGAGAGGTGAGTCACTACAAACATAAGGCATTTCTTCTGAAGAGAAGTCAAACTTCCGATCATCAACTCTGTACTTAAAATGCTATGGAGTTTAATGAGATTTCTTCTCTGCCATGAACCACACCCAATCCCTAGCCCCAACCAAATGGGAAGAATTTTAATATAAAACTATCTACACCCATCCGAATGACCCTTGAATCAAGGCAGTGACTTCTAGGCTGAGTTCTTGATATGTCTCAGATCCTGCTTGCAGCCAACCTAAAGATGGAGACTGGCGAGGACAACTCAGACTCAGACCCCATTCGGGCTCAGGTGCCTGGCAATAAGCTGATACTTGGAGGAGAACTAAATTGTCTGATGTCTAATTGATGTCTAATTGATGTCTAATTGTCAGTTTCTCTTTTTCCTGATGCCCAGTACCCAAGTGTGACCACCTTTTATGCAAGCTATTCAATTACGGAAGGCTTCTGGGATTATGTAAATCAAGACAAGTCAACCCGTGGCACTTCTCTTAATACAGCGAGATTATGCAGGCTCCCCCCACCCTGGAAAGAAGAAAGTAACACAATTCAAATACAGCAGTCATTAAAAGAGGACTCCTCCCCCTGCATGGAAACCGGAAGCAACAAGCCTCTCTCCACTTACTCTCTCCAGATTGCCTTTCCCAAAAAGAAACTACTCCATAATACAATTTTGCGTTTTTAACGGCACAAACGAGGGCATTCTTCATAAATAACAGCCACGCTTCATGTACAGGAGCTCCTTTTTATTAGGGACACAGTGATGAACAATGAGCAATGTGTTCTATTATTCTTTGTCAAATCACAAAACGCTACATTAGAATAACTGTGCTGGTCAATGTAATATAGTAGATTAAATTCAACTTCTGTGGAAAAACCACTGTAAAACAGCATGATAAGAAGGCTATAAAAAATTTAATTTTACTCCAAACTCCATCACAAAAAAAAAAAAACGGTGTGAAAAGTAATTTTGCATAATCAGTACACGCCATCTGGAACAATTAACCGATTTCTATAGAAGTATGAGGATCAGTCATATCTGCTTATTAAAGATCAGAAATTATACAAGTAATAAATCCTTGAAAAAACTAAGCGTACTCCCGCCTGTCAACGCTATTTTAACTTCAAATACTGAAGAACGCCTGATAAGGCTGAAAAGAAGAGATTAATATATGCAAATTACATCCAGCATTTAAAATCCCCACAACTGTCTCTGGTTTTCTGTCCCTCATTGCTGCCTTTATGTTTTATTCATATGCCAGCTCACCTGTCACTTCGTAAGCTATAATATTATGGGGTATTATTAAACAGCATAAAGCCCTGCTTTAATTGGAAAGCTTCATTGCATTTTCCAATTATTTGGAGTAAATTAAAAGCAGATGCACATAGTTTAATAAAGAGTCTAATATCAGTTCCGGGAAATCAAAATTCATTGTCATTACTATGCCGTGATAGTTTTGCAAACTGTACTCAATTTCAGAGGTTTTCAAAAGAAAATCTGTCTATGCAATCTGTTAATTGTCATTCGGTTAATAACTGTTTAAATATCCAAACTACACAGCAGCTTCCTATTAAAAAAAATTAACTATAGGCTCCCTGCAAGCAAACAAACAGAGCGAGGACTCCTGGGCTGGGCTGGGCTGCCACCTTGGGGCGCACCTTAAAACAAAGGGTGGGCTGGGCTCTGTCACCAGCACACGCAGCAGCCTGGAGCTGCAGGACAAAGAACCTTGATTTTGTACTTTTACCAGTGTGTGTGTGTGGGGGGGGGATGGGGGTGTTATGGTCCTTGTAGGCAGCTCTCTGCGGAAAAGGGCAGAAGCTGTTATAAATTGTGCTTTCAGAGGTCTGCACCGCTCAGCAAAAAATTAGCCTCCAAAGTTTTAATTGGTACACCCCCAAGTAAATCCTTTTAATGAGTGAATTAACTGATTTGGGACACAAACGTAGGAAATCAAAGAAAGCAATCGTTGTGAGCAATTTGTTCTTTAAAAAACGGACCCCAAAGGGCCACTGCCTGACTCATACGTAGCCCTTGAGTGGAGTGATCTGCGGTCTCTTTGGCACCAGCCAGCCATGGTGTCTACAAGTGCACTGGATGGCCTGACGAAGGGCTGTGTGCAAAACTGCTCTGAGCGGCCCTGAAGGACCAGCCTGGAAGGTTACTCCTGGTGAGAAATATAGCTGGTGGACAGAGCCCCAAGCTACAAGTTGCAAACACACAAATACATGTAGTGAACGCATTTACAAATGGAGACTCAGAGGTGCGTGCCAACCAGTGCGAGTAACCTTTTCATTTCTGTACTAAGTGGCAGACTTTCTCAAATCCTAGGTGTGTAAAGTATAATAGGACAAGCAGTAATTGACTTTTAAACTCCACCCACCGCCAGGGCTGCAATTAAGAACTGCTGCTCAGCAAAGTTCATAACTTGTAGGCTCTTTCCCCCAATCCAATTAAAACCCAGGTCTTCTGAGAAGGTGAGAATGTAGGATTTACATCGCAGCTCTCGTTTCAAAGGGCAGAGTGGCCAACATCCAATCTGGCAACGCCAGTCCCCTCCAGGCCAGAGAGAACACGAGAGCTTTCTGCCCAATAGCCGAAAGATGTGTTCAGAGATGAAGATAAAAGCAATTCTTGTGCAGTGATCCAAAAAATAGCATCTCTTTCCCCCCCAAAATTACTTGTTTTAATAAAGTAGACACACTGTGCCAACTCAACCATTTAATTATCTGCAAAAATGATGAATCAAAACAATAGTTTGCAACAATAAATGACTAACCTCTGATTAAAATGTCTGTCCTCATTAAATCAAAATAAAAGGCACAGTATCTTAAAAAGGAAAAAAAGTAGCCTGAGAAAATTCAGCCTCTGTGGCCTCACCTGTAACAGTGGCCATGGTCTCCTGCACGGACACTGGAGCAGGTCCTCTATCTAACTGAGAGGACACAGGGAAGCATTCAGTGTGGTGCCTGCCCTTAGAGGACTGTGACATGATAGGCTTTGATTGTATGTGGTCTCATGGCAAGGACGGGGGCTTTTATAATTGTTGATGTTATTTTTCTAAAGGGCCCAGGGTGGGGAAGCTGGGAAGGAAGGAAGGAACTAGAAGAAAACTTGCCTTCATAGAAGATTCTGTCTCAGATTAGAACTGAGTAGGGAAAGAGGAACGGGATCCAAGGCTGTAAAACCCTAAAATCTTCAAACATCTTTTACCCAGTAAACTGGATCTCAAGCAAGCAGTGGCTTCTAAGGCAGGAAGTGAGGGGTTGCCTGCAGGATACAATAAGACCCCAAATCCAGTCAGGGCCTACTGTGGGCTGCCTTAACAGCCTGTGGAGGTCATACGCAGGACAAGAGAGCGCGGAACCTCTGGGCCAGGTTAAAGGTACATATGACAGCCCCTTGTGGATGTTATTTCTAACTTGCTAAAGCCAGAATAGAAGGTGTGATTCAAGTTTACAAAAGAGATAAGGGAAATGATGTTACATAAAACGTCTCTATTCATGCATCTGACTAGGACAGTAAGTATCAAGGCAGGAATGGCCCCAAGACCAGTTCCTCTCTGGAACAAGACCATCAATATTGAGCACTTTCTGTATGCCTGGTCCTGGCTGGGCACTCAGCACACTGGGCAACGAGATGCCTTAGTTTGCTCTCCTAGATGAACCCTGAACTTTGGCTGTGAAGACACCTACTGATTGTGTGTGTGTGCACATGTGCGTGGAGGTCAGAGGTCAGCCTCAGGGGTCATTACTCAGGAAGGCTATCCTCCTCAGTTTTTTGAGACAGTCTCCCCGGCCCGGATCTCTCACTAAGTTAGGCTTCTGGCTGCCGAGCTCTGTCTCCCTAGCACTGCGGTTATAAATGAGAGCCATTGCTCCCAGTTTTTGTCCGTGGGTGCTAGGGATTGGTCTCAGGTTCTCACATAAACTCTACTGACTGAACCATCTTCTCAGTCCTGAATAACCCTGAACAAGGCGCGTTAGCTAAAGGTAGGGCTCCTTCCTTATATCTGTGTAGTCAAGCACAGTGCCCAAGCTGTACAAGAAACATTGCCACCAGGAAGCTCAGTGGCCAAAGAAGCCACCTGCCCTGAGACTACAGAGGTGACAGCGCCTTTGGCAGAAATATTGAGAGATGGGGACCGGGCAAGACTAAAGACAGAGACCTTCTCTAAGGACAGAGTTCTGCTGGCACTGGATGTATTTGAAGTAAATACACAAGGCAGGGACGTAAATCCCAGCATGTTCACTGACTCGAGAGCGTGGGCAATCAAGGATGCCTATGTGTGTACCCAGAGCGATGTGCAGGGCCAGCGAGGTAAGCTTCACTCTCATTCAAGATTACGGATGTGGATGTCGGATGTCACCTTGCCAGTGGATCAAGAGAGCACTCATGCCGTAAGGCACACCAGGTCTGAGAAAGCACACGCCAACAAAGGCTCTCACCTTGGAGGAAAGTTTGGCATCATTCACCATCCCAGAGATGATGCTAAGACAAATCTGAGTGTAAAGAGCCTCATTCTCTGTGACATGTGACAAATAATATCATCGAAACACAGGCTGGACCAAAGGTTCGCTCTCCCTCTCCCTCTCCCTCTTCCCCCCTCCTCCCTCACTCCCTCCTTTCTTTCCCTCTAATAAATAGCACAAAGAGGCTTAGTTAGGGTCATCGTTGACTATCACTAAGAAGGAAGCACAGTGGGCTTGCAGGGCAGCACTGCAGGAAAGATGAGGTGAGGTGAGGGCGGGGGTAGACTCAGGGGCTCTGTCTGTGGGACAGGTAGCTCTGCTGTCCTTAAAGAGGCTGGGCTCTCCTCTGGGCAGCTGTCAGAAGTTAGATGCATGTGTCCCCAGAGAAGGGAGGGTACTCCGATGTGAGACACTGGGCAGCTTCTGAGCTGATTACCGGACCCTGAGCAGCTGCATCACTGCCTGGTAAATCTCAAGATGCTAGCCTGAGCCCTAGACCTTCCAGGCCCAGGCAGGTGGGGAAAGATGGGAGTGTGAAGCAGAGGGGACGTGGGTTGGCAGAACATGGGTCATGGGCTGGAGTCTCTCCAGAGAGGCGGCTGGAGCACGGGAGTTGCAATTGTTCACCATCCCTAGCTCTCTGGAGGCCTAGATCTAGATCTAGGATCTAGAGAATGAAGCTTTGAGGAAGGACAGGCAGGTTGTACTGAGGTGCTCACTGGTTCAGATGGGACCTGATGCTGGTGGACAGATGCAGGAACTGATGGAGCTGTAAAGCTCACAACAGGGAAAGGAATTGAGGGTTCAATCCTGGTATGTGGCATGGTAAGTTTGGCCACCTCCTGTCATCTTAAGGTTCAGAGAGGACTGCAGGAAGGGGAGACTGGTGCGCAGAGATCTCTAGACAAAGACTAGAGCACAGTTCTCTAGTCACTCCTGATAAGGGGTTTTGAAGGTGCCACCTTCATCCCCCCAGCTGTCCTAGAAAGGACCTGCGAATGGGTCTGGAGCACTATAGTAACAGGGACACCCCTGTGGTGTCTTTGCCTGCTCCTGATGTCCTTGGGACCGAGAGATTCTAGTCAGCCACATGCTCAAGGCCTCTCTCTAGTGAGATCCGAGAGGCTGGGGCAATAGGGATTTCCAGCGCACTGGGGGCCGCCTTGACACTTGAGTGCTTTCACGAAACATTTGGGCTTGTACACTTTCAACTTTCAGGCTGACAAAGGGAGAGAAACACATAACAATCTGAACTGAACGAGAGTCATGGCCTCAGGACCTGATGTCCAAACCTGGATTTAAATCTCAGTCCTGGGTGCAACTGGGTGGGCTCATCTCTCTAAACTCCTTTTCCCACTTAGAATTGTCTTGGGATTTAAATTAGTGACAAAATGCACAAACAGTGCACTCAGGGGTTCTGTACACGTGAAGTACCAGGGGAAGGGCGGGTATAATTAAATACATTATTTCTATTAACTCCATCTATTTTAATAATATAGATATGTTTCATCTATTTTAGCTCCCTAAATGTGTTTAAATGAAAGACGTTACCTTAATATCCTCTCCTCCCCTCTCAGCTGATGGTTGATTACTGCGAGAGACACGTCCATGGGGAACAGAACAGAAGGCAAACTTGGTACACAAGCCTCTGCAGACAGCAGTGTCCAGAGCAAACTCCAGCAGAGGTGTCAAGAGCAGATGAAGTGCTGGGGTTAAGTACACTTCCTTGATTATTAGTATGGTTTGGGCCAGTCCTGCAATGGGGTCCTCTGCCAGGAAGGAAATTATGAGAAGATAAACACACAGGGAGGAAGGAGTGCCCAGATATCTGTTCTCTGCCAGGGTGGTGTCTAAACAGAGCGCCCGTGAGGTCTAGCGCCCGTAGCTACATAGCATCAGGCAGGATCTTGGACCACCTTAAGCTGCATGTATACATGATACCTGTGGTCCTGATGGGGGTGTGACCACACCTTGTCTCAGACAACTGCAGTTATTTCTGCCAGACTGACCTGGGAGATGGAGCATCCATCCAGACCAGGTGCTGCTCAGATGCCTGGTGGGAAACTCAGGCCTGAAGTTGATCTGCAAGTCCCTGCCAAGGTCCGTCCAAGGCCCCTTGTCTGCCTCACCTATGGATTTAAGGTGTTGCTACCCAAGCTCTGCCAGGCTTTCAAACTAAACACAAACTGGGAATGCAGTGAGAGTCGGCCACCTTCTGAAGAGCTCTGAAGTACCTGTCACCTCATAATATTTTTATTTTTCCACAATGACGAAACTGGAATACGCCTTGGTGCTCCCCCACCTGCAGAGAGCAGGAGTGCACACAAAGGCCTTGGCAGCCATCAGCTCCATCAAGGATTTTTTCCTGCAGACACCAAAGGCACATACAGGAAGATTTTATAGATGCTGCTGGCAGGCTCTGCCTGCCTGGCACTCCCCTCTTTCCTGCCCCTGAGCCGTCATCCTGTCACCTCCCCAGAAGGGCCTGTGGGCTGCCTGCCACAGAAAACAGCCACTTCTAAGTGATGATGCATGCCGGCATCCTGGCTTCCAGAGACGCTGGCTCAACTGTGGCAGACAGCCTTTCCTGCCCATTTCTCTGGACTGTGGTGGGGGAGAACAGATTTCCCCTAACATCCAGAAGCGACCATATCCATCAGACTTCTGTGAGGGAGCACAAGGCTGAAGTGAAGACCATGCTGGGCATGGGCCAGTGTGTCCTGAGTCACGACTCCCCACCAATCTTTGGGTTCCTCCACAGGTCATGTCCAGCAGAGAAAGTGAGTATGGAGAGCACCCGTATTCCCACAAGACTTCCTGCCTTGCAAACTGTTTTTACTAAGCCCCGAATCCTTCCAGCAATTGGGGAGGGGAAGGGGGGAGGACACTTCTTGTATCTCCCAGATGAGAGAGTAGCTACAGCACTGAATTACCTGCCTGAGCATACTTCAAGCCTCTAGGAGACGCTATTCATGCATGCTGTGCAGTGTACGACCTGGGAGGCTGCACCCAGCATTTCTCTCTCTGAAAGCTGGGTAGCATGTGTCAAAATTCTGAACATGATGTGACAGCCTTTGTCACAGGTCTCCTGTTGGTCACAGAGCCTGCCATGGGCCCCCAGAGTCGGCTGAATGAGTGGGGGCTTACTAGCCCTGCTCCTTCTCAGGACTGCTTTACCTAAATCTTCCTGACGTAGAAAGGGGAGAAGCCTGCCCCCATGCTCTCGAACAGGCCTCCTGTAGATGCTTAGCACAAGGCAAGTGTAGGGTGAACCAGGAGGATGGCAGACTGCTGCGGAGGGACCCTAAAGGCTTGGAGAAGAGAGCTTGACAACAGGTCTTTGAAGATAGCTTGGGAAAGACACAAAAAGGTGAGGTGGGCAGAGCTGCGGCTGCGCAGGGTGCAAAAGCAGAGCCGGAAGCAAGGACACAGAGGCTGCAGGACAGAGGTGCGATGTGTCACAGGGCAGATTAGTCCCAGGCAGGTGAGGTCTGGAAGGATGCAGTCACTGATGGCCTGGGGACATGGAGACATGCAGGTCTGACTGGCAGGTGAAGAGCTCGGGCTGGGCTTGGAGGAAGCATCTGCCCCCAGGACAGCAGGACATTACGGTTGGAAAGGGCTGCTCAAGCAGGCATGTGGTGGAGCACTCGCGCGTCTAGGCACCTGCTTGGGCTAGACCACAAGCCCAGCCAAGCGGGGTTGTAGAAAATGAGGGGGGCCATGCTAACATCCCAGCTGAGGGTTCAGGGGCGCAGGCCAGCCCTGGGCCATGGGCAGGGGTCAGGCTCGTCCCTTCCATGGAGCCTTGCACAGACACTGGCCCGAGCTCTGAGTGCCCCGTGAACGTGCCTATGCATAGTGTTCATTAACTCCTGTGACACGGTGGCCACGGGGAATGTACAAAAGCATATCCAATTAGCCAGGCCTCTGTGAGGATCTGCACTCTTAAATCTTTCTGCATTTCGAAAGGGTTAAAGCTTATTATTAGCATATAATTTACAGTCCTTTCTCCCAGGGAAGGAATAATGCACAGTAAATGCCACATTCATTTTAATAATACATGTTACAGTCTGTGCCCACATCTGCACAAAGGTAAAGGAGACAGATTTTTTTGACATGTCCCACTCTGCCATCTAAACACAGGCTTTTTGTTTCTTAAGTGACGGAAGGTTTAATCAAGAAAGCAGGCAATTCATCAATCGAAACAAGGCAGTGTGCGTGCGCCTGACAGCACACACATGGTTGTGTACAGAGCGAACCTGGCCACCTGTCAGCCACCCCTTTACATCAGGATCTACAAATACGCTGGGTGATCAATTCCCATCCTTCTGTTCAGCTCTTCTTCTCCTTATTATATTTTCCTGTAGACTTGATCTCACTGCCAGTCATGGCTGGGCCCAACAGTTACACAAGGTGAGCCACAGCTCCCACTGTGGTAACAAAAGTCCCTCCCACCCCTGCCACCTCTGCCACCACTCACTTCCCTCTGGACATGAGCACTGCTGTCAGAGGCGCTTTCATTGCGTTTTGGAACTTCCCACACTGCACTCTGGCTGTACCAAGTTGCTGCTCCCTGCTGGGACCCTCCATGTCTACACAGGCACTCACCTAACACCTTTCTAAGTCACCCCAGGTATCCCCAGCACACCAAGATAAAGGAAAGCAGGGGTGGGAGATGTAACATTACTTCAGGCCACAGGAGCATGTCCACGGAAGATAAAGGCCACAGGGATGCTGGGAACACAGAGGCAGCATCCGGTGGCAATCATTAGTGACCCCCTCAGCTCATGTATGAACTAAAAGGAGACCCACAGCATGCCACGAGTGGAACCGAGTGTTACCCAAGACCTCCGCACTCTGCATGCCACAGGAGATCTGGGCTGCCCTGCTGCCTGAGCCTCACACCAAGCCTGAGACACTCCACTGAGGCACGAGGCAGGCAGATTCTCAGTGTTTTGTTTGGGTCATGCGGTGTTGCTCAAGTTAGCCAGAGCTCACAGATCCTTGCCTGGCCTCCTTAGTGCTGGGATTACAGGTATGAGCAATCACATCTTCTTCCCTCCTCACAGAGACAGACAGACAGAAAAACAGATGGACACACAAGAGAGACAGACAGACAGACAGACAGAGAGAGAGAGAGAGAGACAGAGACAGAGAGAGCCAGAGACAGTTAGAGAGAGAGAGAGAGAGACAGACAGACAGACAGACAGAGACAGACAGAGAGAGACAGAGCCAGAGACAGACAGACAGAGACAGAGAGAGACAGAGAGACAAGTCACTGGAAATGAAAGGAACCATGTTTGGGGTGGAATGTCCTGTTTGTGCAGCTGGTAAGGTTTCAAACAAGCTGCACCCCCACCCAGACACACAGTCACTTTGCCATAAAGTATGCCCCCCTTCCTGAGACATACAGACTCTTTGCCACAAGATGAAGAGCTGCTGGCAGAAATTTTATCCCATTGGATGAAATGTATAAATCACGAGTTTCATAATACTGATAATTAAATGTCCATCTTCTAATTTAAATGAGAACTGGATTCAAACTGCATGGAGAAAGGCTGATCCTCAGAAATCATTCATTATTTTTAATTGCTTCGTGCCTTTGCCGCCCATGCCAGAGTTCCTCAGCTCATCCATAGATCTCTGTTTCAGAGAAAAGTGTCCTCCTGTCTGGCCTGACAAGAGGACAGACTTCAACCCAGGTACCTTCAGTCCTCCTTGGGACCAAGTGTTTTTGAAAGGATCTGGTTTTTAAGAGATTGGCCACAGAGGCCAGGAAGATGTTCTTTTAGTAATCAAAGAGAAAACTAGGGGTGTTTCTGGAGAATCTTAACACTGGGGAGTGGGGCATCGAAGCCATGGAGTCGCCCCCATTGACCCAGGGCAGATCAGGATGCTGGGTCACCTGCCTAGGGGGGTTGACAAGGACGAGTCCCCACCTCTGCTCAGCACTGGACCCTGTGTTTCTGACTGTGGCATCTCCTTGGGGCCGGAGGCATTTGGGTTTCCTCGCTTGCCAGTTTTCATTTGTATTTGCTTAATTTTTCTACCTTCAATGCCCCCCCCCAAAAAAGGAAAAAAGTTTTCTGGGGTTTAAAAGGCAATTAGAGGGAGGAAAGGAAAGGGAGAAACTGTAATTATATTTTAATTTCAAAAACTAATTTAAAAAGGCAATTTTGTGAAGCTTATAACTGCAGTCAACAAAGGTCTGGCACCTAGCTTCCCCTGCTTTGGAGGCTCTGCCATTAAGTACATCTGCCATGCAGCTGAAGAAGCACCCTGGGTTAGGAAACAGCATGGAGACCCTCCCCTCGGGAGTCCTCTGGTACAGCTGTGCCTCTCCTGGTGGTCGCCTGGCATAGTGTGGGACAGCAGGAGCTGGGGAGGTGCACCCAGTGCCCTAGGTGCATTTTTCTCACATAGGTCTCCAGTGATGTGGGCCATTTCAACTGAGAATGTACACCCTTCCAGGCCACATCGACTGTTCTCATCAAATGCCATTACTGGCACAGAAAGTTGGGTGTGCTATGAATAGAACTGAATGCCCATGAATGTAAGTATTTATAGTTCTCTCACCCATCTACGGAGTTGCCTGACGGACCTGTGATTTTCAATATGTATCTGTGGGATTATTATCCACCTGGAGCATCTCACACGGAGCAGAACTGAAGAGCCAGGGCTGGCTGCAGCAAAGTGTGCCCCCACGGCCTCTCTGCTCATTTCACTCCGCTTTTAGGACTGCATACATGGAGTTGTCCTCCACTTGCAGTGTTCTGGGAGGAAAGACTATTCGCTATGACCGAGAAAAAGGATACTTAGCACCTTCCCGACAATCTTACTCCCCAGCACCCACTGCCAGGCAGCACCCAATTGCCCCGCCCCCACGCTATCATTTTCTCTCATTCCAGGTTGATTTTGTTGTATGTATTTTGGGCTCTACCTAAAATCCTCCTCAGACCAGGTGAAACAGAAACTACTGGATGGTCACACATCTAAACATCTGAAGAAAGTTATAAGAAGAGGAAAGCCTCTGGGAA
Source organism: Tokudaia tokunoshimensis (assembly GCA_036184795.1). Lineage (NCBI taxonomy): Eukaryota > Metazoa > Chordata > Mammalia > Rodentia > Muridae > Tokudaia > Tokudaia tokunoshimensis. The sequence goes on from BTHU01000004.1 coordinate 7,185,045, forward strand.
ACACGATGGGCAAGGCCAGGAGAGGAGCCCCTCACTCTAGGGTCTGGATGAAGCTCTTACCACCTGAGTCCCCAAAATTCCAACACACTTAGAAAACTAAAAGTATAATCAGAAACTCCCTTACGGAGAAAGGAGACATCCTAAGCCCTTTGTGAGGCAGAAGTGGTTCTGAGTTTTATCCAAGAAACATTCAGAGCCGAAACCAATTTTATCAGAAAAGGAGGGGGTGGTTTCTTAACGAGCACTTGAGGTTAGCTCAAGAGCCACCGAAACACTGCACACAGCTGCTACTGGGCTACTGAGATGAGTTGAGGCCTGCTTTGAGAACCCTCCCCCCCATACCCCACTCCTCACCCCAAACCCCGGTGCTCTGGGCATGCCTTACTCTTTCCAGAGATGCCTTTCTAGTTTAACAAACTATGACCCTGCTTCATGCTGCCTCACCCTGAAATTTCTTTTTGTATCAAAGCCAAGTGTTTCTTGTTTTACTTGAGTCTAGGTTCCTAAAAGAACCTAGGCACTGTGGGCAAAATAGTACAGCTGTGCCTCTGTCCTTGCCCATGCGACAGGGCTAAAATGCCAGCCTAGAAGACTTTTTATTAATAAGAGATGCTGGTTGGAAAGATGGCTGAGCAGTTAAGAGCCCTCCCTGGTTGTTCTTCCAGAGGATCTGAGTTCAATTCCCAGCGCCCATATTGGGGATCATAACTATCTGTAACTCCATTTCCAGGGGATCTGGTGCCCTTTTCTAGCTTCTGTGAGTAATAGTCAGGCACACAGCACAAGCACATAATACAGGCACATAAGCTTTCAAAAAGTATCCTAAAAAATAAGATATGCTAAAAAAAATTAGTTGGGGACCATTTTCAGGGTTGGTGGCAAAATGTCTAGTCAGATACATTTGAGGCCAAGAGGAACCCTCAAAGGGGCTCATATCTTAGAGGTACATGCAGGCAGCAGTCATATGACTCTGGAGCTCACTCAGGAAAGGACAGCATGACAGGGGATAGTCAGAGAGGCACAAGTCACTGCTTGCCCACGCAAGAAGAAAATGCCTTAAATACATAGGTGTAGATTTTTCTAGAACTTTCAACTAGTTTTTTTCCTCACAAGGTGACAGTTTGTGTACATTCCCTTCATTTATGACTAGCTAAAAAGCCAGGCATTGGACCTGCAGTTTGTAGGACACTCTTGCCTTGGATGAGACATTTTCTCTCCTTACTTCAGAGTACTAACTTGACAAGCAACAGCCCTCATTGTGGGTCCCCAGCTCTTCTATTGATAAGTAAGATTACACATCTGTAAGAATGTTCTAGAAGACAGTCCCCAGGAGAGGAAGGATGAGAGCCAAATGACTGCTTCATGGCTTTCTTTTGGGGGGGGGAGTGTCAAGATGGCAGCAAAAGGGATATGAACATTCCAGGACTCTGGCACCGAGCCAGCGAGTTTCTCACTCACTCCCACTAGCAAGAACTATTCTCTGGACTGGGTAGATCATGGCTGATGTGCCTGGTGTGTGCTGAGCACCAAAATCCACGACACGGCTATGAAGGCGCAGAGCCTGGCTCGGTGAGGAGAGGCTGCAGACAGGGAACAAGCTGACAGAGGTGGCCCTTGACCCTGGAAGCATGCAGGTAGCAGGTCACGTGACGAGGGACTTGTCTGGTGTTTCTGGGCAGAACAGATGCTAGCTCAACATGTCTGCCTGGCAGCATCCTGGATGGTCTCTTCCACAGGAGCTCTGAGCTGCAGCTCTGTATGTGCTGGGGTGGAAGGAGACTGTCTTGGCTCACGGAAGGGAATTGGAAAGGAAATGTCCTCACACTTATTCAACAGGGCTGCATTTTACATTCCTAGCCCCACTGTTCCGACATCTCCTTATCTCAGAAAGGGGCAGAAATTATCAAATGGCTATGGCTATCTTCAGGACCACAGAGAGCATGCACCAAGGGCTCAGCACCGGAAGGAAGGGTGTCGTGATCTGCACAGGTGGCTGGGAGGAGAGTGTCTGACGAGGAGTCATGCCATGGTCTTTAGAACTTCCACTGTTGGGGTGTCAGCACGGGGTTTGGTGCCTAGGGCACCGGTCACCTTAACTGATTTTGGATTAAACCTCTAGAAACCCTTATCTTACGCCAAACTGAGATGTGTGTCACTTGGTACCAGGTAGAGTTCATGTGGATGTCAGAGACAGGGTAGTCTCTGTGCCCTTCAGTTAGAACAAGACAGAGGTGGGCAGAAGATATGGGGAAAGGGAAGGGGGTGGATGAATTTCCCAGCCTCCCCTCCACTAGTTGCCATGGTGAGCCTGCAGGCCTCTATGGAGCCCCGAGGGCCTGCAGAGTATTTCTGATGGCCCCGTGAGAGGCAGCTCCTAGCAGAGTGATTTGGTGCCTGCAGCTGCTGAGGAGACCTGAGTTGTCTGTGGCCCGGGCTAGAGCCTCAGCTACCTCTGAAGATAAAAATCCCACAGATTGTCATGGATCTAAATGGGACAGGAGGCTTCTGACCCACTTCCCCCGTGTCCCGAGGTTGTTACCTTGCTATTGCTAAACCAACCAGCCGCTGAAATGAGCCCAGTCAACACTTCATCAACACTGCACTGAGGAAGCTGTGGGCAGTCCAGAGCAGACGATAACATTCCTACCAGACCAAAGCATGTGCCCTGTGGGCTGCTTGCTGAGGCAGCATCACCAGCTGGGAAAGCCATCAGAGGACACGGGTGGTGGGCGCTGCCCGGTGTGAGATGTGCAAGCTACAGGCGAGAGGAGGTGTGTGAGGGGAGTCTGGGAGGAGTGGCCCTGAGCTTCCCAGTCCTGGTATGCACCTCTCTGACACCAAGCATCTGGGAAACAGCTTCCATACAGAACAGGCCATTCTTCCACACTTGTTAAGGTCCCCTGATGACTCTCCTGAAATAGTCGTGGTACGGAAGCAGTGCTCCCCAGAGACACTTTTCTTAGACACACATGACGTGCCCCTCCCCCTCTGCCCTGGCTTCTGGAGCACAGCCAGAGCTGGGACTCGGGGCTCCCCCTTCCTAGCAGGAGTGTCACCCAGAAATGGAACGATCTGCCTTTGCTTTCACTTCCAAACCTATTAGGGAGCAATCATAACGAGAGGAACGCACACTGGCAGGAATTACACCACTGTGGGAGCTCACCTATTTAGTAACCCGAAGTTGCAGGTTTTAGAAAAGAGAGAGAGAGAGATTACCTTTTAAATAACCGATTCATTATGGGACATGAATGGATGTCATGTTCCCGTGTTCGAAATGTCATTCAGCATTAAGGATGTGTGCTGGTAAGTGGTGCTGATTTCCCGTGTTCCCCTGACAGACAAACACCCCTGTCTGGGGCCCCAGTGATGGGGGTGTTTGTGGGCTTCCTGGGCTCTTAGCGAGTCACCTGTATGGCCTCACACCTCATGAATCTTTGTTCTGCAGTGAGGCTGCCCCATTTCTCCTCTCCGGTGAAGTTCCTGCCACAGGAACACTATCCATTTCCAGGCTGAGTTCAGAAACCACAGACGCGGACTCTGGGTGTGCGAGGGGGAACAGGCTGTGTCCCTGCTGGACACATACCGCCTGTGAGAAACTGAGGCGAGGACAGGCAGGGACATGGCAGGCAGGGCTGTGTGTCCAGTGGAGCCTACCTGCTGGCAGGTAAAGGATGTGGTGAGTGTCCCCCAACCTGAGAAAGCAACGCACTGCACCTCATTAGCTCCCAAACATGCCACTGGCCTTTCTCTAAGTTCCAACACAAGGAAAGGGAAGGCCAGGTTCTGCAGGGAGGGACAGCATGGCTGGGGGCTGAGAGGCAGCAGAAGGTGGCCACAGGCACAGTTCTGCACTGGCCCATGACCGTGGCTCACATACCTGATATGGCATACAGATTGGAGAGCTGGTACTCATAGTCTGTGCTGGTGTTGTTTCTGCCTCGGAAGGTAGCCGGAAGTGTTAGGGAGATATGCCTGAGAGAGATGGGAGAAAGGTGTTACAAGGAGTACTGTGGCCCCTAGCCTCTGAAAGCACATGATGTCAGGCATAACTGAACAACATTCTAGAATGACAGAGCAGGCAGGGACGGGAAGGATGCAGACCAGAGCAGTAGACCTCCATCTTCTTCCTCAGCCTTGGCCTTCGCAAGAAACCAGCCAGCAGCCATTTTCTTCCCACAGGGTATTCCAACAGAGATCAATAGTCTAACCCATAGCTCAGAGTGGGATTCATCAGTGTGATCAGCACCTGGGCTGGGAAGAGTGGTTTCCACATCCACCACAGGCTGTAAAGAATTTCACTCTCAGGTAGGAGACTAGTGACCTCTGACAGTGAGCATGGGGCCTGACTTTGAGTCACTGTGTCCGGTCCCCCTGGTAGAGCACACAGTATATGCTCATGGAAAGCACCTCCCATAGGCCCACGAAGCTGGCTATGAGCCTGTGACCGGCATGGGGAAGTGAGCTTGAGTCCCGAGCAAGCACCCACTCACTCAGCATGCTCACAGCTGCCTTCAGGCCACACTGCAAGGAGAACCACTGCGATGGGGAGTCGGGCCCAGCAGGTCTGGGGAGCTGCCTTGGATGGCTCAGTAACCTATGTGTGGGCTACATCCAGCTATTAATGCAAAGACCCTGGTGGGGCAGTCACCATAGAATTCCGGCTCACCTTTCAAGGCCTCACCCAACCGCCTGAATGTTCTCTCTCAAGCCTGAGATGTGCTCAGCAGCAGGACAGATGTCAACTCAACAGCAGGGGCACATGTCAACTTTGTTCCCTATTTGCTAGGACAGTTTCTGTCACAGACCAATTCCTGAATGCTTGCTGACCCAGTCAAGTGTCGGACATAATCCTCTTGGTCTTTCTGCAGCAAGTGCTGCTGGCTCGGGCACTGCAGCTCTCTGCAGAGTGTTTCCGAAAGGACTTGTGGGCACCAGGCCTCTGCCACGGAGAGAAGCGGGTCGGTGAAGGAAGAAAGCAATGACCACAGCATCCAGAACTCAAAGAGAGGGACAGTTTCTGTATACACATATGAGGTGCCATGAGGGGCTTGGGAGTGTGGACATAAGAGGGGCAGACAGAGGCCCAAGTCTTTGAGGGAGGAGTCACTCAGCAGGCAAATGTTAAACTGAAACCACGTTTCTACATTTTCAGCACCTCCTCTTCTCTCAGGAAGGAAGCGGAGTCCTGGGGCTGAGGACACAGATCCCCAGAGCTCAGGCGAGAGGAACTGAATCTGAGGCAAGTTTCAACTGCAGTTCCCAGTGCCAGGCCCAGGGTGGCCAACCTCATACCCAAGGCCCAATCCTTTCCACAGAAGGTGACTCAGAGAAGAGACAGGCCTCCTAACAGAAACACCAGTAAGGACAGAACTGAGAGCACAGACCCCAAATCTTCTGGAGGCAATAACTTTATTTAAATCTATGCTGCCTCACAACTTGGACCCAGGCTAGAGAGAGGTCACTCAAGCTGGGTGGCAATGTCCTGGCCATTTTTCTGAAGCCAGCGATCCCTGCCATAACCTACCATAGCAACCCCAGCAGGCGGCAGTGCACTGTGGGTAAGAGGGCCACAAGTTCACTGGATATGGGATCCAGTCTCAACGCTAGCACCTGGGTGGCCTCTGAAGAGACATGTCATCTGTCAGCAGACACAGGTCGTGATGCAAACAAAACAAGTGTCACAGAACCAGGTGGTGAGCATCAGCCAACCCTTTAAATTGGTGCGAGGGTTAATCTTGTCAACTTGACGGGATTTAGAATCTCCATGGAAACAAGTCTCTGGGCATGTCAGGAAGGGAGTGTCCAGATCAGGCTGAGGTGGGAAGACCTACCCTAACTCTGCACAGCAACATCCCATGGCGACGGGTCCCTGCCTGAACAACCAGGAGAAAGCAAGCTTGGCAGTGGTGCCATCGTTCTGTGCTTCCTGACTGTGGACAGTGTGACCAGGTGCCTCAGCCCCTGTCCCCGTGTCTTCTCCACCATGATAGACTGTATCCTCAAAGTGTGAGCCCAAATACACCTTCTTCCTTGTAACCATCCTAAAGCCCTGGCTCCTGAGGTCCTGAGAGTGGAGCCCATGCAAATCCACTGGGGACTTTCCTCTGCCTTAAACTGGACCCCATGGCTGTGAGGTCTTGTCATCTTAGCCCAACCCCCACCCCACATGCGCCAATCCCAGCTTCGGCTTTTTGTGCCTTATCCCTGTGGCTTTCAGACCTGCTCCAGGCCTTTGCACTTGTTCTGCGAAGGCTGCCTCACCAGGCCAGGCTGCCTCACCAGGCCAGGTTGCCTCCCCAGGTCAGGCTGCCTCACCTATAGTGGTGTTGACCACCCACGAAGAGATAGCCCGTCCCAAGGATTCTTTGAATTCTTTTCTTTCTTTCTTTCTTTCTTTCTTTCTTTCTTTCTTTCTTTCTCTCTCTCTCTCTCTCTCTCTCTCTCTCTCTCTCTCTCTCTCTCTCTCTCTCTCTTTCTTTCTAAAAAAAGATTTATTTTATGTGAGTACACTGTCACTCCCTTCAGAGACACCAGAAGAGGGCCTCAGATCCCATTACAGATGGTTGTGAGCTACCATGTGGTTGCTGGGAATTGAACTCAGAACCTCTGGAAGAGCAGTCAGTGCTCTTAACCACTGAGCCATCTCTCCAGCCCCCAAGAATTCTTTTCTAACCATGCTGCCCACTTTGCTCCCTGCACAGCCCTCCTTCTGTGGGGCAGAGTTTGATTTACATTATTTTTTTCTTCTCTCAGTACCCTAGTGCTGAGAACAAAGCCCTGTAAAGTTGTCTAGGACTTGTTGAAAGAACTTGACTTTGACTTGTAATTAGGGATAATTTTGGGAATCTTCCAGCAAGGCTTCCCACTTGCCTCCTTCTCATCCTCAGGACTGGGCTGGTTAATGGTTTGGGAAATGTAGATCCCTCTGACTCAAGGATAACTGTACATACACAGTACACACTCTTCTCATGGCATGACTTATAAAGCCATGGATATCAAACACTGAGGGAAAGTTGCAGCTACAGTACTGAAATAGTTCAAGGCCTTTGTACAAATCTTAGGAGATTGCTAGATAGACTGCGCTAGTACCCACAGCACCCACAAGAAAGAGGACAAAAATCTAGTTTTCACATTTGAAACTGAACCTGCCAGCCCCAGGCTCTTGCCAAATCCAGGTGAGATCACGGCAGGCACTGTGCTGCAGCAGGGCTGGGAAGGACAGAATGATCTAGGGGCTGCTCTGGTCACTTGGCTATTCTGAAGCTGGGTGAAGGGCTGCACAGCTTCAACCACTACCAAGATATCCCAGGAGGTAACCGTGTCTGGTGCCCATTGTAACAGAAACAGACCACGTCATGGGCAGACACAGTGACTATGGAGACATCCCCTAACGACCAGGAAAGCTAGAGGGCAGGCTGGCCTCTCCTTCGGAGTCTGGGGATCATTAGTCAACAACTGCTACTTGGCTCAGATATCAATGTTTCCAACAGCTGGCTGATGGGAAGGCACCAGGGCAGCCTCTAAGCCCTACAGAGCCTTTGTCCAGCTTTCCTCCCTCTGGACCTGTCAGGACCTGCCCTGGGGAGACAGGCCCTACCTGCAGGGCTGGGGCTGGATGCTGCTTCTGGAGTCATTGCATCAGCGCAGAGGGGCTGGCGGTTCTGTAACAGATGAGTGTCAGGCCGCTGCCAACAACAACTCCAGCTAAATAGATGCTAAGGGAAATTTCATTCTTGCCCCGAGTCAATATGAGGCACCTTATTCAATTAACATGGCCACTAAGCCTCAGACAGCCCTGTACAAAAGCCCTTCAGTTACACATGACATTTTATTACGTGACAGTAGTTGCCAGCACAATTTATTTCCTTTCATTCTGCCTTCTCCTTGCTAATTTAAATCTGTATTTTCTACTGTTGATTCCAGGTCTGTGTGAATGTTTTAAATGCAACCATCAATCTTTCGGACCCCGTGGTCACATGGAAGGGAGATGGTTCTTCTGGGTGGCAGCAGACCCAGCTGTCTCTTCAGACTGTGGGGGACAGCAGCGAGGTGGCCGTGGCTAAGCTGCAGTTGGAGATGGCTGTTGTTTTGTGTTGTGTCCCTGTACATACACATAAGGGTCTCTCCATTCTTTTCTCCCGGGCTGAAGGTCACTTTCTGAAGCACCAGATTCCAGTGTGTGCTTCAGAGACCTAGGGTTCCTGAGACTTTGAGTGGGATGCCAGGTCACAACACTTCCACAATATTGAGCTATTTGACTTTCCTTAAATGGGATATTAAAAAGCATAAGCTAAGCCATGTGTGGTAGCATATACCTATAATCCTAGCATACAGAAGGCTGAGGCAAGAGGATCACTATCAGCTTCAGGCCAGCCTGGGTTATATAATATATATGTATATACATATATATTATATGTACACACACACCCACATACACACACACACCATCACAAACTACACACAGACCTGGGCAGCTGACTCAGTGGCTAAGAACAAAGTATGCTCTTGCAGAGGACTTGAGCATTGTTCCCAGCAGCCATATAAGATGGCTTATAACCATCCATAACTCTGGCTCCAAGGACCCACAACTCTCTCTTCTGGACTCTACAATGCATCTGCACTCACATGTATATGCCACACACAGAAGTACTTACACACATCATTAAAAAAATAATAAAAATAAATATTTTTTTAAACGACAATAAATGCTAGACCCAGAGAAAATAGGCACCAACACACACTGTACTCTGACATGGGGCATATTCAGAACACTTACAACTTAGAAGATAACTCAGCATGGAAGTGGGTACAACACTGGAACTGACATGTCCCTAAGGAAAATACAAGGAGCAAATTCACCATGGAAATACTTGATCATGAGTTGGGAGGGGCATGTGAGTTTCCGACGTAGTAAACGCGACAACCCCTCTACCTTCCAGAGGGAAATGAGATGTCAGAGATGGGTACTGTCGACCTTGGCGAGGATGAGAGGAGCCAGACCTGTCAGGCGGCTCTGGCAGGGGTACAGCAGCACACCCACATCAGAAAGCAGCTTCAGCTCATACAGCCACTCAACACAAGCCAGCCATTCCCAGACTTCTACCCAAGAGAAGGAAATGGAAGTGTGTTTCTACACCGAGATTCATTCACAAAAGCACTACAGGCTTTATCTGACAATAGTAAAGGCAGACGGATGTACAATGCCTGGTGACTGGAGGGTGACTGTGTCAAATTCAGCAAGCAAAAAGGGACAGACTAATGACATGCAAGATGGGTCAATCTCAGGGCAACCAGATTAAATAAAACATAGCAGAAAATAATACACACACTATGATGCCATTTCTTGAATACTCTAGAAAATTCAAACTAATCCACAGGGCTAGAGCAGTAGCTGCCCAAGGAAGGAGGGGGATGCTTACAGAGACACACAGTAGGGGCCCACTCAAGACCTTGGTTTTGTCGAGTGTCCCTCATGTGCACACACATCCACCTATGCACAGCATACAATATGCACATCCTACTTCAACAAACCTGACCACTCTCCTGTCTAGGTAAGAGTAAGTGTAGTGGTTGTCAACTTGACTATATCTGGAATGAACTACAATCCAGAATTGGAAGACTCACTTATGACCCTAATCTGGAGGCTCAGAGATACACGTTTCTGACCTGGATCTTGGCATGGAGATCTTGAGGCACAGTGGCTATGAATTCCAGAAGATTAAGACAGGGAGATCTCTGAGTTCAAGGTCATCTGGGATTAAAGGCGTGGTGGCACACGCCTTTAATCTGGGCCACACCTTCTGCTGGAGACCTACATAAGGACACTGGAAGAAGGAAAGTTCACTCTCTTCTTCACCTGCTTGCCTCGTGGGACTGAGCAACTGCTAGATCCTTGGACTTCCATCCACAGCTGCTGCTGACCATTGTTGGGGAGCTGGACTACAGACTGTAAGTCATCAACAACTTCCCTTACTATATAGAGACTACCCATACGTTCTGTGACTCTAGAGAACCCTGACTAATACAGTAAGGATCTGATGAGCAAAGGCAAGGGAGCTCGAGGAATTCCAGAGCAGGCAGTGGGGGCATCTCGGGTGGTGAGTGAGTCCTGGAAAATATCGATGTGATTTTCTGACTTTTTCTATTATACTCAGTGCCTGAGGATGACAGAGACCCTGAGTTTAAAAGATTAAACGTTGTGCCATAGAAACCTTTTTACTTCTTCCAGTTGAAGACAACAAAGAAGGCACAGCCGCCTCTTTCTCTGGAATAAGTGCATTAAAACAGCTACTGCTAAGGAGGCTAAGACAGAAGATTACTGGAGAAGTTCAGGGCTAACCTGGGCAACAGAGTGAGACACTGGGGAAAATGCTCTAGTTAATTCCAAGCTTAGGAATGGGAAGTAGACAGGGTAAACAGACTAGGGCTTATTCATTCTCCCTGGACCCATGAAGACAGGAGGGATGTGGGAAATGGCGTGCTTTAGATGGAATACACGGCTGGTTGGCCTTCTCACAGACTACCTGGAAAGTCAGCACAAAATCCCCAAACCAGTTAGTTCCCTGTGGTAGCCAGGTGCTGAGGCTGCCCAGTCTGCAGAAGTTCCTCAGGTACCCAGCTAAGCAGGTGGGCACAGAGTTTGCTGGAGACTGGACTTGGATGCCAACTCTGCACTGCCTGTGAGGGTTCACAAAAACCTGAAGACAACAATGTAAGATCACTATAGAAAGTTATACATACATAGAGCGGTGGTCATGGGGGTCAGGGCTGAGAGAGGGCGGAGGGACTGGTGGAAGGGCTGTGTGTGGAGCGGAACCTCAGCTGGCAGGAACTGGGGCTTTGGGCAGAGAAGTGGGGCAGCTTTGATGACCTCCTAACATTGCCAGGGGCGGAACAAGTAAGAGGGACAGATGAGCTGGATACTGTTCTGTAACACAGCTGTTAGGCAGCTCCAAGCAGCATGTCACGACAGCCCTGAGGGACAGCCTCCTCCTGTGCCGGGGCCAGTGCCAACGAGCCTGAAGGATGTCCGGCTCTGGGACATGACTGTGGTGTCATCAGCAGTTACGCTGAGGGGAGGGTGGATGCACCCACCCCACGCACCTCATGCTTTTCGTTGCTAATGTTCTGAGGAAACGTTGCTTCCCTTCTAGTCCGAAAGTTGACAATGGCAAAGCCAGGGGGAGACTCTCAGATGGCACAGGGGACAGCCCCCAGCACGGCACTAGTGTGAAAGAGCTGTCTCATCATCTACACCAAGTGTGTGGAACTCCTTCAGGCAGTCCAAGAAGGAGGGCTGGAGACAGCAGAAGGACCATTCAAAAGCAATGGCAGCTGAGCTGAAGTGGTGGGGGTGGGGTGGCAAATGGCTAAATGAAACTCCCTTTTATTCCTGCAAAACACCACTGGGAAGAAGTCGGCTGCGACGCACAGCCTCAGCACCAGGTGTGAGGACGTGCTTAATGAACACCACTTAATGAAGAAAAAGGCTCTGAGAAAACACCTGGTGCGAGCAGGGTGCGGGCAGGGTGCGGGAGTCGCGGGACGGGGCTCCCCTGCACCTGCTGGCGTTTTAATCAGCACCTTTTGGAGCATCCCCACTACAAGCCGGTCAACAGTGTCAGAAAAAGGTCCCGGGCTAGTGACTACACTCGCTGACAGTCTGGGGACCCTTGCTTCTTAAGGACCAGATGCTCAGGGGCTGGCTCACCCTGAAGGTAATTAAAATGCATCGTTCTCAGCTGCAAGGACCTGGCCTGCATGCAGACCTCTCAGAAGGCTCCTGCTTCCAGGTCCCCAGTACAATGGGACCGAGCTCCGAAGAGTCCCAGTGAAGCCAGAGGCTCCTTCGTCCTTGGATCCGGGACCTGGGAAACAGAAAGGCCGCATTCAGCAGCCACAGGCCCCAACTTGTTTTCTGTTGTGCTTTTTCTTCTCTTTGCTGCTCTTGAAGGCCATTCCCAGATGCCACCGCTGTCGTTTTTTTAGTGCCTGATGTGACATTTTTCCACATCAGCGAAGGCGAGTGCCGTATGCTTACCACAAAAGCTTTCTAACTGTCCTAGTGAGCAGGGTCCTCTGCGGAGAGACGAGTGTGTTGTTACAGGTGTGCACACAGGCTGCAGTCTCTTAGCAAGGAGCCACAGACTGTCCACATGGTTTTTTTTTAGGTTTATTTTTACATTTGTGTGTGTGTGTGTGTGTGTGTGTGTTAGTGCCACGGTGTGCACAAGGAGGTCAGAGGACAAACTGTGAGAGTCAGTTCTCTCCTAACATGGGTCCAGGGATAGGACTTAGGTTGTCAAGCTTGGTGATAAGCAACCTTACCCACTGAGCCATCTTACCAGTCCTGCCCATCTGTCTTTAACAGGTCTCCTGCTATAAGCTAAGAACTGTGCTAAGCGCTGAGATGGTTCTAGAAGTCAGAGCAAAGCACACTCTCCCAGAGGGAGTCTACTGGCCACAAACTGAAACACACATAGATCTATCACAAAGTGAAAATCTCTAAAACTCAAAGACTAGAGGAGTATAAGGTTTCAGGCTTTGGTTTTAAAATAATAGGGGGTTGGGGACAACAGCCAACACCTGTTGACAGTTTCCTCCATGGCCTCACCTGGGAGTGGGAGAAATGACTCAAGCAACAAAACAGCTATTCCTGGGTCAAAATGACAACCAAGAAAATGCCACAGACACAAGCAATGCCAGGTGGAGAGAGCTGGGCGACAGCGTGGAGTCAGACAGTGGAGAAGGGCTTTCTGGGGAAGGGATGCCAGAGGCTTTGTCCCTGTGGGCTCCTGGGAGCATGATGGTTTCCACTATTCAAATGCCCCATAACAATCTCTAAACAACCCAGCAGGGAAAACAATGTTCTACAGATGGGGACACAGTGGATCAGGGGGGTTAAGGAAGTTGCCCAAGGTCACAGAGCTAAAGAAAATGGCTGGGCTGTCATTGAAACCATGCTCTGTCTACCACACCGTGTTACCTTACCGAGGAACTACAAAGCACAAACAAAATTGTTCACTTCTGTCCAAGCCACCCATTTGATCAGCCTACCAACCTATACAATGAGTTTCCCTCATGGGCAATCCCCTAGCCCTCACCAGAGCATAATGCACTAGACAAAAACCAAAACAAAACTGTCATAGGAAGTCGAAGAAAATCACAACTCCCCGAGTTCCTGCGGCGCAGCTTTAAAGTGTGCACAGCTCCACAGCATATGGCAAATCAATTACTAGTTTAAATCTTAAAACAAAAACATGGCAAATGCAGCACAGAAATAATCAGGTACAATGGTTCAGCTCAGATTACAGCGGCCACTGGAGTTTTGAATACAATTAATCATCGTTCCAGGCAATGGGAAGCCATATTGACACTTATTCCTAATTTGAATATTTAATTAGGGTGAAGTTCTTCATCAAATTATCGCAGAACTGGGAGAAAGCCTGGAAGACTTACACAATTACCACTTTAACCCCTTCCCAGCTGCTCCCTGCCTGAGAACACTCTGGCTCCGCAGGGAGGAGGACGCCTGCTCTGTTCTGTCCTGGGGGGGGGGGGCAGGGAGCCGAGCACCGGCTACAACAGGTCTACTCTCAACCCCCACTCAACTCTCACCATTGCACCAGCACTGAGCAACTGGAGGTGCCCGTATCCCCATCTTAGAGAAGGAGAAACAGAGGCTTGGAGGAGTGCAGAGACTTGCCCCAGCTGGTCAAGTCAGTTCAGTTACTGATCACCCAGCAGTTCTAACAGCAGCTCCCTCCAGCCATCGGTCTGGTTCATCAGCTAATCAACATGGTCTCTCGGCCCACTCCTGGGACTCTGATCCCACTGCAGCCTCATAGGCGTACATTCTGTCTGTAAGCCACATCCATGTAAAAGATACACAGACATGCTTCCTGTGTGCTATGTGATATGAGAGTTAACATTAGTAATTAAGATAGGAATGAGAGAGCTTGCATTCGCCTTGGCCAAGCTACCACGGAAGGCAGGTTCATGACAAATTGCTGTTATCAGAACTGCTCAGCCTTGTGAGTTTGTTGTTACTCTGTAAACTCTGACATTGTGAGAAGTTATAGGCTGCTCATCTGTGTCCCTGGTGTAGTGTGCTCACCCCCCACATTTGGCTTTCATGTTGAACTCTGGTCTGTATGCATGCATGGCAAGCACTTTATGGGCTGAGCTCTGCGGTCACTCCCCTTGAAAACTTTGGTTGGCTTTCATTACATTCCACCCAGAGATTATGTAACTGGAGTAAGGATCCCATCTCCCTCACTCAGGCTTATGTCCTCTTCTGAGCTCCATGGACTGACAGGGCCACAGTGGCAAATGTCTCCTAACAGATTCAAATGGTGCATCACCCTCTTTGGAGAAGCTCCTACCTCCTTCTACAATGGCCACTTCAGACGGAACCACCACATTGTCCCTCTCACACCACAGCCTCCCCACATGACCTCCTGCCTACATCCGGTCGCAGCAGGACAGCCCTGGATCTATCAGGCCTGCTCTGAGAGAGCTCATGATGGGAGCAAATGGCATTAGGAACTTTGAAACTTTCCTTTGTATATTACATTAATCCATATAAGAAAATCTCTTTTAATGAGGAGTGATGTAGTCACAAACTCTCCAGAGCCATAATTAGAGCAAACTAATTGAAGTTGTGTTTTGACACACTTTCTAAATTCACGGGTGCAGGATGACATATTCACAACACTGGTGCCGCACAACCATGGCGACGGCAGAATCATTAGGCTAATAACGCTTATCTGCATTCTTCTCATGCCGCCAGCTCTCCCTTAAATACTGTTTCTACCACTGCTCCTTTACTGTGACTTTCCACTAGACGGTACTAACAGTAATTATTAGTGCTTTAGTGGAATTTTAATGTTAAAAATAACAGCGCGATTAGCATGCACTGAATGGCAATGTTGTCTCTTAACTGCCACCCATCTGCAGGTTTGGAGGTGCTCCCTCGGCCCCCGGCCCCAGGGGGACCAGATGCCATCTTTGCAGCATTTGTGACAACTGCTCAGGGTCCACACCCAGGGAGATCTGAAGTTTGGGTTCTTTATTTACTGTTTCAAATGCTTGATGAGAAAATCTTTTTCTCTCCCCTTCTCTCTCTTGTAAGAACAATAAAATGCAATAGTTAAATAGAAATTTTTTCCAAGCAGTTAAAAAAAAATTTCAATTTATTATCCTGTCTTTGGCAGTCATACTAATGAGTTCCAGTAGGCCAGGCTTCGGCCAGGCTTCGGCCAGGCTCTGTCTCACCCCACCACATGGTGATTAAAGACGGCCGGGACAGCTCACCTGTGGTGGGACGGCTGGGCCTGTCAATGTGGAGGCACTGTTGGCCATCGGCAAGGCCAGTTTTTTGGGTGTTTAACTCAGACAGACACACAGACACACACACAAGACTCAAGAGTTCTAAATAATGGTTATTAATGACAGGCTCTTTGAAAGTGACAAATTACTTGTGAAATTTAGAATCTAAGAGGTATGAAGAGTGATCATGTTCCACGGAACATGACAGGAAGTAACAGCTAACAAAGAGGGCTCCCACCAACTTGGGGTGGGAGGGGGCAGGGTCCCCTGCTTTGGGCACTGCGCTGTCGCCCCACCCCCGCTGTTCCTATGGTGACTGAGGCCACATCCTGGGGAGAGGGGAGCATATCCTTGTGGCGTGTTCATCTTAGGTGGAAAACTGGAGGTACTTGTTGTGTTGTGGGGAGACCAGGGAGCACTGGAAGCCCAGATTCCTTAAGTATCCTGGGTTTAGAAACAATGATGGCCTCACTCACCAGCCATGACCATGCGTGCGTAGAGTTCCCGCCTATTCAAAGGACTGCAGGATGCTGTCGATCCTGCACTGAGAAGAGTCAAGCATGCAGAGGACACACTTCCTTACAGAATGGCCAGAGTCTGTCTATTCCCTGAAAGCCTGGGAGGTTTCTCTTTCCCAACTTACAAGAATTGTACCAATCTGCTATATTTCAACTCACAATTCCTTCCAAAAAATAAAAAATAAAAAGAATAAGCTCTCAGAGTTGCTGTAGCACTCCAAAATCACTGTATTTATTCAACTACCCTTAGGTTTTTATTACACTTGAACCCTGCGATGCCAAAACACCTACCTCCCTATGAAAGAAATGAAGAAAAAAGCCAAGCCTGGGCCTGGGGCGTCACCCTTCCGTCCCAGATGATCAAGTCTAATCTTATAAACTGAAATATTTAAAGAGTCTCTAAACCTCGCTGACCTGACTTCTAAAACCAAGACCACATGGGCACTGCTGGCTTCTCATCTCCTTCCAGCTGACATGGCGGCCTTTCTAGAGCAGGGGGGGCAAGCTGCCTCATAATGAGCTGCATTCGAGAGAGCCCAGAGCAGGCGAGTGGCCAGGCGGTGCTTGAAGCCCCAGACCCCTGACCAAGAACCCCAGGCAACACGTTCCTCCTCCAGCCCACTCCATCTTAAGAGCTGTAGAAAACGTCTTGGTTAGCAGAATAAAGTCCTGGCAAAGGAGGAGGTGGGCCGTGGGCCGTGGCTGGACAGCTGTGTTTGGTCTCGTGCCAGTTCATACCTGCTGGCTATAGGAAACAGAGGCAAAGAGCTGAAAACCCAGGAGGCTGCTTGCAGGCAGGCAGGGTGTGCTGAGGCCCCTGGGCTCTCCCGTTGCTGTCTCCTAAGCCTCACTCTGCAGGGTAAGGCATGAGCTCTCTAAGGTCAGTCTTCTCTCAAAAAAGGGAATGGATTATTTACCCTGTACCTTGGTTGCAAAGATGAAAGCTATGTGCACACATATGTATACACGTATACACACACACACACACACACGTATATATGTATATGCATTTAAGTGTTTACATGATGCCTAATACAAGATGATCAAAAACTTGTAGCTGAAACGATAACAACAGTATTTATTCTAATAATCACTATTAATATCATTCAACTAGAAAGAAAACATATACTGTTCAAGGAGGATATTTGAATTGAATTTTACCCAATTCATGGGCAAAAACCCAAACCAAATAAACTCAAAAGGTTTTCTGAAAGTTACTGAAGGCAACGGATTTTATTAAATATCCAAATTAATAATTGAAACCCCGTCTTGAAACAGAGCAGTCTATTGTGGAGCGAGGTGAGACCCCGGGAAAGAGCACTGGTGCAACACTCATTTTTACTTTGTTTGGCGGTCAGATTTCCCCTGGAGACCCAGGTGAAATATTCCATGGAGTTACCTGCAAACACACTGTCAGCACCCACTGATAAAAGGTAAATATCCTCCTCTAAATGGCCAGGCTCGCAAAACCAAACCCAAAGTGGGCTGAGAAATCTGGTCTGACACACAAACAACTATTTCCATAATCCTGAAACAGCCTTTCTCCAAAGCCAGGAGTGGGTACCCAGAGCAGAGAGGCGCCGGAGAGTGGGCCTCAGAAAGGACTTAGTATCCACAACTCAGCTTTCCAGGACACGCTCCATGCAGAAGCCACACAACTGTCACGGTGAGAAATAAGACACTTGCCATGTCACACAATCTACAGAGTTCTAGCAAATTTGCAAGCAGCAGACACCTTGTTAAAACCTGGTGTGAGAGACTGACGGCCGCCGTGGCTCAGAGGTGGGAACCATATTGACTAATAGTCAATTCTTCATTAAATAGAAGCCCTGACTTCCCAAGAAGCAGTATTAAAAATTAATATCTAAAAGTGTACTGCTCAGCCTAAAGTCATCACTCATATCTAACAATACCAAACTGCATTCTAATGGAATTTCTCCTTCAAAATTATCCTGACCCCAATACTAAGCTGGGTTTGGCTTCAGAGGTAGCCACAGGCTCTGTCCACGAGCAGCTAACTGGGCAGGAGGCTCCCACAGTATTCTCATGCCTCCAGAGACAAACCTGCCAAAGCAGGCTCCTGGGGCTGTGCTGAAGGAATATGACTCGCAGACCTTCAGGGATGACTGTACTGTCTTTGGTCAACAGCTACAGCTCAATGTCACCACCTCTGCCCCTGTAGTGTGAATTCAGACTGCTGATGTCATGTCCAGCTAGGGGACCTCTGGAGGCTAAGTCTAACCCCTACAAACCTTGGGGAGTCCCTGCCACCTACTTTCCCTCTAGCAGCTAGTTTGGAGCCCAGAGAAGCAGCCTGTTTAAGATAGTTGGGTACCAGAGCACTGTCCCTCAATCAGGCAGAGGTCCAGCTCTTAATAAAAGTTCAATAAACTCAACAACCAGGGGCCACAGAACCACAGGTAGTGGGCACGGGGGAGCTTGCAAGCTGAAGGGAACTAGCCTATGGGCTGAGACCTGGGCTCTGAGACACCAGCTGGGACACTAGGAAAGGCCTGACTTCCTAATCTCCATTTTCTCCACTTGAAATGGGGCTGGAAGTAGCACCTGCCCATGGAGCTACTGCTAGGATATTTGTTTATTGCTCATATGGTCCTGGAGATGGGGCTGGGCAGCCTGGCACTGCAGTGTGGGGTCTGTGCTATCGGCAGCTGATGACTAGATACCTGGACAGATAGAACCACAGGTGAAATGAGGGTGGGTAAGTACATGCTGACGTCTAGCTCCACATTAACTCATACAATAGATACTTTCTGAAGATATTTCCCAAATGCTGGGCACCTGAAACTCAGAAGTCCTGCCCAATCTGTGACCGTATCTCTTCCCAGCCATTCGCTGGTGTAGTTGAAAGGTTTCAGCTCACAGTGCCACTGTGCCATCACTGTCACTGTTTCTGTGTAGCCAGTCTTTGGGGCTACCATGGCCAGGAGAGTGGCCAGGACCAGCAGAAGCAGCAGCGGTGCCCAGCTTAACTCTTAAGGAGGGAAGAGGCTAGCACTCCCGGGTGAGCACTCACTCTCACAGTGGCTGCCACAGTGAGTCATGGCAGAACCCCCGCAGCCTCAGCCCTGCCCCAGCTCTGGAGCCCAGGCCTGGCCTCTCCTCTGACAGCTCGCTGCTGGTCCTCTCTTGGGAGTGGTGTAAGGTCACTCAGCAAAAGTCTGTGTGCCTTGAGTAAAAAGCTCTATGCCTTAAAAAGCATCTTATTAAGCAAAATTGAGGTGGGTTTCATGTGAAGGAAAGAAAATCAAACTTTTGGGGTGTTGAGCCCAACCTCTCTTGGCAGGATTGGGGCAGAGTGCCCGCCTCTGAATTACCTGTGACTCACCGTGGAAGAAGAGCTCAGACCATGCTACAGCCCACTCGCTATTAGAGGGAGGAACAGTTCTCCTAGGAACCAGCTCTCAGCCTTGTCTCCTAATCCGACCAGGAGGCAGGGTTCACATGACCCTGACACCAAACCACAGCATCTGACCACAAGCCCGAGCAGAGCCATCCTGTGCTGGAGCAGAACCGGCCAATCACTCTTACAGGCTAAGGCCTGCAGTGCTCGTCTACCGTGACGAATCGGAAGCTCACGCCACCACAGGAAGTGGAGGACAGCTGGCCTCCTCCTCCAGTCCTGCCTCTGCAGGTGAAGTGGGGGCTACGCCTGTGGTACAAAGACACCCTGTAACTGAAGACTGACAGGAGGCGGGGAGGGTTTGAGGCTGTCCTGTGGAAATGGGATTCCATTATCAACCTGAGGGTTCAGTTCCATGAGGACCTACTTTGCTAGTCAACCAGAACATTTCATGAGTCAGCAGAACAGGGCTCTGGGTCCAGCAGGGAGGCAGACTCGGGCAGGCAGGATGGCATATAGCTCATGGGCTGTGACAAGGGATGTGACAGCGATGAGCGTAGGGGTGTGATTTCCTGTCTCTGCAGGAAAGGCCGTTAACCTTTTAGATGACAGCCCTGGGACCCAAATGACGACCATTTTTGAGGTCAGCAGGATCTATGTTCTCAAAACCTGACACCGACATGCAAAAGTTGTGACTGAATCCTGGTGTCCCTGAGAGGAAGACTAAGTAAGTGTGTGTGACAGATCTTCTGCCATCAAAATGCCCCATTTCCCAGAGTATCTGTCACAGACTGATAATATCCATGTAAAAAGTTAAGTACAATTATGTCTGTCACTGAGAAACACACTTTGGAAACTGTGACTGACAACTTTCTGGTAGCTCACAAGTCACTAGGACAGCCCCAAGCACCAGGCCATAGAGAGGCAAGCTCGCCTGACACCTTGGAACGGCTCCTAGCAGGCTGCACCTGGAGGGAGGATGTTGGGACCAAAACGTGGATGAACTCTGCAGGGCAGACCACAGCCACTGTGTGCATGTGGTCCAGTTTCTAGGTTGCCCTCATTCACCAAAATAAACTGTATTAGTATGTCCAGTATTCTGGGGTCACACAGTAACTGTTCCTTACACATGAGCCAACACTGGTCTGAGACATGGTGCCAGCACCACTGAGGCCTGGGCATTGGGCAAGGCTGTCTGTACCCATCTCAGAGATAGGTCATGGTGGCACCTTTCCTCCAACTGGAGCCTTTGTCACTCCCACCAGCACAGGAAGAGGCGGTGCCTGTGGACTCTGAGCCCTACTGACACACCGCTAACCAAGGCTACTCCCCACGTGTCTCCTGAACCTGAATTTCTAAGAAAGGGTGTTTGATGCCTGGTTTTAGTTTGTCAACTTGACACAATCTAGAGGGGAGGAGAGTCTCAGTGAAGAGCTGTCTAAATTAGATTGCCCTGCGGGCATATTTATGGAGAATTACCTGGAGTATGTTAATTGTTAATTGATGTTACAAGACCCAGCCCAAAAGTGGGTGGTGGAACTCACTGGGCAGGAGATGGAAGTGTACATGAGTGATAAAGCAAGCTGAGCACCAGCACGAGGCCCGCACAGCTCTCTGTCCCTGGCTATGGCTGTGACCTGACCAGCTCCCCTGAGCTCCGGCTGCCATGACTTCCCACTGAGATGGACTGTAACCTGGAAAATGAGCTAAAATAAACCCTTTCTCCCCTACGCTGGATTTGTTGGGGTGTTTTATCACAGCAACTGGGAACTACACTAGGTTAGGGTAGAAGGTAGATGAGACATTTCTTGATTAAGACCTGAGAAGAGGTCTGAGGTCCTGGCTCCTTTCACTACTGGAACAACACATCAGGGGCAAGGTTCTCACAGGCCAGCTCTGCTGCTCTGGGGACCAGTGTGGGGTGGAGGGAAGCAAGCAACTGAGTAAAGTTTCGTACCTCAAAGTAGAGAGAGAGAGAGAGAGAGAGACCAGAGACTCTCTCCCTCCATTGAGCCCTACCTTTCCAGTGTCTAGCATTTTCCAATCATCTGACTAAATCCATCAGTAAATTAGTTACTGATTAACTCAGCACCATCATGACCTAGTTACACACACACTGATAGTCTCAGCCCCAACACTCACTGGCAGCCATGCCTTCAACATATGAGCATCTGAGGGATACTTCCCGGCTAACCCTCAGCAGTAGCTCACAACCTCTCATCAGCTCCTTCAAGCCACTTAATCTACTTTTGTGAAGTTTTGTTCTTTTGTTTTTAAAAAGGAATGAATGTTGCACCTGGAGAGGAGCACATCTCTGATCCTAGCACTCGGGAGGCAGGTGGATCTCTGGTCTACATAACAAGTAGGTTCCAGAGCTACAGAGAGAGACCCAGTCTCAAAGAGAAAAGAAACTTTGACTCCCAAATCTGCAGCCTTGTAACGTCAACCTATGCTAGCTTTCCTCTTCCCCTTCATTCACAAATGCTGTGCTTTCTCTCGGCAGGCCAGCCATTCGGCTGTCTGGAGCCAGCTGCCTCTCTATACTGCAGTTTGGTAGCTTTTACATGACTCCACTGAACCCACAGGTGAGATGGGGACACAGCCTGGCCCCATACACAGCAGTGTGCGTGGTAACAAGCTCACAATCAGTTTATTACCATACACACACACACACACACACACGCATGTACAGACATATACACATAGACACACACACACACACACACACACACAGAGATCTTTGCTGTGAGGTTTGAAACCACTATGCCTTACACCACTCCCAAGAGAGGACCAGCAGCGAGCTATCAGAGGAGAGGCCAGGCCTGGGCTCCAGAGCTGGGGCAGGGCTGAGGCTGCGGGGGTTCTGCCATGACTCACTGTGGCAGCCACTGTGAGAGTGAGTGCTCACCCGGGAGTGCTAGCCTCTTCCCTCCTTAAGAGTTAAGCTGGGCACCGCTGCTGCTTCTGCTGGTCCTGGCCACTCTCCTGGCCATGTAGCCCCAAAGACTGGCTACACAGAAACAGTGACAGTGATGGCACAGTGGCACTGTGAGCTGAAACCTTTCAACTACACCAGCGAATGGCTGGGAAGAGATACGGTCACAGATTGGGCAGGACTTCTGCGACACACACAGACACAGAGACACACAGACAGAGACACACAGACATAGACACACAGACACACAGGGACACACACATGCATATATATAGACACACACACAGACACACAGAGAGACTAAGAGACACACATACAGACACACAAACACACACAGACATACATACATACAGACACAGACAATCAGACAGACAGACAGACACACACACACACACACACACACACACACACACACACACACACACCCTCTGGGCCAGGTCTCCTGGATTTGGCCCTCTAGTGTAGACCATGTGACCTTTGAGAGGTCCTATTGTACCCACTGCCTCCTACCTCCTGGTTCCCATGGTGCTGCAGCTATGGAGTACTATCTACAGGATCAATCCTATCCTTTGGCACATCCACTCTCCCTAGTGACTGTCATCTGTGGGTTTGGTGAGGACAACTCTGACTCTTACCAAGTTTCTGATTCCACTTCTCACAAGCTGGGGTCAGCAGCCCACCAAAATCTATATCAAGCGACCCAGGGGCATTTGTTCATCCACTTGGGGCTCCTGGCACTCTCTCAACTGTGGATTCCTGGGGCTGTTCAAATCTGAGTTCAGGCAGCTGCAGAAGCTCTCCATTCTAGCAGTCACATGTTTCCTCAAGTATGAGAGGACATGGGTGCTCTGTTGTCACGTGTGTCCCCATGTGTGAGAGGACATGGGTGCTCTGTTGTCACGTGTGTCTCCATGTGTGAGAGGGCATGGGTGCTCTGTTGTCATGTGTGTCCCCATGTGTGAGAGGGCATGGGTGCTCTGTTGCCATGTGGGTCCCCATGTGTGAGAGGACATGGGTGCTCTGTTGTCACATGTGTCTCCATGTGTGAGAGGACATGGGTGCTCTGTTGTCATGTGTGTCTCCATGTGTGAGAGGGCATGGGTGCTCTGTTGCCATGTGTGTCCCCATGTGTGAGAGGGCATGGGTGCTCTGTTGCCATGTGAGTCCCCATGTGTGAGAGGGCATGGGTGCTCTGTTGCCATGTGGGTCCCCATGTGTGAGAGGACATGGGTGCTCTGTTGTCACGTGTGTCTCCATGTGTGAGAGGGCATGGGTGCTCTGTTGTCACGTGTGTCTCCATGTGTGAGAGGACATGGGTGCTCTGTTTTCACATGTGTCTCCATGTGTGAGAGGACATGGGTGCTCTGTTGTCACGTGTGTCCCCATGTGTGAGAGGACATGGGTGCTCTGTTGTCACGTGTGTCTCCATGTGTGAGAGGGCATGGGTGCTCTGTTGTCATGTGTGTCCCCATGTGTGAGAGGGCATGGGTGCTCTGTTGCCATGTGGGTCCCCATGTGTGAGAGGACATGGGTGCTCTGTTGTCACATGTGTCTCCATGTGTGAGAGGACATGGGTGCTCTGTTGTCATGTGTGTCTCCATGTGTGAGAGGGCATGGGTGCTCTGTTGCCATGTGTGTCCCCATGTGTGAGAGGGCATGGGTGCTCTGTTGCCATGTGGGTCCCCATGTGTGAGAGGGCATGGGTGCTCTGTTGCCATGTGGGTCCCCATGTGTGAGAGGACATGGGTGCTCTGTTGTCACGTGTGTCTCCATGTGTGAGAGGGCATGGGTGCTCTGTTGTCACGTGTGTCTCCATGTGTGAGAGGACATGGGTGCTCTGTTGTCACATGTGTCTCCATGTGTGAGAGGACATGGGTGCTCTGTTGTCACATGTGTCTCCATGTGTGAGAGGGCATGGGTGCTCTGTTGTCACGTGTGTCTCCATGTGTGAGAGGACATGGGTGCTCTGTTGTCACGTGTGTCTCCATGTGTGAGAGGACATGGGTGCTCTGTTGTCACATGGGTCCCCATGTGTGAGAGGACATGGGTGCTCTGTTGTCACGTGTGTCTCCATGTGTGAGAGGACATGGGTGCTCTGTTGTCACATGTGTCTCCATGTGTGAGAGGACATGGGTGCTCTGTTGTCACGTGTGTCCCCATGTGTGAGAGGGCATGGGTGCTCTGTTGTCATGTGTGTCCCCATGTGTGAGAGGGCATGGGTGCTCTGTTGTCACGTGTGTCTCCATGTGTGAGAGGGCATGGGTGCTCTGTTGTCACATGGGTCCCCATGTGTGAGAGGGCATGGGTGCTCTGTTGTCATGTGTGTCTCCATGTGTGAGAGGGCATGGGTGCTCTGTTGCCATGTGTGTCCCCATGTGTGAGAGGACATGGGTGCTCTGTTGTCATGTGTGTCCCCATGTGTGAGAGGACATGGGTGCTCTGTTGTCACATGTGTCTCCATGTGTGAGAGGACATGGGTGCTCTGTTGTCACGTGTGTCTCCATGTGTGAGAGGACATGGGTGCTCTGTTGTCACGTGTGTCTCCATGTGTGAGAGGACATGGGTGCTCTGTTGTCACATGTGTCTCCATGTGTGAGAGGGCATGGGTGCTCTGTTGTCACGTGGGTCCCCATGTGTGAGAGGGCATGGGTGCTCTGTTGTCATATGGGTCCCCATGTGTGAGAGGGCATGGGTGCTCTGTTGTCACATGTGTCTCCATGTGTGAGAGGACATGGGTGCTCTGTTGTCACATGTGTCTCCATGTGTGAGAGGGCATGGGTGCTCTGTTGCCATGTGGGTCCCCATGTGTGAGAGGACATGGGTGCTCTGTTGCCATGTGGGTCCCCATGTGTGAGAGGGCATGGGTGCTCTGTTGTCATGTGTCTCCATGTGTGAGAGGACATGGGTGCTCTGTTGTCATGTGTCTCCATGTGTGAGAGGGCATGGGTGCTCTGTTGTCACGTGTGTCTCCATGTGTGAGAGGACATGGGTGCTCTGTTGTCACGTGTGTCTCCATCTGTGGAGGGCATGGGTGCTCTGTTGTCACATGTGTCTCCATGTGTGAGAGGGCATGGGTGCTCTGTTGTCACATGGGTCCCCATGTGTGAGAGGACATGGGTGCTCTGTTGTCACGTGTGTCTCCATGTGTGAGAGGACATGGGTGCTCTGTTGTCACGTGTGTCTCCATGTGTGAGAGGACATGGGTGCTCTGTTGTCACATGGGTCCCCATGTGTGAGAGGACATGGGTGCTCTGTTGTCACATGTGTCCCCATCCGTGGAGGGCATGGGTGCTCTGTTGTCACGTGTGTCTCCATGTGTGAGAGGACATGGGTGCTCTGTTGTCACGTGTGTCTCCATGTGTGAGAGGGCATGGGTGCTCTGTTGTCACGTGGGTCCCCATGTGTGAGAGGGCATGGGTGCTCTGTTGTCACATGTGTCCCCATGTGTGAGAGGGCATGGGTGCTCTGTTGTCATGTGTGTCTCCATGTGTGAGAGGGCATAGGGTGCTCTGTTGGAAGACGATTCCATTATTGGTACATGTGCTCCCAGATGGCAGCCCTGAGCAAAACAGACATTCCCCTCCCCCCCCCCCCAGTTTTAAGGCTGGCCCATTTAGCTGAGGCCAGCCCAGAAGAGGGGCAGGGAGATAAGTATGCCCTCAGCCCTCAGGCACCCCATCCTACTGGATAATGTGTGCAATACTAGTGGGCAGGGGATGGATGCCCACTGCCTGGAGGGAGATACCAGCTCTAGGTCTGGGACAAGACTAGAGACCTAAGCAGAGGCTTGTGGGTAAAACCAGGGCTCACCGGGCAGAGGGTGAGTTCTGCCAGGCCATCTTACGTGGCTTCTGACACACACTCCATTGAACTCCAACCTGCTGGACATCGCCAGTGAGCACCCTGCCTGCCAGAGAGCTCCTGCAGGAAGGCAAGGAGGAGGGCTCCAGACCAACGCTTACCACGAATGCCTCTGCAGCAGTCAGGAGGCCCAGGTGGGAACTGCCTGCTCTTGGGGAAGATGACAAAGGTGACGGCCTGTCACCTGTGAAAAGGTCAGCAAATGCCCCTTTTGTCTAAAGTAAAGTTGGAAATGACAGCTCTCCAGAACGCTGCTGGGAATGCTTGAATCCAAGCGCTGGCAGAGCACGTGTCCTTTGCTTTTGAGACTGACTCCTAAGCTCCTGTCTGCCACCCACCTCACCTCCCTCTTGCCTGTGGCTCCCACCCAGTAAGCCTCCTGCCACTTCCTAGCTGGCCAGTAGAGGGCACCCCATCACCACGCTCCTGGCAGCTATGCTTTGGTGCTTGGATCAGGTGTCCCCACACAAAGACCAGGCCAGGAAAGTGTTTCTGGTGTTTGCAGTTTAACGCTTTATGGGAAAATTACTAAGTTGCTATATATGCGATCATGTCACCTATATAAAAGTACACAGGGGAAAGAGCTCGAAGGAAATGTAACAAAAGGTTATGAGAATTTCTTCACTGGAAATGGGCTTTGTTTGCCCATTATTTTCTATATTCTGCCAATTTCCCACAAGCACTTACTGCTCTGTGATTGAAAAACTCTGCAGTGCTCAGGGATGGAGAGTCATTTGGGGGGCAGGACATGGGGTCCTCACTGCTGGAGAGGCCTGTGCTTCACACTTCACATGTGCTGGGACAGTGACAACGGGGAACTGCTCAGCCAGTGTGAGAGGGGTTCCCCTAGTGACCTGGGCAAGGCAACCCAGACTCAAGGGAGGCTCAGGCTCAGAATAAAACAGGAATGGGGTGTGTGTGGGGTGCCGAGTACCCATCTTATTTAACTCTGGGGCCTGGAGCTGGGAGACAGAAGACAGAAGGTCAATGAGTGTGGGTGGTGGGGTGCAGTCTATGGGGGGAGTCTTCATGTTACCTTAAAGCTCCTTCCAGTCTCTTACAGAGACACAGCATCTCAAGGAAGAAAAAGTAAAAAAAAAAAAAAAATTCGCACTCAACTCTTCCTGTCTTTAATGGAAAATTCAAGTAAGTAACTACCGATTCTTTTCTTAAAAAAAATAAAAAAATAAAAAAAAATCAAAGATCAGAATAGGAAAAGAATAAAATCCACATCGACCCACAAAAAATAAAAACACCAAACCCAGATGACTCCCACAGCATGCACACTGCCTGTAAATCAACACCCAGTCAGAACTGGGAGACACACAGAGGCATTTGCATACAGGAGGTGATCCTCCTGAAAGCTGGCTGACTTAACTCAGCCAAATTAGAATACATTTTATATTGACTATTTTGACATTTGTTTTATTTGGCAAGTAAAACAGAACTGATCCAATTTCCTTGCAGCCATTGTAAACCATAAACTGCACCAAGGTCATAAAATACATAAGTCTTATAAGCACTCTGCTGGGTTGTGCCACCTTCCAACCCCAGCGGCTCCCAGAGCATGGGGACTCTCGGGTCACCTGCTGTGATGGTAGGTGACTGGCAAACTCAGAACAAGCACTCTCCCTGTCTCCCTGTACTTTAAGTTTTTTGTCAACTCAAACTAAGCCAGGGTCATAGGAAAGAGAAGAGCCTCAATTGAGAAAATGCCTCCATCAGATTGGCCTGTGTGGGATGGCCCAGCTCCCTGGGCAGGTGGTCCTGGGTGCCCCAAGAAAACAGGCCGAGCAGGCCATGGGAGGAGAACGCTCTGTCTTCCTTCAATGATGGACTGTGACTGGGATGTATGAGCCAAGTAAACTGTCTTCCCCGGGGTTGCTTTTGGTCTGTGTTTTTCCACAGCAATCGAAAGCAAATAAGAATGACTTCATTCCATGTGACAGGAATTAGTCCCTGCCTGAGGTGATGCCCATTTCTGGGCTCTTCCAGACCATATGTCTTGGGGGACTGGCTCTATCTATTCAAAGCAACTGAGCCCCAAAGGCTCAGCACCCTCTGCAGTTAATCCAAACTTGGGCTGACCATGAGCCAGAGACTGAGCTGACCCCACCCAGCACGGGCGAGGACCTGAAATGACGCTGGCAGGCATTATGGTGACCCCTGAACAATGGCCTAGGACAGAGCTATGATAGCATTACCAGTGAGTGAGGAAGGAAGATGTGCCCACCCGAGTCACGCCAGCCCTACCCTCCTGAGCAGAGACAGACTCAACTGCTCACCTTTAAACACTGCTCCTGGTGTGGGAGGCTGCCACTGGAAGACAGACTCAACTGCTCACCTTTAAACACTGCTCCTGGTGTGGGAGGCTGCCACTGGAAGAACTGGGTGGCCTGCACAGAGTCCAAAAGACAGAGTCCTTGGCCTGGGTCACTATGTAGCCTCTACCCAGAGAGTGGATGCTCAGCCTGGAGGGCAACTTGGAGAGGGCAGAGCAGCCTCTTGAGGGCAGCTGCTCCATGGGGGTGGGGGATGGGCTGCTTGGCACCCATTCTGTCCTGCTAAAGAAAGACACTCACCTCTTCCTATGGAGAGCTCTTCAATGTGGTCTCATGTTACCCCAACCCCCAGCAAACCATCTGCCATCCCTCCTTCCATTTGCTTTTGCACTCTCTCAGACTTAATTCATTATTGCTGTGTCCCTATCAGTTTCCTCAGGGACGCCCTGTTTCTTATTCGTGGGAGTCTTTCCTCAACTGCTACTCTGCAGAGTACAGACAGGTCACTCCGCCAGCACCAGTGCAGTCAGCTACAGAGTGGCTGTGCTGGTCACCAGGGTCTGCCTGGAATTAATGATTATGATAATGAATGTGATGTTCTGAAAACTCACTTCTCTCTAAGGACTGCTTTTAGGGATGGTTGACCCATCCTGCTGGGTGTCAGAGGAGTTGCTGGCAGAGCTGAAAGGAGATGCTGCCCTTGGGCCCTGACCACCTGGCTGCCACACACATCCATTTGAATGGTGAGCCAATTGTTTGCCTGTTTTGTTTTATTTGATTGTTTTTTGAGACAGGGTCTCACTATGTATCCTCGGCTGGCCTAGAACTCTGCTATGTTGACCAGGATGGCAAGGAACTCACAGAGATCCGCCTGCTTCTCCCTCCTGAGTGTGGGATTAAGGGTGAGCACCACCATGCCTGGCACAGCCAGCCACACCCCCTGCTGTGTTAGAAACCTGTAGCATACACACAATATAGAATATAGAACCCTTTAAATAAGTGGAACTCATGGATTTCTGATCATGACTTTTTAAGGCCCAAATTTAGACCTCTACAAATTTTCAGCTATATTTTGCACTATTTTAGCAGATGTTTGAGTGGGTGTTTTCTAATTTGTTGCATGGCTTGGGCCGACCTAAGACCACGTAAGTACATGGTGACATCCCAACAAAATCTCACCTGGGAAGGTTTGGGGCTGGGGTGGAAGCGGCTGATGACTGGGAGGGCGTGGTGGGCTGAGAGGAGTCATGGTTTCTTGGCACTCTGCCCATTCGATACCAGATGCCCATGCTGTTCAGTTCTCTGCAGAAGAAAAGAAAAACCTCAATGTACTGCTGAGCTTGGAGCCCTGACCTGAGCCACGGAGCCTACGTTTACCACATTGGTGAGCTGCTGCAAACCCCAGGGAGGCCCCACCTCCTCCCTTCAGGCCCTGGGTGTTGCACCAGAGCCTAGCAGGAGTGCAGCCGTGCTTTGGAGGCAAGCTGTTGTGACGTGACCATCTTCACCCACGGAGCATGCTGGCCTGCCCGCTCTGGTTGCCCTGCCTTGCTTGCGGGCATGTAAGCACCCTTTGCTTTGTCAAGACTTGGCCCCTTATAGCTAGGAATCACTAAATGTGGCCTCATGCCAAGGTCTGTTGGGAAAATGGCTGTAAACCATCAAACTGGAGGCTCATGGCTCACGAACCAGCACAACAAAGAGAAGATGCATGCCACTGTGGGGTGACAGCCACTGTGGAGTGACAGCCACTGTGGGGTGACAGCCACTGTAGCTGTGCCCCGCACTGCACACCTGATGTGATGAGGCCAGCTCACCCTCGGCAATAAACAGGATCACTTCTGCTGCACAGAGGCCTTCCCTGCTGCCCCAGATCTGTGTCTATGGGGCTGGAAGCTGAGGAACTACATCTCTTCCAAAAATAAAAGACATTTATTCTGTAGGTCCTGGGTGTAGGCTGGGCGCCGTTTCAAACCTAACCCTGCCTCATCAGAAGAGTGAGACAAACTACGGCATCACCAAGCCTGCCCACCTCCACAGGGCCTCGGATTGCCTGCTTCGGTGGAGGCTGTGTCCTTTCTAGCCTGAGCTATCTGCGTCCCAAGGGGAAGCACAGACAGACCTTCACGTGGCACCTGGATTAAGTGACTTTGGTTCTAAACTCATTTCTCTTACTTAAAAATCATGTTTCCTCTAGAAGAGGATGCTAGACCCAAGATAAAATAAAAATTGTACTTTAGCAATTAAAAAATATTGTCAAGGAAGAAAATTCTAGTTTTATATATTAAGACAAATACTGATAAAAATCAATTCTTCAGAATTGCTTAAAACAGAACTGCAGCCTTTTAAAACAGTATTGTAATGAGAGATATAAACAGTAGGTGCAAGTATGCTTTAAAAGTGTGATGGTTAGGGCCTGGAGAGATGGCTCAGTGGTTAAGAGAACTGACTGCTCTTTCAGAGGTCCTGAGGTCAATTCCCAGCAACCACGTGGTGGCTCACAACCATCTGTAATGGGATCTGATGCTCTCTTCTGGTATGTCTGAAAACAGCAAGAATACTTCCATACATAAAATAAATAAATATTCAGAAAAAAAAAAAGTGTGTTGATTGTCTGTCCTGAAAATGCGTGAATCCACAGCGGAAAGGGCCAACCAGCCTGAGCTGGGAGAGCCCAGTCTCAACCCACTGAGTGCAGTATGCATCCAGCCCCGCCCCAGCCCACCTTCCTGACCTCTACCTCCCTGCTCTTTTTGGCACAGCCACGCCCCTTTACTACTCTTCCTTGAGCTCCACTAAACTGGTCCCTACTCCTAGCTCAGGCTGATCAATGAGGGAATGGCCCTTCCGTGTCAGCAGTAACCAGGAAGGGGTGCTCCCAGGACCCTGAATTCTAGAATTATGATGGGAAGCTCAGGAAGGCAGACATCTCGTCTCTGGACCCGCAAAGGGACAGCAGCATCATGGCCCCCTGGAGGAACAGGTATTAGGTAGGGTCCCACCAGAGGACTGAGGCAGCAAGAAATGAGATATTCTCATCCTTTTTGTTCCTACTTCTGCCAGTCCAAGTCTGGCTGCTGGGTCAGCCAACAAGCGCTTCCCCTGGAGTAAACCACTCGGGGTGGGACTTCCTGTCACTCAGTCTCATGGGGGCCCAAAATGGAGTTCTGTGATCTGCATTTGGAGCTTATGGGGCAGCTTTAGGCCAGGCCCTGAGCACTGCCAAGGCTGCAAGTGACTAGGACCCGATGGCCCAGCATTCGCCCTGGAGTGTCCACATCTCTTTCCAGGATGTGCCACACTCATTCCCCTCCACCCGCCCAGGTCAGCCTTCTCCTCAGAGCTGGTTCTGAGACCTTTGCTCAGTAACCCTGCCTGGAATCTTAACCGGAGTAGCTAACAGGCCATCAATAAGCTACCCGTCCTTCACTGCCAGAGATATCTTCTTGCTCACTGCTCACCTCTCCCTGCAGAACAGCCTCTCTGTGAGGGCAGGGCCACTCTCCCTCCCTCTCTTTCTCTCCTCCTCCCCATACCATCTGTCCAGTGGCACAAACAGGTTGGCTATAAAATGGCCCAGGTTGACAAGTGGCATGAGGAGCTGAGGCCCACAGCGGCCTCAGGGCAGAATGCAGAGGGGCCTGAAAGGTGACCACATGAGGAAGAGCAGACCCTAGCGTGAGCAGCTACAGGGTAAGCTGACGTAGGCTGAGGCAGAGTCAGTGGTGACAGCTGAGCACTGTGAGCGGTGCTGACTTCCCAGTCTCGGTCCCATGGCTCGACCACTCAGGAGGAGACAGCAGGTGTGGAAACCTTCTTGAGACTTACCCTATAAATGTGTACTGGGGAGGTGCCTGCTTGGTCCGGCCCATGATGCGAATGTCACAGATGGCAGCTTCGGTTGAGTCCCGGGGAATAAACTTAATACATAGCCGCTTCTTCCTAAAGACCACCTCCTCTAAGGAAAAGATGACAGGAAGATATGAGACTCATGGAGGTGCCCCTCCTCTCCCTTCAGGGGTGCAGAAGGAGAGGGCCATCTTATCACCTGGCTGAGGGGCTAAGCTCTGCCACCTGTCCTTCCTGAAGCCCCCAAGGACAGGTGATGACAGCTGAGTATCCCAGTCACTCTGCCCTGTGCCCAGGGCTTGGCCCCAGAGGCGCTGTCCCTGCATGGCTTCCTCAGGCCACAGCCACCCAGTGGAAGGCCCTTTTCTTTAGAAGTCCTCAAGTGTACCCCGTGGAGTGAGACCTGCAGGCAGGACCACCGCTCCTGGTCAGTGCTCTGGTTCCAGTCTCCACACACCTTTACCTTTCCTGGACATAGAGAACAAATCCCCAACTCTACGTCACATTGCCCCACCAGGAGGCAAGGCTGCCATGTCCCTGCCACTGCTACCAACAACAAGGAAACTCCTGAACTCATCCATGGTCTGAAATTCAAGTTTCTCCATCGATGTGCCATGCCTCGCCCTGTCCCTTTGTCTGATCACACTTGTGGATTATCTGGATTTACATCCAGAGGCTGTGCGCTCTGCTCCCCCTCTCTCTGCTTCCCCTTCCTTTGTGGCAGAGAAAGGCAGGAAAAAAAATACAAAACAACAAAAAACAGAAACAAAAAGTCCTCGTCCAGGAGCGTGTCAGAGCTGGTGAGCTTCGGCCCCGTGCAGCCCTGGGCCCACCCTCCTGTGCACTGCTCTGACTGTGGCTTTTTAGGACACTCTAAGCTATGAGCTACACATCAGTTCTAGGTTTCAAAACAGCCATCTCCTGTTGTGCCACTCCTTCTGCACTGATGAGTTCGCATTCTTCTGTCTAAAACGTGACTCTTCACCAACACTCTGAGCCTCTGAGGCAGGCTGTGGACGGGAAGGAGAGCCTGCGTGTGGCTCTTTGCAGCCACACGTTCAGTCGGGGCACAATGGCTGGTGCTCCAGCAACTGGTGACAGTGCCCATCAGCTATCTGTGGTTCTGAACGTTTATCGACAGTCCATAAAACTTTCAGTTGGATTTGTGGTTTTTTAAAATTTTTTTTATCATTTTTGAAATTAAAATATAATGATATAATTTCCCCGTTCTTTCCTCCCTATACCCTTCCCATAACAAGCCCTCCCCTGCCTTGCTCTCTCTTAAATTCATGGCCCCCGACCTCTTTTTCTTTAATCGTTGTTATGTATACATTCATAAATATATAGCAACCTACTCAGTTTGTATAATGTTCCTTGTGCGCACCTACCACTCAGCACTGGATAACCAATTGGAGGGGCTCTTCCCCGAGGAGACTATTTCCCCCCTTTCAGCATTCCGTTATCTGTAGTGAGTTTTGTTTGAGGCAGGGTCTCATTATGTAGCCTAGATCAGCCTCAAACTTTCATCCTATTGTCTCGGCCTCACGAATACTGGAATTACAGGTGTGTGCTACTGCCCCTAGCTCCATCTGCGTTAGATGTTCTAGATCTGCCACTGCTGGCACTGGCATTGGCACTGGCACCCCAGAAGTCACACTTAAACCCTCTGGGTCTCAAGCTCTGCCATCTGCACAAGGGACCTGTCCAGTGGAAGCCCACTTCAGAGCAATTCAGGTAAATGTCACATGGTAATATGGTTTCTTGGCCAGTTCTGGGCACACAGTAAGTGCTCAATAAAGAAATCCAGAGACACTGCCTTGTTGCAGGCAGGCAGAAGGGTGGACCTATGGGCCTGCAGAATCAGAGTACTGTTGGGTCCTTGCTAGGTTTTAGGAAAAGGGAGATGTCTTTTTAAAAGGCCATGCTGAAATGCCCAAGTCCCATGAGTTCTTTCCCAGAAGTGTAAGCAGAGGGTCACAGGGCATCTTCAAGCCGTAGAAATGTCTAATCTACACGGCAAACATCATCCCTGAGGCAGAGATGGTGTCCTGGAGGACGGGGTGCAGAAGCGACCTACCACCATCAGCTCCCCAGTCCAGGCCCTAAGGAGATGCGCTGGAGACCTTCTGTGAGGTACAACTCAGGGTAGGTATCGTGCCTGCTTTTGTCCAGGTTGGCTCCACGCTTCCATCTGCAGCCAGCCCGGTAAAGACCGATCACTCGTCCATTACACACGCCTAAGCAGGCTCATTTTAAGTAAACATATTATACATAGTCAATAGAAATGTGTTCAGTCATGCTAATGAACACAGGGAGAGCACACAACACTTTACTAAAACAAACAGTCTTCCAGTGTTTAAGTGCTGTATGGACTGCAGCAGGCTATATTTTAAATTAATTACAGGAGTTTCATCCTTTTGGCTGACTTCATGAAATCAAAGCTTTAAGAACTCTCAGGAGATACTGGGCTGACCATGAGATCTTGGTCCCTTGGGAAGTCTTTGAGAAATGGCCCTTGACCGGAGGTGCTTACACCCGTGATGCAGAGCACAGGACCCACTGGGGAGCACCTAGTGCAAACATGGTCAGAGCACAGGCCCACGACAGGGCCTCCCGACTGAATGAGCTCAACAGACAGAAAATTCAGAATAGGAAATCCCTTGTGGCTATGCCTTATATCCATACAAAAGACATTACACATCAGTTAGCTGTCAAAAATGAACATCAAGGAAATATAAAAACTTTGAAATACTTAGGGAGAAAACACACCAGGGTTGGATGCAAATCAACTAGACGATTTTAATTTGTAAGCAGAGCCCTCACCTAAGAAGAGGCAAAGCTAGCAAGCAGACATTACAAAAGCGCACAGGCTTGCTAATAAGTAGCAAACTATAAACTAAATACAGTTTATACAATAAAACAAAGTAAGAGGCAAGAGCGCTAGTACTGCAGGTCTGAGCAAACAAAGCGACCGTAAGGCAGTGAGATGGCAGCATGGCAGTAAAGCTCTTCCTGACAGAACTCATTCAGCTTGCAAGCCCCTGTGTGGGATGGGGCCTGGGATGAGCTGGAGATGGACCGGGCTTGCCATCTTGTCCTCAAGGAACAAGAGAAGTAGCAGAGGCATGGGACCAGGGTGCTCCAGCAACATTACAAGGCAGGGAGCATCCTTCTCACCTGAAAAATGGGTAAACTGAGGCAGGGGAGCTGCTTGGGGTTCTGTAAGCACAAGCAGCAGAGCCAGACTGACTACTGGGGCACAGGAACTAGAGTCCAGGTTGGTCCCCAGAGGATTCAAAGGTAGGCAGGGCCCTTCTCTCGGTTTCCCACTTGGGATCCAGACTCAGGTCCTCTTGTCTGTGCAGTGAGCACTTGATCCACTGGGTCCTTTCCTCAGCCTGACATGACTGTGTGTAGGAATTACTAGAAACAGGCAGGGCTCTGCAGAAAGCACCAGCCAGTGGGGGCAGGGAGGTGAGGGCTGGAAGGCAATATCTCCATGTGGTGACTAAAGGACAATGGTGGCAGACACCATGGATTGCGTACTGTAATGGGTGAATTACATGGTATTTAAATTGTATCTTAATAAATCATCATTAAAACAAATCCTGTTATATAGATACATAAAATCTAGATGCACAAGGTGCTTAGGACATATGTGCTTGTGTGTGTGTTTGTGCATGCATATGCATGTGCATACAAGTATGCTGTATGTGTTTGTGCATGTGTATGTGTGTGCAGCTACATGTATATGTGTGTATGTATGTGTATGTATGTCTGTGTATATGTATCTGTGTGTATGTGTGTACATATGAACATGATTGTGTGCATGCATGTATGTGTATGTGCATGTATGTATACATGTGTATTTATGCACATATGTGTATATGTGCTTGCATTTTCAGTTGTATGCATATGTGTCTGTGGGTATGTATGTGCATGTGTGTGTGCATGCATGTGTATATATGTGTGTATGGGTGTGTTCTTGCTTTTGGCTAAGATGTAGCCACTGTGCCTTATATTTCTCATATTAAAATAGGCCTAGCACCCATCTCTACTGAGGTCTCCCAAAGGTAAAGTGACATCATGAAGCTACAGAACTTCACATGGGCTTTACATGAAACATAGCAGATATCAGTGCCCTAGTATTCGTTGCTAGGATAAAACACCCTGGCCGAAGGCAACCTGAGGAAGAATGGGTTTATTTGGCTTACAATTCCAGGTTAGAGTCCACCACTGAGGGGAAACCAAGGCAGACACTCAAGCAGCCGGTCATGTCCCATGCACTGTCAAGAGCAGAGAGAAACAAATATATTCCTGCTTCCTCCCTGGGCGCCTCAGGCAGCCCAGGACTTCCTGCCAGGGAAGGTGCCATCCACCATGGGCTCAGTCAGTTAGCAATCACGACAATCCCCCGCCACCCAGACACACCCAGAGGCCAGGTACCCCCTTCTAAGGCGACCCTAGGTCATGTCCAAGTGGCAGTTAAAGCCGCCCAGCACCGTGACATTTTGCTAGGACCTAGCCCGGCCAGCCAGTGAGGGGCCACTGCAATGGGGGGCGGCTGAGGAGACCCGGAATTTGCTCAGTGTGAAAACGGCGAGCAAGTGCTGGTCCAGAAATGTTCACGCCATGAAAATTTGAAAAAAAAAATAATGACAAAGAACAGGGTACAGAATTCCATGAAGGAATCTCACAGGTGAGGATCTCTGTTTTCTTACTCCTGGTTTTGCTGCTGTGGAGTGAGTTCATGAGTAACTGTAGTGACAGTTTTAGAGTTTTGGTTTCTTAGAAAAAAAACAGAAATAAAAATGTGATTTAGTTTTAACCCCTATTTAGGGATCTGATTCATGATTTGCCTTGTGCTGTAGGAGAGGAATGGTTTTTCCAGGTGAAGATAGTTTCTATGGCTGTATGACATTTGAAATTCTGGGAACTTTTTAGAGGGTGTATATAAATGCTAGGGCCCCTAGAGGCAGGGCTGGTGGCAGTTGGTCCTTCACGGAGATTGGTTGTGGTTTGTTAGTAGCCATGGTCAAAGAAACTAAAGGAAAGAAATTAGATGCAGGGTTCTCTCTCTCTCTCTCTCTCTCTCTCTCCTTCTTTCTCTCCCATTTAGTGACAGGGTGAAATGGGGAGACTGCAATAAAGGTCAGGAAAAGAACCCACAAAGTAGCAAAGACTGGCTACAAGTAATTACAAATAAAGCAAGTTCATGTAGACCCAAGTAAAGAAGCTCAGATACACAAGGCTTCCTGACACTATATCCCCAGCACTCCAGGACCACAGCCCAGGCACTCGGAGACCTCAGTCCCCAGCACTCCAGGACCACAGCCCAGGCACTCGGAGACCTCAGTCCCCAGCACTCCAGGACCACAGCCCAGGCACTCGGAGACCTCAGTCCCCAGCACTCCAGGACCACAGCCCAGGCACTCGGAGACCTCAGTCCCCAGCACTCCAGGACCACAGCCCAGGCACTCGGAGACCTCAGTCCCCAGCACTCCAGGACCACAGCCCAGGTGCTTGGAGACCTCAATCCCCAGCACTCCAGGACCACAGCCCATAGCACCGCAGGATCCTGAAGCAGCTTCTCTGTTTTCCACAGTTCCCTGCAGCTAAGCTCAGTGCAATGTTGCTCAGTGGTTGGAGCATCTGGTCTAATTTAAATCTTGGGGGTTTTTGGTTTGGTTTGGTTTGGTTTGGTTGTTGCTGTTGTTTTGTTCTTTAACTAGACAGGGTCTCTCTCATGTAGCCCAGGCTCAGAACTTCTATGTAGTGAAGGATGACCTTAAATCCTGATTTCCTGCCTCCATCTCCTCCCAAGCGTTGTGATTACAGGTATGAGCCACCACATCTGGCTCTAATTTAGGCCTTGCATGCTCTAACTCGAAGTCTTTCTGGGTCCTGCCTCTTCACTCTGTGAGCCTCAGACCAGGCACAGAGCTGTTTCTTGCAGCCCCAGGGCATCTTTTGATTTCTGCCTTCCCTCCCTTTTGCTTCAGGGTCTTGTGCTAAGCTTGGCTTCAGCACCAGCTGAGAGCAAACCAACTGTCCCTAGACTCACTGCTCGGTCCTTGAGTGAGGAGGCGTCAACCTAAGACTCTGCTCACTTGTAGGCCAGGACCCACACACTCTTCAGACACACAGAGAATCAAGATGGATGTCACAAGTGGCAGGCTTCCTTCACCATGGACAGGAACCCCCCTCACATATTTCCAGAGAGAAACACACGCAGAGTATTTGGAAGCCCCCTGGCTGGAGGAGGCTCCCAAGGCAAGTGTACGAGGTGCTGACTCACGTGTGTCCACGGTCTCCTGGATGGGAATGAAGCCCACAGGCAAAGTGTCCTTGACGTCGATGAGCTTCATGTCCACCAGCACATTCCCCAAGTGGCTCTTGGGAAGGAAAGAAAAGACAGACTGTGAATGGGAACTCACCTTAGTCTGCTCACAGTCCTGGCCTCAGGAAGTGTGTTTAACACAAAGGCTGCTGCGGCTTTACCCCAGCAGGTTAATTGGAGAAGATGATACTAGCATTTACCAGGGACTCTAGTGTACCTCAGAAAGGAGATTTCATCTGTGGAACCTCAAAGCCACTCAGCCAAGGGCAGGTGTGCACACATTCCTGATCCCACCACTTCTCAGGGTCAGAGTGTTTCAAAGTGAGGAGGTTCTGGGATGCTTGCAAGAGAGGAGCTGCATCTGAACTGAACAAGGTCTGACCACACACCCAAGGGGTCGCCAGTCACAGACTGGCAGTTTTCAGCTACAAGATACATTTTACAAAATCCCAAGAATCATAAACTAACTGAATGCCAGCCTGGCCACCTCCTACCCCATGCCTCTGAGAGAGCTCACTGGGGGAGCTCATAAGAGCTGCTATCTAGTGCTGCAGAGGGGTCCGCAGTGCACACTTTCCAGAAAGACGTCTTTTGAAGATGGTTGGTGGCGCACCATTCTATAATTGCAAGAGAGAAATCTTTACAAACACGCCAGCCTTCGCAGCCTTCACTTCATGCTAGAAACTGCTCTGTCCTACATCTTAAACATGAGGGCTGCTGTGGAGATTACATTCACATCTTCAGAGTCATCTCAGCCTCGTCAGAGCCAGTTAAGGCAAGAATAATGAGTTCCTCGCCCAAATCTCTCCTGTTAGGATTCCAGCAATGTGCTGTGTGCCCACTTTGCAGAAGCACTGTGTCCCCCCCCAGGATGCATGCTTATTTTCCTTGTCCGCAAGCCTGGACTAACATCTAAGGGGTCAGCTCAGGCTCTGTCGTCCCAGGAACCTCTCAGGCCAGTGTTCCTCTGTTACTCAGAGATGGACCCAACTTCATTTCTGGGCTTGGGGAATCCTGGCTCCACTTCCATCTTTATAGCACAGGCATCTCTGAAATCCACCCAGGGAATATTTGCTTTCTGAATGAAGCCAGACACTCTTTTTAAGACCCTTTTAACTTCCCCTCAGTTTATAATTGGACACTGTGGTGATCTGAGTCAGAATGGCCTCTACTGGCTCACACATCTGAACGTTTAGTCTTCAGGGAGTGGCACTATTGGAAAAGGATTAGGAGGTGTGGCCTTGTTGGAGAAAGTATGTCACTAGGGGTAACCTTTGAGGTTTCAAAAGCCCTTGCTGGACCTAATATCTCTGTCTGAGTTGGGATGAGGATGTAGCTAATGACGCAGCCCCATGTGTGCTGCCGAGCTCCCTGCCATGCTGACAGTGACACCCTGACAGTGGTGCTCCCCGAGGCGCTAGAACAGTGACTAGACAGGCCTCATGAAGCCACCGGCTACCTACCGCCTTGAAAGCCATCTCTAAGAAACTCTACACGATGGCTCCTGGCTGCCACCACTAAATAGGAACAAAAATGATGTGTGCTCCTTTTGCTCACCCAAGCTGGCATAGTCCTTGGCACACAGTAGGCACTCAATAATTATTGGCTAAATACATTAACGTTTGTGGCAAACTTTTCAACAATGTGGAGTGCTAGCAATCAGAAACTGACTCAGACTTTCTCAAATGGCAAATGGAAACCACATCACCAAAGTCCCCACAGTTCCTTATTAGTTATTATGGCCCGTAAGTAAAACATGCCTCAAGTTGAAATTCGGAAGCCAGAGTGGCAGGTGCAGTCTGTGCCCAGCACATCCACGACTGTACCATCAGACATCTATCCTTCTCTCAGCGTCCCTGTGCTTACTCAGGTGGCCAAGGCTCAGGAAGACAGTGTGCACTGAGGTGCGGCATGTGGGGAGTGGCCTCTCTGATGGGGAATAGACCCCTAACTACACACGAAGGCGGGGCCCAGCTGGGAACCATGGAAGCGCCAGCTGCCTCCGGAGTCTAATCCACTGTCCTCCGTTCCCTTCCCCTCCCCGCTCCCCTGCCCAGGCAGCTGCTCCTCCACGTTATCACTGCTTCCTGCACTGAGAAACTAACAACTGGGCATGCTCTGCTGTCCCATAGTGGATGGGCAAGCGTCTGTATCGTGCTTGACCGTCTTCGGCTGGATGTGCTGGATTCCATGAAGTCAACTGCAACCACTTAGCCACCTTACCCTCTGCACTCTTGAAAAAAATGCCTTAATCCTAAAACCAGAGCATTGGTGGTGTGGCCACTTTACAAGTGTTAGGAAACCCTTCCACGCATACAAAATGGGAGGCTACCCTATTGAAGCTTCCTGCAGCCCGAGGGTGTGGCCCTCTTCCATGGGGGCTGCCAGTCTGCAGGGTCCCCCTACCTCCACCTTTTTTATATATCATAGGCCTACAACACCATTAATTTTCCTGGTTCCCCTCCCCCACTTGCACTCTCTTTCATTTCCTCCTCATAAATATGAAGAACGTATTCCCGATCCTTGCTGAGCACATGATTCATACCAGGAGCCCGACATACACTGACTCAGGGTATTTATATTGTCTCTGGTAGCCAGTATTTGCTAGTATACTGTAATTATTTTTGACAACTTTGCATTTAAGGTAGCCACAGATAACCAACTTAATATTCAAATGTTCATAAATCCTTCTGTTTAACATCCTCCCTACCTAATCTATGCACATTATTATTACAGGTAACACAGGAAGTGCGGGGCATGAAAAGTGCAATTAATCTCACTCCTTCCCAGGAAGCGATGTCACTCTCCAGCCAGGTTTCCATATTAATGGTCTGATTGGGGGAAAGGAATTTAGGATTCAAACGAAGCTCCCCAAACTCCTATGATGGGAGTCTCAAGTCACCTAATTAAGACTTAGCCTGCTCTGGAGATCCCACACCCTCCCAGATGGTTGTAAAATCGCACTCTAACTATAGACCAGGACAGACAGGCAGCCACCACTGGTGGGGATGTGCCTAGCTCCTGTCTCGCTTAGGGCTGGCAAGTGGGCTCTGTCATTCCCCAAAATTTGATCCCAAAGCAATTCTATCCCCTGATTTGTCACTTGGATGCCGTAAAGGACACATCCATTCCTCTTTTGGTGCTGAGGATGGAATTGCTAACATTTCTCCCGAGCTCTACACACACTCACGCACCTAGGCCTCAGCGGACGGCAGGGCTTCTCCTGCTGCCCCCCTGGCAGCCTTATCACCCCAGAGCCCAGCTACTGATGGGGAACAACACGCTTTCTGGCAGTTCCCAGGACTGAATCCAGGACCCCATGCACACTAAGCAAGAGCTCTACCATTGTCCTCAAGCTGAGGACTGTGTTTTCTATAATCCACCCTGAACTAATGGGTCCAGTGCCTTCCCTGAACCACAACGGACTTGCTGCCCCAGCTCCCGGGGCTTCGTGAACTCCTGCCTAGAAGAGCGATAACTCACAGACTCAGGAGTAAATGCAGCAGGGCCCAGTGTACGTGACCAGGGACCGTGGTCATGCTCTGAGGTCAGCAACACTGCCCAGGGCTGTGGTCCTTTTGAGATGGGAACACTTGGTCTCCAGCTTGTGAGGATGTTAGGGGAGGTTGAAGAGGTGTGGCCTTGTTGGAGGAGGTTCATCTCTGGGCGAACTTTGAAAGTCAAATGTGAACAGCACTTCTAGATCTAGCTCTGCTTCCTGGATAGAAGCTCTCAGGGTCCTGCTCTTATCACCATGCCTGCCACAGACTGTCATGCCTCCCTGCCATGATAGATTTTTATACCTCTCAGACCATACGCCTCCATACGCCAAAATATCTCCCTCCATTGATAAGTTGCCCTGGTCATGGTGTTTTATCATAGCAACAAAAAAGTAACTTAGATAAGGTGTTTGACCAAGTCTTCAGGACTTCCTCCTGAGTCCAGCAGTAGTGGACCCATTGGTACTCCACGGGAAGCAGTGGTCAGCAGACAAAGCAGAGATAACAGGAGGGAAAAGCAAGATGGCTTTCAAAAGGCCTATGGGTAGACTCCTGAGACAGAGGGCCTGAGGGTGTGGATGGGAAGGATACGTGATACGTCTACCAGCCTCTGTAAGGTGATGACACCTCACCCCTGCTCTGTGGAGTCCCCTCAGGCAACATTAAACCCAAAGGATCTGTGGTAACAAGCCCCGTGCAGGCGCCTACTCTGGCTCGGCTGCCACTGTCCTGTTACTGAAAATGCATTCAACGGCTGCTGGTAAAAAGATTCCCCTATCCGGTCATAAACTCTGTATGTTACAAGCAGCAAAGGTATTACTCTTATAATTAAAGGGAACTTAATGGGATGACTTCGCCCCACATCCTGAACACACCAGGAACAATATTCAGGACAAAAGATTACCAGTGAGCAACAAGTGCTGTGTGATCATATTACAGTCCACATTCAGAGCTGCTGTAGGGAAAAACCTGGGCCTGACAGTGGGATCCCAGGCAGGAGAGTCATGATAAAGAGACAGGCTGTGAAAGAGAGAGAGGCTGTGAGAGATGGGGAGGCTGTGAGGGATGGAGGTTGAGAGGGACAGGGAGACTGTGACTGACCGGGAGGCTGTGACTGACTGGGAGGTTGTGAGGAACAGAGGCTGTGACTGACCGGGAGGCTGTGAGGGACCGGGAGACTGTGAGGGACCGGGAGACTGTGAGGGACCGGGAGGCTGTGAGGGACTGGGAGACTGTGACTGACTGGGAGGCTGTGACTGACTGGGAGGCTGTGACTGACTGGGAGGTTGTGAGGAACAGAGGCTGTGACTGACCAGGAGGCTGTGAGGGACCGGGAGGCTGTGAGGGACTGGGAGACTGTGACTGACCGGGAGGCTGAGAGGGACTGGGAGACTGTGACTGACCGGGAGGCTGAGAGGGACTGGGAGACTGTGAGGGACCGGGAGGCTGTGACTGACCGGGAGGCTGTGACTGACCGGGAGGCTGTGAGGGACAGGGAGACTGTGACTGACTGGGAGGCTGTGAGGGACAGGGAGACTGTGACTGACTGGGAGGCTGTGACTGACTGGGAGGTTGTGAGGAACAGAGGCTGTGACTGACCGGGAGGTTGTGAGGAACAGAGGCTGTGACTGACCGGGAGGCTGTGAGGGACCGGGAGGCTGTGACTGACCGGGAGGCTGTGAGGGACCGGGAGGCTGTGAGGGACAGAGAGGCTGTGATAAAGAAGGCTTCTTTTGTTTTTCTATTTGGCATATTTTATATTGTTGTGTTTTTAATGTTTAACTACCACCTGTATTACCATTATAATAACACTCAGAAATTGGTAAAAATGTTTCCAAAAATAAGTATCTGAATTAGAAGAGATAACTTATCACCTCCTCCAGAGGGTCATGGTGGGGAACAAAAGTGGTCATCTTGGGAAGAAATGAGGTACCATCACAGGTTGGCTCACCGGGAACACTTTTGGAGATAGCCTTAAGGTTCCCTAGTTCATGTGCTCAAGTACTAAAAACCAGTATAAAAGAATTGTACCCAGGGAGCTACCTCTCTGTAATGACGAGATGCCCCATGTCACGCAGACGCTCTTTATAAACAAGGCCACGTCATGTCTGAGGACTGTCAAGTGGCAGTGGGTGCCATGGACCCTCCACTGAGCTGGTCTGCCCTTTGCCAGATGCTATCCATCCCAGTGGCCCTGGCAGACCCTCCCATCCTCAGTGCCCCAGGAGTGGTCACTGAGAGCAGAGCGAGGGAACTTCCCGGTGTCCTTTGGAGAACACATCTTACTGGGATTCACTGTGCACTTGGGATGTGGTTAATACTGTTGTTAAAAAATGACACAGCACTGGCTGCTGATTCTACCCTGTTCTCTGAAACCACCGATAAATTAATACAACAATGAGCATAAACCACACACGAAAGAGAGGAAGCCCCAACCAGAAATGTAAATCAGTCCTGCCTACTCAGCAAACGGAACCATAGCCAGACTCACATTTTCTTTAGAAAATGATCTT
Organism: Tokudaia tokunoshimensis; assembly: GCA_036184795.1. Classification (NCBI taxonomy): domain Eukaryota; kingdom Metazoa; phylum Chordata; class Mammalia; order Rodentia; family Muridae; genus Tokudaia; species Tokudaia tokunoshimensis. The sequence continues at coordinate 7,229,534 of BTHU01000004.1, forward strand.
GTGAAACACAGGTATCTGGTAACCTTGGACTTGAATAAGCCGTCCTTCCAGAGATCAGCATCCACACCGTCTGCTGTCTGTGCAACCTGCAGCAGAGAGAGAAGAGGGTCACAGGTAAGATGGGATGGACCTGAGCCTGAGCCCACAGCTCCTCTACCCATTCCAATTAGCACCGGCCCCAACTCTCCTGGCATCTCATTAGTGCGCCACACTCAGCACCAGGAAGAACATTTCCAAAAGGGAAAAGGGGAGATTGTGAAAAATACAACTTCTAAAAATACTGTCCCTGGGGAAGCCATTGATTAAAGACACCCTGACAGAAATGGTTCTAATGAGTAAAGAATAGCTTTTGTTGTAATGGACTGGGAAGGGACAGCACATTAGGCTGTTTGTTGCTATTTACATGGGGGCGGACACAGGGCACAGAAGAAAGCCCCGTGGGGTGGAAATGCACCTGCAAGGGGCAACCCCTGCAGTGTGGATGATGTGACCTCCTGCCCACAGGAGTGAGCCCAAGGGAGCTTCAGTCAGAGGTGCTGCTGGGGGCTGGGTGGTAGGTCAGAAAGCTGGCTCCCCGCACTACATCTTCTTGATGCAAGTTCCCAAAGTAGAATTCAAGGTCAGAAACTATATCATGGTAGGAAAATAAACTAGACTCAGTTGATTCCATTTCTGGTTTCTGCTAGGAAGCCTCTTCTCAATTCTCCTTCAGGACGCAATCCTGAGTAAAGTGAGCCTTCCATTGCTTCACTGGGCAGGTGGTATTAGCATGACATCCAGTGTTGAGTGCCAGGTACACGGAGTTGACAAGGGGACTGGAGAGAGGACCCTACAACTCCCTACCTCACCCAACTGCCCAACATCACAACAGAGAAGCAGGAGACCCAGGGAGCAGCTTCACATGTGGGCACAGGCATGAAACTGGCTTCAGGCAGCCCGTCTTCTGATGGAGCCACGGTTGTGCTTCTCATGTATGCACGGGGAGATGGCCTTGAGCTGATGAGCTCTGGGCCGTCATGCAGGACAGCTGAACGTGGCTCTATTCCCAGGAAGGCACTGTAAATGGTCAACAACCTCTAACACACACGCAGGAGTTCTCACTGCATCCCTGGGCCCACCACAGCTGCCACCCTGGAGGCTGCCTCAGAGAAGCCGAGGCCAGCCAGCAAGAGAAAAACTTATGTCTCAGACTGAATAACTGTCAGTTAGCAAACCTGAGGGCAAGAAAAGAAAGGTCATTATGGAAAGAGGAACTTGAAAGCCGTGTGAGAGAGGCTCCAGAGAAGCAATCGCAATGGTCTTAGCCGCAGTCACCGCTGCTCTAGGCAGGCACTTCTCAACCCACTCACACAAAGCTGCAGGTTAACCTGAATGTCTCACCCACGTCAGATGAGCTAATAGTCTGTGGGCTCAGGGAAGAGGACCGGGACCCCACCAGGGTCCATGGAGCAGGCAACATGGAACTCAGAGGCAGATCTGAACTTAAAACCCAGCAGCTTCAGTGAAGCCATGGCCTATGTAAAGTGGGCACACTGCCTTCCCCAGGGGTCATGGGAGATGCTATACGTGCAAGGCTCTCGCTGGTCAGCACCAGCGAAGATGACTCTGCTTCTAGACCAAATGTGAGAGGTTGAGGTGGAGTCAGGAACACAGTGTCACACCATCACTCACGGGTCCTAACTCGTCCCACAGGGGATACTTGTGATCTCTGGTCCCAAGATTCCTGCATCATCTCTGGGACTCAATCTGTCCTTTCAAACATGAATCTTCTCCTACCATCTACCAGGACCAGAAGGTGCCACTCTGTGCCAAGCACCGTGCCTGACACAAAGAGGCTCAGTGGATGCTCACTAAAGGAATGAGCGAGCAAGGCACCATTCACCAGAGCCGTAAGAAGCCACGCCTCGTGCAGCTTCCCAAAGCAACAGTGCTCCCAGGACCGAAGCCAGCAAGCTAAGCAGGAGGCTCACCGGCCCTCCACCTCCTAGCTCCCCACTCTTCAAGGCACACGCTGCCTAATACTGAGGCCACTGCCCTGGACACTGACCCAACAGGGCTGCTGCTGAGTGCCTCTAGCTCTGAAGGAGGCCGACTTGTCCTGAGAGCCCAGGTTTGGGGTCAGCAGGTACCCAGAGGACACCAGTTCCTTCAGTTGTACCCAATGTCTGCCCTGTCACAAGATGTGATTGCAGAGTAGAGACTTGGCAGAGATCTGTGGCGCTGCCTTACAAGGGGGACAGAGATCTGCCTACTTCTGCCTCCTGAGTGCTGGGATTTAAAGGTACATGCCACCACTGAATTGCGCATGCAAATGTTGGTTTGTTAAAATAAAGGCTCATTCTAATCTGAAGAAACAGAGAGCTGTGGTATGAGAGTCACTGGCCCTTCTAGTGACACACAATCTCATGCCTTGCTAGATGGTATCAACACATTTCCCAACTGGTGATTATGTCTGGTGGCACACGCTCCCGATTCCAGCCTTCCCCGTTGTCAGCATCCACCTGTGAGTGCCCAGTGTTGAAGCTCTGAGAGGGGGTGACAGGGATGGCAGGGTTATGCGCCGACCTCATAGGTCCAGCTTCCGATTTCTTTCCTTGGCTGAGCGCATGGGATGGCTTTTGGCAGTTACAGAAAATAAGCGATTATCAGAAGCTTCAAGCAGCCCTTCGAGCAGTGTCCCAGCTGCTGCAGCTAGCAGATATGCCTAGATAGGAAGGACCAAAGCCAAGGGGGAGGTTCTCCCCGTGGCTGGGGCGAGACAGGGCAGCGGTCTGTTGACAATGCACTGTTTGTCAGGCTCTGGTCTAAGCAAGCTACCTATAGCTTTTCACTGAAGGGTCCTGACAGTCTAATGACATGGAGCCCCCCCTCCCCCACCAATTTAGGTAACTGAGCCTGCATACAGCAGCAAACTCACTCCAGTCATTCAGTGCTCAGCTACAGGGCCAAACCCAGACCCCTAGGGCCACTTTGGGAACATGCCTTCAGGACATTTGACAGGCACAGGCAGGCTTATCTGGAACACAGAAGGACCCATGCAGGCAGGGAGAGCAGCATTAAGGACGGCCCAGCTATCACTGTGCTGAGGGGAAGCTGGGAACACAGCTAGCTGTTGAAGGCTACAGATACAGGGACACTTGAGGCACATTTGGAGGCATGGCAGTGCGGAGGAGTTTGCTTTGATGGCAGAAGTGTGAAACTGTACTATGGTTCAGTGTCCCCTCCAAAGCTCAGACTGGAGTGTGGTCACCACTGTGCTGTGAGACTGAAGAGGTGGGGCCTAATGGGTGGTGCTTAGGCCAAATGGACGCTGCCCTTGGAGAGGGACCCATGTTAGTAAGGGCAGGTTGCTGTGGCAGGAGGTGTTCACCTCATGTATTTCCTCTGCATGTTCACCATCTATGACATCTGCTACATTATCCACCACAAGAAGCCTTCACGGGACATGACTCCCTCATCTTGGGTTTCCCAGCCTCAGGACCCCAGAGCCATAACTTCCATTGTTTATAAATGCCCAGTCTGTGGATGCAATAGCAGATTATTTCAGCAGCTGGAAGCAGACTGAGTCATAGAAACACACATTTTCATGCCAAACCATTGCCTTATTTTGTAAGGCCTGAATCAAGGTGTAGGGTTGGGAGGGGGTGGGTGCTGAATAGTTTAAAAGATCTCTACATCTAGGTGTGACCCAGGGTGTCCTCAGGCTCTTCAGAAGCCCAGAGAGAGGTGAATTTCTTAGGTTACCAGGCCAGGTTGACAATGGAAAGATCAAGCTCACTGAAACAGGAAGAGTTTGAACTACACCCTAGGGAGAGAAAGCACATTGGTCCATCTGAGGCCTGGACGTCCTTTTCCCTCAGTTTCTTCTCATCCCCCATTTATTCTCCTTAAATCATCAGTATAAGTAATTCATGGACCACCGCAGTGCACATAACAAAGCTATGAGGAGATAAAATTACTGTCTGAGTTATAGACAAGGAAACCAAGGGACAGAGAGTGTTGGCTGCACAAATACAGTATGTCCACAGGATGACATACTCCTATGGGGCTATGCCCAGGATATGTTAGAGGAAAAATCGCTTATCAAAAAGCACATGAGAGAATATGTACAGAGAGCTTTCATAAGGTAATAGAAAAAGGCAAACACTCTAGTCCACAGGCAGGCCACACACATCAACCAGCCACGGTGCAGAGCCATGCAAAGGGTAAGCAACCCCTGGCCTTGGCTAGTTATTGATCGCAAAGGGGCTCTGCCCAACTGATACTAACATTTAAAGCAGAGGCTGATGCAATCAATGCAAAGAGGCCCTAGGAACAGATACACCCATCACTGCTGTGTGACAAGAGGGAGACCAGCGCCCAGTGAGGTGCCTCTGTGGGTGGAGGCGCTTGCTGTCAAACCTGACAACCCGCATTTGATCCTTGAGACCCACTTGGTATATGGAGAGAGTTAACTCCCAAAGTTGGCCTACACACACATACAAAATAAAGGGAGGGAGGGATGGAGGGATGGAGGGAGGGAGGGAGAGAGAGAGGGAGAGAAAGAGAGAGAGAGAGAGAGCTCCCCACAGTGAGATGACTTTGGGTTAGGGTTAGGTACCAAAGCTTGAGAACACACACATGCCCCAGGAACTAGGAGTTGTGCAGACTATGGGAACATGGTGAGTTGTTCATTGTCCCTTCTCTGAGGACGCCTGGCTTCTGAGGCCATGCTGGTGAGGGCTGCTGAAGGAGAAGGGTCTCACAGACCACACAAGACACAGGGAAAGACATGTGATAAACACATATACGAACACGAGTTAATACAATGCCTTACATTAAGTTTTTAAAGGGATAACTGACAGCAGCATGGAGGGGGCATGGAGGGGGCATGGAGGGGGCATGGAGGGGGCATGGAGGGGGCAGGGAGGCGTGCTCTGCCGCAGCAGCTCAGCCTGGCTGCTGGAAGGGAAGCAGGGAGGGAGGGAGGGACCGGCCAGCCTGTGTCTTCACTCGGGCTCTCTGTTCATAAAGACAAACAGGGAAGTTTCTTACAGGGCAGTCTAGGAATGATGGCTCATGGGATCCAGTTTTGCATTTTAACAGCTGTGGACAGAAAAGGACCTAGAAACTAAACCGCAAAGCATTGTTTGGCTCTAACAGCTGAGAGTGGGGATATATAGAAAAACACAAGGCTGGGGGTGGTGACCTGGAACAGCTCAGTCAGAAGCCTCAGCAGGGCAAGCATGAGGACTGGGGTTTGGATCATCACCAGAACCCATGTAAAAGTCACATACATGTGGAATCCACCTGTTGCTCCAGCTCAGTGCATGGGAGGTGAGGTGGGGGAATCCCACAGCAAGCTGACTAGTCACAGGCTAAAATTGCAAGCCTCAGAATCAGTGAGAAACCCTGCTTCAATACATAAGGGGCAGAGCAAGCAAGGAGGACAGCAGAACACACATGTATACACACTCATGTACACATGCACTCACACACAGAAACATGCAAACACACACACACATACACACACACCACAAATTCATGCAAATAAATACATAATGACAGACAGAGCATTTTAAACCGTTCCTTTGCTTTGCTAGTGTATGTCACATTTTTTTTTTTTTGGTCAATGAGCATTTACAGCTTTTATGGAAAAACAACAATTGTAAGCTTTACTTGATGAGGTGAGAAATTGAAAATCTGCTGGACTAAAACTTGAGAAAATCCTGTGAATGAACTGGTGCCCAGCTAAAGTAGGATGCAGAGGGCCGGCCTGAGGAGGAGCAGTCTGCAGGGGCCCAGTTCACACCTGTGGTTTCAGAAAGGCCCACCCACAACTCAAAGGTGAGTTTGTCAGACAGGGCAGCAGGGAGATGAAGAGGGGTAGGAAATTCTGCAGACATTCCAGGAGCAACTTCTGGCTGATGCTGTGAAGTTCAAAGGCTTCAGACATGGCAGCTTGGCTCAGGTCGGCCTGCAGAAGCCCCACATCCTCCGTCAAAGCTGAGCCCACCAGAAGGCAGGGAGCACGGCCTAGGTGAAATCAACGGCTCGCATCATGGACTCCCGGCTGCTTTTGTGTCCATTCATAACTTTGGTTTCTGCGTGGAGAGCTTAGGTCAGTCACAGACCTTGTGCTGAAATGTCTTCTAACATCTCTCAGAAATGAATGCCTGGCTCTGCCCTGGAGACTGGAGTTCCTGCCAGTCTCAGAGTAGGTTTCTCTCCCACAAGGCACAGGACACCTCAGGCCTCCCACCCTTCAGGCCCTGCCTGCCCCCCTTTGTTCTTTTCTCAGATATGTCTTCTCTACCTTGGCTCCTGCCAGCCCCAACACAGTTCCATGATAGAATGACCTTGTTACCTGGGCTGTGGCTGAAGGAACCCCCATCACACAGCCTCTGTGAACTCAGCAGGCAGAACCAGGATTTCTGGAGTGAGCTGGAGCTGAGTTCAAGTCCTGACTCTGCTGCAAACATTTCCCAAAGTCATACTGACTCATTCCCCCTCATCAAAATGTGGAATGTTAACGAGTAGGCCCCATTGGATTATTTGACAGGACTGAATAAAACACAGACCATCACTTATCCCTGTCAGACCTGTTATAAAACTGTAACAGATAGACAATAGCAACCATTGCATGGACAAAGCAGAACCCTGCTGGCACTGTAACCTGGCACGGTCACTGTGGAAATGGTAGGGTAGTTCCTCATGGTATCATCACAGGACTTAGCAGTTCCTCCTCTGAGTATATACTCAAGAGAACTGAGCACATGCACATACAACATGCTCATGAGGAAAGCCACTGAACAGCGGAAACAACATAAATGTCCACTGATAAGTGGACATCGAGAAGTTATCCACAGTGGAATATTACTGGACCACGAAAAGGGAATGAAGTCCCAATAGAACCATATTATATGAAGTCCCAATATAACATGCCATAGAAGCACTATGCTAAGTAAATCAAGACAGTCACATATCACACACTGTGGCTCTGCTCTCATCAATGTTCCAGAGGAGACAGTCCTTAGGGACAGAAGGGAAGGAGGTGGTTGTTGTCAGAGGGAAGGGAGGGAGGGAACTTAGGGGAGCTAGGAACAAAGATCTACGATTAGATATTGGTAACTGTTGGGAAGCTTTTGTATATTCTGAGATGGACTGAATAGTAACCCCAGAAGGATAAACCACAGCATATGAACTGTCTCAATAAAGCACTTAGCAGGAGGCCTGGCACAGGGCACACACTCCTCATCTCTGGCCCTCACATCAAGGGTCCTATTTTACCCAGAGGAGGCTTCCCCAAGCATCTAGCCCAAAAACTTAGTAATATGCATTCAGATATTTGCCAAATGACAGGATTTAAAAATGGAACATGGGCAATGGCAGGTTGGTGCTTGGCATGGCAGGGGACACACAAGGCAGCTGTCCTCACTCGGAGCTGAAGTGTCAGCTGCAGTAGCCTCTGTCAGCTGCAGTAGCCTCAGTCAGCTGCAGTAGCCTCTGTCAGCTGCAGTAGCCTCTGTCTGCCAGCTGCAGGAGCCTCTGTCAGTCAGCTGCAGTAGCCTCGGTCAGTCAGCTGCAGTAGCCTCTGTCAGCTGCAGTAGCCTCGGTCAGTCAGCTGCAGTAGCCTCTGTCAGTCAGCTGCAGTAGCCTCTGTCAGTCAGCTGCAGTAGCCTCTGTCTGTCAACTGCAGTAGCCTCTGTCTGTCAGCTGCAGTAGCCTCTGTCTGTCAGCTGCAGTAGCCTCTGTCAGCTGCAGTAGCCTCGGTCAGTCAGCTGCAGTAGCCTCAGTCAGCTGCAGTAGCCTCAGTCAGTTGCAGTAGCCTCTGTCTGTCAGCTGCAGTAGCCTCAGTCAGCTGCAGTAGCCTCAGTCTGTCAGCTGCAGTAGCCTCTGTCTGTCAGCTGCAGTAGCCTCTGTCTGTCAGCTGCAGTAGCCTCAGTCAGCTGCAGTAGCCTCTGTCTGTCAGCTGCAGTAGACTCTGTCTGTCAGCTGCAGTAGCCTCTGTCTGTCAGCTGCAGTAGCCTCTGTCTGTCAGCTGCAGTAGCCTCTGTCAGTCAGCTGCAGTAGCCTCAGTCAGCTGCAGTAGCCTCTGTCTGTCAGCTGCAGTAGCCTCTGTCAGTCAGCTGCAGTAGCCTCTGTCTGTCAGCTGCAGTAGCCTCCTGGGCTGGAAAGGATGGAAAGAAGCAGAGCTGGAATCCCAGCAGAAAGCCGGAGATGCAGCGGTGCTCAGGCCCCGAGGAAGCCCTTCCTGGCAAGGAGAAGCAATTACACAGAAGACAGCAGCTAGGACTCAGGAGAGGAGAGGCTGCCAGAGAGAAAGGGCCTGGCCCAGAGGTGCCTAGCTTTTACCACACACAGGTGACCAGGGCAGGGCCAGGCCTCAGGCCTTCACAGAGCTGTGGGAAATGGTCTGATGGTCTGGAGAGTTCCTCATAGTTGGTAAGCATGCAGAGGAGAGCCATTCCTCTTGTTTCTGGAGCATCTGGGGACCCTAAGGGTGGAGGCACGGACTACTCAGTCAGCAGTAGAAGGATACTACTGTGGCCACCACAGAACAAAAAACTACACCAAGCAAAACTTGAAAACTTTCAGCAGAAAATAGATCTTTGCTTTAATAGAAGGAATTATTAAAGAAGTAGACATGTGTACAAGGGTTCTGATTTATTTTATTCCTCTAAAATAAATTGGTATTCTCACATGTAAGCGCATGACAGGCCAGATGACAACCTCAGGTGTCATCGTTCAGGTGCTCCCCCAGTTTTAATTTTGAAACAGGGTCTCTCATTGTCCTGGAACTATCCACATAGGTCAGTCTGCGTGAACAGTGAGCCTCAGGAATATGCCTGCCTCTGCTTCCCTAACACTAGGCTTAAATGGGCATAACTACTACAGCCAGCTTCAAAAAAACTTATTATTATTATTATTATTTTAAAAATATTTATTTATTTTAATGTATATAAGTGATTTGTCTTCACAGACACCGGAAGAGGGAATCAGATCCCATTAAAGATGGTTGTGAGCCACTATGCGGGTGCTGGGAATTGAACTTAGGACCTCTGGAAGAGCAGTCAGTGCTCTTAACCACTGAGCCATCTCTCCAGCCCCTTTAAAAAAAATTAATAAGGTATTCTGGAGATCAAATTCAAGTCCTTACACTATCTATCCATCTGTAAAGCCAAAAACCTCAAACTACAAAGGACACATGTGCTGGCTAGTTTGATATCCATTTGACACAAGCTAGAGTTACTGGAAAGGAGGGACTCTTACTTGAGAAAACACCCCCATAAGATCGGGCAGTGGACAAGCCTGTAGAGCATTTTCTTAATTAGTGATGGAGGAGGGGAAGCCCATTGTGGGTGGTGACATTCCTGGCTGTTGTTCCTGGGTGCTGTACGAAAGCTGGCTGAGCAGACCATGGGAAACAAGCCAGTAAGCAGCACCCTTCTATGGCCTCTGAGTCAGCTCCTGCTCCAGGTTCTCACCTTGTTTGAGTTCCTGTCCTGACTTCCTTCAGTGATGGAAGTGTAAGCCAAGTAATCCCTTTCCTCCCTAGCTTGCTTTTGGTCATGGTGTTTCATCATAGCAATAGAAACCTAACCAAGACAGTATCTGTATCCAGCAGTACATAACCCATGTGGGTTAACAGCCAAAATAAGGATACAGAGAACTCCTCAACTCAGTAAGATTAAGAAATAAGGCTGGAGCTGGAGAGATGGCTCAGGAGTCAAGAACACCATCATTTTTCCAGAGGACCCAAGTTTAATTCCCAGAACCCATGTGGCAGCTCACAACTCTCTGTAACTCCAGTTCCAGAGGAGCTGACATCCTTGAACAGACATGAACTCGGGCAAAACATCAGTGCACAATAAATAAATAAATCTTAAAAAGAAAGAAAGAAAGCTGGAGAAGCTGTAGGAGAAAACAGCTCACCTCTGAAGAAAATGTAAATTCAAAATGACAGTGACTTCTATTCAGAGGAAATGTCTGACAAAACTCTATGTTCACTGGAAGTCAGCTGAGTGGACCTTCCTGTCAGAGTGGAGCTCAACCTATCACATTACTTCGGAGAACTCCTCTCTACACCCAGGCAGGTGCAATGGATCCAGCATGACTACCCCAAAATTGTTTCCAAAAGAAACTCTGTAATCCAACCCTGAGGCTGATTCCAATGGTCTTCATAGCAGTGGGGAACTACTGGAAAGGACCCACATCCCACAGAAGTAACAGCCTTAAGTTCAAGGACATTCACAAAATAGAGTCCATGCAGACAGGCAGTGGGGCAACCCGGGGAAGGGGCAGCAGGACAGGGCAGGCGCTGGTCATGCCTGCTTGCCCAGGGGATAGCAGAAAGATTTACGTCCAGGTGAGGGTAAAGGAGGAAGAGACTGGGAGTTGGAGAGAGAGCCCGACAGGTAGGAGCACTAGCTGCTCTTCCAGCGGGCTTGGGTTTGATTCCCGGCACCCACATGGTAGCCCTAGGGACTCCAATGCCCTCTTCTGGCCTCTGTGGGCACCAGGCACACAGGAGGTACATAAACATACATGTAGGCAAAACACCCATAGCATACATACATACATGTATACATACACATACATACATATGTTTTCCAGTTAAGAGCATGAGCTGCTCCTCTTTAGTTCCCGTACCCACATAACTAGCTAATGACCGTCCTTCACTCTAGCTCCTCTCTACCCCAGTGCTTTTTAAAAATAAGATGTATTTATTTTACAAATGTGAGTACATTGTCACTATCCTCAGACACCAGAAGAGGGCATCAGATCCCATTACAGATGGTTGTGAACCACCATGTGGTTGCTGGGAATTGAACTCAGGACCTCTGGAAGGGCAGTCAGTGCTCTTAACCCCTGAGCCATCTCTCCAGTCCCTCTAGTGCTCTCTTTTGACTCACAAGTGCACCAGGAACACACACGGTACACATAAATCCATGCAGACAAGCACTCGATATATAATAAATAAATATAACAAAGTTTTTTAAAAGAGACTGGCAGAGGGACTTTCCAGTGAGACTCCAGGCAGGAGAAGACACACCTGGGGGAATGACGGGGACAGAAGAGGGGGAAGGGGCCAGGCCTTGCCAGTTCTCCACTTATGTATCTTTCTGCCTGGGAATACAAGTCCCACCCAGGCAGGACTATCGCAACTCACTAATTGATTCCTAGAACCCCACCTGGAGCCTGCACAAGGAGGCCCTGAATGAATACATCATCGCTAATTATGTATGCAGCCAGTCCCTTCAGAGCTTTGTAGAAGCCCCTTTGGGCCCAGGAGGGTGGCAGCTGAGAAGGACCTTAAGGTTGGTCTGTAGAGTCTACATTCATAAGCCACATGTGCCGCTCACTGATCCTGAAAACCTTAGACATCGAGGTGTCTTCTACAGGGCAAGGAAGCAGCTCTGTCATCCATCAAATCAAACCAAGCTACTCTAGGGAGGCCCAGCCATTGGACACAGTTCTGAATACAACCGACCGGGCTGTGAAGACAGGTGCCGAGGATGAACAGGAGGCCACACCCCTGACTAGAGCCCTGTGTCTAGTGATGCTAGGATCAGTTTGCATACCCCTCCGCAGGCTCCTCCCCTACTCCCCTGTGTGCTCCTCTCTGCCCAGCTCTCTGCTTGGGCTATCAGGAGTGGCCCTGAGCTTCTTTGGGTTTGAATAAAGAGGCTCTGAAGAGATCCAAAAGAGAAGGCAGCAAGAGGTAAGGGGAAAGGAGTTAAGAGAAGCCGAACTCATGAGTCACCCCCAATGACAGCAAGCAAGACTGCCAAGGAGATGAACTGGCGGCTGACTGAGTCACTCTTCTTATTTACTCTATTACTCGCCTCTCAAACCACATTGCCAGCTGTAATTGCATTTCAATTCATGTTTAACACACACATAACTTAGCTGGATGCTGGCATCCAATATCCCAGACACAGAAAGGCAGAACGGAAGAGCCAGCTAATTCAGTAAGCACTCTTCACGGGTCTGGGGGAGTCAGTGTGTACCCAGGCTGCGCTGGTGCTGGACTGGAGTGACGGGGATGACAGTTCCTCTGCCTTCAGGGGTCTGTTGCACAGACGCGGGACTAACTGCACAGGGAAAGGGGTGGGGTACAAGTGTGAGGCCACAGAGACAGGAGTGGCAGTGCACTGTGGAGGAGCTGCATGGAGGTCAAGGGGGCAGAGCGAAGGCACTCTTACAGGTCAGGGAATCCCATGCGTTTTCGAAACAGCTACCCAGTGCTGGGTGCTGGAGTTATTCTAGAAAGGTGAGCAATAAATTTGCTCTTGAAGCTAAAATCATACAGCCAGGGCCCCGTTCTGGATGGGATGGGGCAGGGCGTGGGGCTGCGGATGGGGGAGAGTTACCAATCAGTGGCTAGGGGAGGGATGGGGGGGAGGGTGAGAGCAGAGCTAGGGAACTCTGGGAAAATAGTCCTTATCAATGAGGAACAGAGCAGACTGTCAGCAGGCTGGCCCCTCAGCCTGCGTCCTGGCCTGTCCTTCCCAGGTCTCAGTTTCATAGACATTGCAGACACATCGTCCTGAATGATGACTCAGAAGGAAGCAAGGTGGGAAACGGGGACCAGAAGGGAAAGTCGATGAAGTTTGTGGGTATACAAGAACATCAACTGAAACACACAACAAAAAATCCACCCAGTTCTCTCCTAAGCAAAATACGCACACGACAATCAACAACCAGTTGAATATACAGCAGGAACCCGGTATTCCGGAGTGATGCCATTACCAACATCAAACCCTCGCTCTGGGGCAGTAGTGGACTACACCCTTACTCCCAGCACTTGAACAGAAGCAGAGGCAGGTGTCTGTGGAGGGCAAATCTGATAGAATGAATATTATGTGTGTATACAAATATATTTGAAAAAATACATATGTGAGAATTTATTACAGGGGCACAAAAATGGCTGTCCACCAATGGAGAGTCCAAGAATCCAGTAGTGTTCAGTCCACAAGGCTGGATGTCTCAGCTGGTCTTCAGTGTACACCAGAATTCATAGAAGTAGACTCTAATGCCAGTGAAGGAATGGACTCGCTAGTGAAAGTAAGCTTGCAAAGAACAAATGTTTTCCTCTTCCATGGCCTTTATACAGGCTTCAAGCAGAAGGTGTGGCTCAGATTAAAGGCGGATCTTCCCATCTCAAAAGATCCGGGTTAAAAATGTATCTTCCCTTGGGAGGCAGAGGCAGGCGGATTTCTTGAGTTCAAGGTCAGCCTGGTCTACAGAGTGAGTTCCAGGACAGCCAGGGCTATACAGAGAAACCCTGTCTCGAAAAACAAAACAAAAAATGTGTCTTCCCAATTTAAATGATGTAATTAGGGAAAAAGTTTCTCACAGGTGTACCCAGATGCTTGGGTTTTACCTAATTCCAGATGTAGTCAAGTTGACAACCAAGAATTGCCATCACAGGAATGTTTCCTAAAAGCAACTAGGACTTGTTCTTTTGCAGAAATAACTAACAACATTGCTGGTTTCTTTCTTGGAATCGGGTCGTACCGGAGTTCTTCACACGGCTGTAGAGGCTGGGTGTGGTAATGCACTTCTGTAATCCTGCATCGAGATGGAGAACCAGGAGGGCCAGAAACCCAAGGCCAGCCTTGGCTACCTCAGCTACAGGAGACCTTGCCACAAAACCAAAACCAAACAAACAAATAAACAAAACCTAGAGGGAAGGGGCAGGAAGAGATGGCTCAGGGGTTAAGAGCACTGGCTGTTCTTGCAGAGAACCTGAGTACAATTCTCAGCTCCTACATAGCAACTCACAACCATCTGGAACTCCAGTTCTGGGGGCTCTGATGCCCTCTTCTAGCCTCTGGAAGTATTTCACATATGTGGTGCACATTTATACATGTGGAAAAAGCATTTAAACACATTTTTAAAATCCCACAACAAGTGGGACAGCTTCTCAACACACTAAGGCTTTCCATTCTTGGCACACTGTCACGCGTGGAAACCGCCACCGTTTAAAATATGCTTTTCTAGTTTTCCTTTTCTTGGTCTATATTTTGCTTAGTTTCTTTTTACTATCAGATTTTCTGGGTTACTGTGCTTTTTACAAAGACTTGATTCTTAATTAACAATTAAAATTCTAATTTTGTCCTTCTGTCTTTCTGTATCTTCTGGCTACTTAAGCCATGAGACAACATGCAGTGGTCAGATACACAGGCTGCCAGAGCCCCTAGAAAGGAACACTGGAAAGAACTGTATGCACAACAGTCAGAAACATTCCAAACTTAGCCATGGCTATAAACCCGCAGATTCCAGATGAACAATGGGCAGGCAGAATAACTGTTACGAAATTCATCCAAGTGCTTATATCCAGTGCTTTGGGGGTTGGGGTGGGTGGGGTAAAAAAACAAACAAGGTTCAGAAGGCAGAGGAGTTGATGGAAGAGCAACAGCTGACTGCCATAAGAAGCAAGGCAAGCTGAAAGATAGTGGGTCACAGTCCAACACAGCGAAAGAAAATGCTGTAAGAATTCTATGCCAAAGGAGAACAAGTAATAATAGAGAGGAAACAATAAATTATCCAGGCATGCGAACAACGAGCCATTACATTGCCAGCAGAGAGCACGGGAAGGCTCCTCCACAGCGTGCTCTCCAGGCTGAAGGGAAGCCACATCAGATGAAAACTGGGAACACAGAGCAATGAATACAAGACAAGGCAGTATATAAGGAGAGCTGTAAGGAAGTCACTATTCCTATGTCTTTTTATAAGATAATAAAAATTTAAACAAAAGCTGATAAGTATGCTTTGTGGGGGTTTATGGCATGCACAGAGGGAAAATGTATAGCAATCCCAGCACAAAAGTCAGGAAGGAAGGAAGCACTGAGCTGTTTGTGAAAGACAGACTGGTGTGCTGAAGAGGTGAAGCCAGCGTAACTACTGAGAAACCATGGACAAGCGCTGGGCCCGAGAGCTGGCGCAGCAGTTAAGTTCTCTTACAGAGGACCAGGTTCAATCCCAGCACCCACACTGGGGCTCACAACCATCTCTAACTCCAGCTTATGGGGATCAAATGTCCAATTCTGGCCTCCATGGATACTAGGGACAAACATACATGTATATAGGCAAACACTCATACACATAAAATAAAAAGAAATCTTTTTAAAAAATTCATATAAGTAGGATAACAAAGAAAACAAAATGGGTTAAAAATAAAAGATTCAGGGAGTGCTAGGGATACAGTTCAGTGGTACAAAATTTGCCTGGAACAAGTCAAATTCTGGGCTTTATTCCTAGCACTAAAATTAAAAAAGAGGAGAGGAAAGACTCTGGAGAAAGGGGGGAAAGGAAGCTGTCTTGGTTTCTTCTCTGTTACTGTGATAAGACACCATGACCAGAAGCGAGCTATGAACGAGTTGGTTCTACAGCTGCAAGGTAAGTCTGTCAGAGTGGGAGGCTTGACAACAGAACCCATATCTTCAGACAGAAGCACGAGGCAGAGACACAGGGCTGATGACTGGATGAGGCTATCTATTCTCACAGTCTGCCCCAGTGATGCACTTCCTCCGGAAAGGCTGTGTGCCCTAAACCTCCCCAAATATCACCACCAACTGGGAACCAAGTGTTCAAATGTCTGAGCCTATTGGAGACACTTCTCATTCAGATCCCACAGAAACCAGCAACAGATGGGGGCTGTGGAACGACAGATAACAGCAAACTAGGGGGAGTTAAATCCAAACACATCAAGAACCGCTTTAAAGTTAAGTGATCTAAAGAAACAGTCAGATTGGTTAATAGACTATTTATACAAATCCCAGTTTAAATATAAAGACACAGATACAAAGGAACAGCATAGAAAAGGATGTTTCATGCAAACACTAATCCTAAGAAAGCTACTGCTGTATCCTATTACCCCAAAGTGCCTTTAGAGCAAAAAATATTGGCAAAGTCACTTAAAATGATAAGGGGTCAACCAAGAAGAATGGTATGCAATTCTAATATTTATGCACTTAACGGAACTGCAAAATGCAGAAAGCAAGAACTAAAAAGTAAACAAACAAATAATCCATAATTATAGTCAGAGATTCCAGTACCTATCTCTTGATAACTGAAAACAGACAGAAAAATCAGTCGGCATCTAGAAGACATGAATGATACAGTCAACCCTCCAGGCCTTCCTGACACCTGTGGAAAACTCAACTGTGATAACAACAGAATATGCTTTCAGATGTACTAGAGTGTTTCCTAAAACAAACCACAGGGTAGGCTGTGAGATAACCGAGGAGGGAGAAGAGGACACAGAAGAGTCCTTTCGAGTAAAAGTCTTTCATAATCCCACCATGGGAGCTAAGATGTCGGCTCTACTCCCAAAGGTTCCCAAGGAAGGGTACTGGTCCTTGCATCTCAAGGAAGTAGGCTTAGTGTCACTATTAGCATTAGTGGTCATCGTGACACATCCAGGAAGAGAAAGCCTCCATCAGACAGGCGTCTATGCATGTCTGTGGAGCGTTTTCTTAATTGCTCATCGATGCAGGAGGACCCAGCCTTCCTACTGCTCGGCCATGGCAGTGCCCTCTCTGGAGAGGTGCTTCTGGGCTGTGTAAGAAAGGTAGCTGAGCAAGTCAGGGGAAGCAAGTCAGTGAGCAGCATCCCCCAGTGTCTGCATCAGCTCCCGTCTCAGTCCTTACCTTGGCTTCCCTGACGATGGACTGTCACCAGTCCTCTCTATGTGGTTTTGGTCAAAATGCTTATTACAGCAACAGAGAAGTAACTAGGCCACTTGGTTAATGTCTGACCTGTGCTACAGCATACATGTGACTCAGATCACCCTATGAAGGGGCATATGTGACTTAGGTCTCATGACAGGAGCTACAGCAGCACTGGCTGGGAAGTGGATAGTGTTTGTAACGGGTGACCAGAGATGAACTGCCCTGGATGGCAGCTGAGTGTACATCTGTCTTCCCCAGACCGCTGCACCTAACCTGGGTCTAACTGCCTTGGTTGTCTTGATTACCTGGAAGGCCTGAGTTTTTATACACAGCCTGTAGGACAGGACAAATACAGCTTGCAAGCCGTATACATCCTATGATTTGCAGATGGTTTTTATATTTCTTAAGGATTTAAAACACAACCATATGCCACAGAGATCATACACAGCTTATAAATGTTAAAGATACTATCAGGCCTACAGGAGAAGACTTCCAATACCTATTCCTCTGTTCTCTTGGCACATGAAGAGAGCAAGTGGTCAATAATGCACACGTCTAGAAAATCCCCAAATGTGAAAGCAAAATAGCACACATTAAAATAAAACACTGATCAAGAAACAAATAAAGAAGGCATTAGACAGTTTTGTGAATGAATTAAAATTTCTGACATGATCATGTTTGAGGGCTGCAGCAGTGCCAGGTTTGAAGGACACTCTTATCACTAATGCTTGTATGCATGGGGGCGGTGGGGGCTGCCAAGTCAGTGGACAGAACTCCCCATTGGAAACCAGGCTCAGAAGTTTAAAGATGATGAGAAGAAAACATTAAAAGAGAAAAGAGAGAGAAGAAAACCAATAAAACATGGGCTGGAGAGATGGCTCAGTGGTTAAGAGCACTGACTGCTCTTCCAGAGGTCCTGAGTTCAAATTCCAGCAACCACATGGTGGCTCACAACCATCTGTAATGAGATAAAATGCCCTCTTCTGGTGTGTCTGCAGACAGCTACAGTGTACTTACATATAATAATAAATAATTAAAAAAAAATAGAACTTGGAGAAAATAAAATTGGAAAAATCTAGTCTTAGAAGGGAAAAAAGGAGACAATATCAATTATCATTATTGAGAATTAAAGAAAAAGTAACCAACAGATCTTTTAAAACTAAAAACAAAATAATGGAAAATTATGAAGAATTTTATGCCTGGACACCAGAAAACCAAACTGATTGGAAACTGTCTTGTTGGACACAAATTACTGATACTCATCAGGAATAGCTAACACATGGGCTATGGAGACAGCTCAGCAATTAGCAGCACTGGCTGCTCTTGCAGAGAACCCAGGTTTGGTCCCCAGAACTCACATTAGGTCGTTCGAAATTGCCTGTAACTCCAGTTCTTGTCTTGTGTGTGTGTGTGTGGTGGTGGTGGGGGGGTGTTACAATGTCCTACAGCTACCAGCATGTACACATGTACACAAGAATTCAGGCCCCCATACATACACGCAGATCCCTCTATTTAAGAAAAAGCAAATATTACAAATCATTTAATCTATCCATCCATCCATCCATCCATCCATCCATCCATCCATCCATCCATCCTTCTATCTATGTATTTTTGGACTACTCGGGATTGAACCCAGGGCCTTGAACATGCTAGGCAAGAGTTTTACCACTTAGCTACATCCTTAGTCTATTACAAACTTTTCGACATACTAATCCAGAGAGTTTTCAAGGGTAAATTCTGCAAACATTTAAAGAAAAAAAATACCAAATTTACAGTAAACACTTTGGAAAACAGAAAAGTGACACCCTTTAACAATACCAGAGCCAAAGACATTACAAGATCAGAGTCACAGTAATCCATACTTCTCATGGACATGTATATAACATTTGTTTTCCTTTCCTTTTTTCTGTTTTCCGAAGTTTCATACATGCTATGTAAGTTCTCAACCACCGACTACATCCCTAGCCCTGCATAACATTTCTTAACGCAATTCTAGCAAATGAAATCAAGCATTGTGTAAAAAGGACAATCTTTTATGTCCACATGGTATTTACCCCAGGAATTTATGTTTGGTTTAACATTCAAACATCAGTGTGCTCCATCACACCAGGAATTAAAGAAAACCCACCTATATGGCAGCAGCAGGAACATATAAAACATTGGACAAAATTAAACTTCCATGTAAAACTAAAGCTTTCTGGAAGGGTACTCCCTGTTACACAGTATCTACAGACAAACCTACAGTCAACACCATATTTAAATGGTCAAACACTGAAGGCTTTTCCCCTAAGGTTGGAAACAGGGCATGGAAATCTGAATTCATAACTGTTAGTCAATAGTGCACTTGACATGCTAGCCACTGATATAAGGCAAGAAAAATAAACTGTAAAGGATATGAGATAAGGAAGAAATAAAACTTTGTATTCATAGACATCATTGCTACCTATGTAGACATCTAAGGGATTGTTTTTAAAGCTTTAAGAACTAATTTAATAGCAACAATAGCCACCTGTACTCTTATGAGAATAAGATAAGTAGCATTTCACAAGAGACTAGAAAATATTAGATAACTAAGGATAACTTTGACACTGCACAAATTACATACTGAAAAAGAAAAGGAGGTTGAAATTTTAAAATATTTAAATATCATATTCATAAACATAAAGGCCCAGAACTGTTAACATGTCCAGTATCTGCAAACAGAATCAAATTCAATACAGCCACACACAGTCCCAGGAGAGTATGTTTAGACACTAATGTAAGGATTCTTAAGCTCCTATTACAATTCAAAGGTCCTAGAGCAACCAAAGAAACACCAAAGAGAACAGAGGTGAGGATTATCCCATTTCAACAATGGCTTTAAAGCCAAGGCCACCAAAGGCCCTGGAACATTGTACAGCAGTACAATCGGTGTCTACCAAGCAATTGATTTTAGACAATAGGATCATGTTAATTCACTGAAGAAAGGGTAATCTTCAAAGATTACAACACAATAAACAATAGGCTAAAAAGTGTCCCTTGATCTACACATCAAGGTAAACATAAAAATTAACTTCAATAAGTCACTGCCTTAATTGTAAATGCTAAAGTCATTCCACTGCTGGGTATTAGTTAGCAAAGGGAACGAATGCATGTATGTGTGCACATTCACAGTGGCTTTGTTCTGTTTATCCCCAACTGGAAACAGTACAAACGCTACCTCATGTCAGCTGAGATGTAATGCGGGGCAACTCCTTAGGCCAGAACTACTGACATCCTCCACAATGTGAGGGCATCGCTAACTACAAATAACTACACTATACTAGGCAGGGTGCATGTGGGCAGGGGGAGGTTGGGGGAGGCTGAAGTGGATCAGTGCCTCCCTGCTGATGGGGATGGGATGAGGGACAGACAATCGGAGCAGGAGGAAGACTTTGGAGATGATGGTGGCTACACAGACTAGTGCTCAGACTCATCGAATAGTATACTTTAGATATCATCTTCCCCAGGAAGATGTAGACAATATGTAGTCCTCCTTGTTAGGCCCCACAACAAACCAAAGTACAATCCCACCAAGATCACCGTGGGGAGCTTCTGAGTTTATTGAGCTTATTTACAGACCATGGTCAAAGGGTTATTTCCGAGTACATGGGGATCCCAAAGCTATCACACTGGAAGGTCTTCAGCTACCTCTCATTAGAAATAGTTGTGCCCAGAAAGAAGGGCCCATCATTTTTCAACTCAGAATTCTACTTTCGGGAAAGGAGAGAAAATCAAGGCAATCTCAGAAGAAAACAAAGTTAATAAAACAAGTAAATATGGATTTCCTCCTCCTGAATCTCCTCAGTCACATGTGAGGTAGTGATGATAGAATGCCGTGTGGCATTAAGTGCATGTGCAGGAAACATTCAAGATATTCTGTGTTATTAATGAAGGCTGGTGAAGGAGAGGAACGCTCTGCATTTCACCTGGAAGCTGGTGAAATGATACTAAGGACAACCACTCAAAACACTTCAATAAGCCAAAATAGGATCCTAACAAATGTTCAATTAATCCAAAAGAAAACAGAAACAAAAACAAAGACTAAATGGAAAACAAAACAAGTATAAAAACATAAATAAATAAAAATAAATAAAATGGTTTAGTTAAGTCTTGAGATATCAAAATCTGTACTAAGTATAAATGGCCTAAATGCATCCACTAAAGGACTAGAGATTGGCAGAGTGCATTTCAAAAAGGGACATAAGCATATCTTCCCTTAAGCAATGCGTCTCAAAGCCAGTCATAAAGGCACGTCTATAATCCTAGCACTCAGGAGGTAGAGGCAGGATGTGAGACCAGCCGGATTGATGTATATAATGCTTGTGCTGCTTAGTTTTATGTCAACTTGACAAACAACCAGAGCCATTTAGAAAGAAGGAAGGTCAACTGTGAAAATGCCTCCACCAAGCTGGCCTATGGGCAAGCTGGTGTTGATTTTCTACATTGATGATTGATGGAGGGCACAGTCCAGTGGGGACAGTAAGATTCCTGGGTGAGGGTCCTGGGTGCTCTAAGAAATCAGACTGAGTAAGCCACAAGGAGTAAGCTAGTGAGCAGCATTCCTCCATGGCTTCGGCAAAACTTCCTGCCTCCAGTGCCTGCCCTGACTCCCTTTAATTATGAATGTGATGTGAAAATGTAGGCAGAATAAACGCTTTCCTCCTCAAGTTGCTTAGGATCATGGTGTTTTATTGCAGTAATAGAAACCCTAAGACTATAGACAGGGTGGCTTTAAAAGTGTAAAAAAAATAAATAAATAAAAGAGTACTTAATTGAAAGGACTATCTATCTATACTCATATAAAACAATGTAACAGCCAAAAGTGACACACTCATCAGTTAGGCCACTAGGAAGACATGGTGGCCCTAGCAATATACATCTTACACAAAACTGGCAGAGCTGAAAAGAAGCCAGTAGGCAAACTCACAATTACGATTAGAGCTGCCAACACAGTCCTCTCAAAACTGACAAAACAGTTGGAACCTACAAAACTGAACAAGGACATAAGAGGCCATGAACTCTGTTAACAGAGAGTCCACTTGACCTTCACGGAGCACCTCCCCAGCAACAGCAGAGCACGCAGGGCCCCATGTGCCCCGAGGCACAGACCACACACATCCCATAGTGGACTGTCACGCCTCTATGGGTTTACAAGAACCAGATCAGCGTTCTCCCCAAACACAACGGAATCAAACTAGAAATCAGTAACTAAATCTTTCTGTATATGGAAACCATATTTTAAGTATCTATGTATCAAATACATCACAAATAAAATTTTAAATGTACTGAAAAGTGTAAATAAAACATGAAAATCTGTGAAGCAAGGAGACCAATGCCAAGAGGGAGATCTGGACACAAAACACCCTAGAAATGAGGAAAAGTCCTGCACAGGCTCACATCCATAATTCTACCATTTAGGGGACTGAGACAGGAGGATCACTGCAAGTTCCAAACAAGCTTGAGCTACAGAGTAAGAATGTGTCTTTAAAATTTTAATAAATAAATAAACCTGACAAGGGGCTGGAGAGATGGTTCAGTGGTTAAGAGCACTGGCTGCTCTTCCAGAGGTCCTGAGTTCAATTCCCAGCAACCACATGGAGTCTCACATACCATGTATAACAGGATCTGATGCCCTCTTCTGGTCTGCAGGGATTTATGCAGATGGAGCACTCATATACATAAAATACATAAATAAATCTTGAAAAAAAAACTGACAGAAGATTATGAGTCTCTTGGCCCTCATCAAAGAAACTTCTGTTTGCAATGGATGACAATTAACACAGAGACCCACAATTGGCCCAGCTGCAGAGTAAGAGGCTTAAATGGGACGTGTGTCTCATGCCCCTCCTCCCAAAGCTCAGGGACCATTGCAGAAGTGGGTGGAGGAGGGAGGACTACAAGGGCAAAGCGGGGCAGCTGCACATAGTGATAGCATGTGTAAGACCCATGCAAGCCTGAGCTAGCCCAAATCCACAAGTGGAGCAGGAAAGTGGGCATATCATTCTTCCTCTGGCTAAGGAGCTCCTGGCAACTGAAGGTTACTGGGAGAGAGAGGATCTGTTTTCTCTAAGAGTGGTGCAGCTCTGGGAAGTCTACCCCAGTGGAAGGCCACACATCCACAAGCTTGTGGGCAGCGCAAATCGGACTTGATGGGTTTGTTAAAAAAAAAAAAAAGCAGGGGAAGGTTTAGCAGTCTCAGGAGCACTGGAGGGGAGCATTTGCTAGCAGGGGACGGTTTAGGAGTGCCCAGCCTTTGAGCTAGTCATGGCATGTCATAAACTAACTGCTGTGTGCTTGTGTGTGTGTGTGTGTGTGTCTGTGTCTGTGAGTCTGTTTGTGTGTCTTTCATTCACAAATCCAAAGAGATCCTGGGTGGGTGGTGGGATGTAGCTAAGCTTATTGCTATGGGAAGGGTTAATCTTGGAGGAGTTGGGGGAGAGAGTGAATAGGATTAAAAAAACATTAAATTTTCAAAGAACTAATAAAATACAATAAATAAAAAGGATAGTCTCAAATCAGTCCGTTAAGCTTCCATCTCAGGATCTAGAAAATTAGCAAAATAAACCCAAAGCAAATAGAAAATAACAGAAATCAATGAAATTGAAAGAAAAAAACAATATGTAACTATCAATGAAATAGGTGCTTTTGGGAAAATTATCAATAAAACCAATTAGCTTCTAAGAAGGCTAAGAAAAGATATAAATTATCAATACAAAACAAGTTACTACAACCTTTGTAGACATCAAAAGAATGAGGAACTGTAACGAATAATTCTATGCACATTTGATAACTTAGATCAAACAAAGCAATTCCTTAAACACACAAGCTGCCACGGTTCACTAAAAGCATGTGAATAGACCTTTGATTATTAAGAGAACTAAATATGAAATTTTCAAACTTTCAAAAGAGGTTAAATCCCCAGACTCAGGAGGCTTCCTGAAAGTTTTTTATCTTATATTTAAAGAATAATTAATACCAATTATGCAGTCTTTTCTAGGAAGTAGAACCGGTGTGTGTGTGGGTGGGGGGGTACTTTCAAATTCATTTCATCAATCTAGAGTTATAAGACAGACAAAAACAGTGTAAAATCGAGAAAACAGCTAATGATAATCCTCATGAACATAGCATAGAATTCTTAACAAAATTAGCAAAGAGAATTCACCAATAATGAGTATAAATCACTACCAAATGAGATTTTAGGGAATACAAGGTTGTTCAATATTCAATGTAATCTACCATGTTAACAGGATTTAAAACAAAACAAAACAAAACACATGATCAATTGATGCAGAAAGGGCATCTAAAAATTCATCCATTAGTCATGATATTCTCAGAAAAATGTGAACAGAAACTTCTTCAACTTGGTGCAGATATCTACAGCTGAATCCATAGTCAAATACTTGATAGTGAATATTTCCCCTGTGATGGGCGCTCAGCAAGGTTGTTAAGCTCACTGCCCTGCTTTTGCATCAAGCAAGAGCAAGAAAGGAAAGGCTGGTTAGGGAATACAGTTAGTAATATGTTCCTATATACTATCAGCTATCAAAATTAGAGGCATAACTCAATCTATAATCATTCAAAATAAAAACCAGAGTACTTTGGGGCCGGTAAGATGGCTTAGTTGGTAAAGACACTTGTAGCCAAACCCAGTGACCTCAGTTCTTCCCTCAGGGACAAGAGAAAAGGAGAGGGCACTCCTGCAAGCTGCCTCTGACTCCCACACGTGCACTATAGTTTGCTCCCACAGGTACAATAAACAAAACTGCAATTTCAAAAAGTATTCATGCTTATCTACCAAAATATGGGTATACTTGTATATTTAAAAAGTATAAATGTTGTAAAAGAAATCAAAGAACTCAATACTGTGGATGAGTAAGAAATCTCAATGTGAAAGATGAAGAGGTTCAAATCCTACACGGAGTTTACAGCAATGCCCTTCAAAATTCCAAGGGAAGTCTTCTTGATATAGACAAAATTATTCTAAAAGTTATAGGACAGACAACTCTAACAAGCCTGAAAGCACAATAATAAAAATACCAATAGTAAATGTATGTATGTATGTATGTATGTATGTATGTATGTATGTACGTATGTACGTACCTGGGAGGCTGAAGCAGAGGATTGTCAGAGGCTGAGAATAGACAGGGCCACACAGTGATTCCAGGCCAGCCAGAGCTACATATTGGAGTTCTCTGTCTCAAAGGAAAGGAGGAGGAGGGAGAAGGGAGGAGGAGGAGGGGGAACTAGTTCTACTGACTTCAGAACTTGTTATGCAGTTTTAGTAACAGTGCTATATGGTACTAACAAAGGGACCTATGTCCATAACTTCTGCCACAGGTTCAAAGGGAAAGATCACTTTTTCCACAAATGCCGCAGGTGTTTCGTTTTCCTAAGGGGAAAGGGGGGACCTCAACTCAAGTTCACATCTTATATAAAAATTAACTTTAAAATGGATATTATGCTTAAATAGTACATGAAATGTAAAATGTATAGAAAACTAGAAACTTTTCCAGAAAAGTTCTTACACTTGATACCTAAACAATTCATAAATGAACAAAATAGAGACACTGGACCTGTTCAAACTTTAAAGCTTTCACCACGTGAACCATTGTGTTAAGGGGAGAAGACATGCCTACTGAAGCAAGCATCTACGCACACACAGAAGGGTCCCAACTAGACTAAGTCAAGAACCTTGGAAAGTCAGCAGTAAAAAAATATCAAGTGATCCAATTAAGAAACGACCTAAAGAGATTTGCACAGAGACCCACAGATGAGGGACTGGCCTGTGAAGACCTTGGCACACACAGCACAGGTCACTAGGGACACAATGACCCTGGAAAGTACTGCACACCTGTGAGAGTGATCACAACAGCAAAAACACATACAAGGGCAGGAGAAGACAATGAGGAGCTAGAGTTCATACACCACAGCCACCCAGAAGTGAATAATTTAGTTTTCTCCTGAAAGCTAAACACACAACTACTACACACTGAGCAAATGCTTCCATGCCACAGGAATAAAAGCTGGCGTTGCATAAGAGCCTGTGCATGAGCACTGCTCTTGCTATAGTTCAAATTAGGCCGACAGCGGTACCCTCCAGCCGGCGAGTGAACAAGCGTGGTGCATCCACACCCTGGGTTACTTATCAATAAAACTAATGATTAACACATGAGACTGCTCTCAGTAAGGCTGAGATTTGAATAAATAAAAGCCAATCTCCAAAGACAGTATACTGTAATCTGTGTATTCACACAGTGCCTTTCCTAGTCAGGCTTCTGTTGTTATGACAAATGCCATGCCAAAGCAACCTGGGAAGGAAAGAGTTTATTGTAGCTTACAAATTATAGTCCATCACTGAGAGAAGGCAAGACAAGACCTCAAGGCAGAACCTGGAGCAGAAATCCCAGAGGTGCTGCTTACAGGCTCACTCCCTGTGGCTTGCTCAGTCTGCTTTCTTATAAAACCTTGGACCACAAGCCTGGGGTGTGGCACTGCCCACAGTGGGCTGTGCCATTCCACGGCAATTATTATCAACCAAGAAAATGCCCCACAGAGTCTCCCACAAGTCAGTGTGATGGAGGCAGATCCTCAGTTGAGGATCCCTCTTCCTGGACCACAGGAGCTTGCGTCCTGTTGACAACAACTAATGAGCACACTTCAGAAATGACAAAATTATAGTGGGCAGACGAGAGGAGTGGGTCCTGGGGCTCTGGAGGAGGCAGTGGGGATGGGTGCGGCCATAAGGAGCCAACAGTAGGAATGGTACTATGGTAGGAATAGCATAGCTTATGATACTTTGGTATCTTGCTGACTTCACAAGCAAACTCAAAGACAAGCTGCCTCTCTCAGATCAGCTAGTCTTAGAGACAGGAAGTGACTTCCCTTCCAGCACACTTCTAACAAATCAACCAACAAACACTATTCCATATTCCCCACCTACCTTGTCCCTGTAAGCTTTCTGTGGCTGTAATAAACACCGACTGAAGGCAGTGTGGGGAGGAAAGGGGTTTTCCCACTTTACACTTCCAGGAGTAGGTCCATGACAAGCGAAGCCAAGGCAGGAGCCAGAAAGAAACCTGGAGGCAGAATCTGAAGCAAAGACCAAGGAGGATGCAGCTTCCTGGCCTGCTCTCCATGGCTTGCTCAGAGTTTCTAATACAACTCAAGTCCGCCTGCCCTGGAGAGCATCTCCCACAGCGGGCTGGGCCACATCAATTGTTAATCAAGAAAATGCCCCACAGGGGGCTCAGTAGATGTGGCTGGTAGATGCAGGGCAGCAGTTAAGAGGACTGGGGTCTGCTCTTCTACACGACTCCGGGTTCAATTCCTAGCACCCACATGCAACTTGCTCACATGTGACTCAGGACGCCCTCTGGCCTCAACTGACACCTGCACTCATGGGGCATATATAAATCCCTTCAGTTTCATCCATGTACATATAAATAAAAAACAATAAATCAATCCTAAAAAAGAAAAAGAAAATGTCCCACAGATATGCTCACAGGCTAATCTGATGGAGGCAACTCCTCAATAGAGGTTCCCTCTTCCTCGGTGACTCTGGCATATGCCAAGGTGACAAAAATGAATCAGCACAGTCTTGGGCATCAGGTTCCTGCCATCCAAGACACCAGACACCTGACAAGTACACACTACACCTGGGTACCGAGCCACAGCCATTTCCTCTAGATGGGCTGAAGTCTGCTTCCCCTACCTCTGCCTTGCCCTGCACACAGAAGCTATGTGGAAAGCTCAGGCCCACGCTGCCTCTGCTCTGCAGGCTCCTGTCTGTCCTGACACTTCTCCATCTGGCCCTGCCCAGCAGCAGGACGTACTGTTCCTCTTGGGAACCATGAGCTGAAAACCATCTTTCCAAGAGCAATCTCATGATCCACTGGTCAGAAATCATTTGATTAAACTCAGAGTCCTGGTTCAGAAGCCATGTTGGTGTTTTCAGACACCACCACAGGGGTCAGAGTGCACACCGCACCTCTGTCACCTTGTCACTTGATCTTAGGTAAGGAGTGAGCATGCCTGCATTATTCCTTAAAGTGCATATAAATCCATAAACAAACCCTACATTTTAAAAAAAGAACAATTAACTTCTCTGCCAATCCAAATAATTGAGGCTTTATCTTTCACAAGTCTGCAAGTGAGCCAACCGCTTCTGTAGCAGAAGGAAGTATCAAGATGCTGTCCCGTCCATTGTCTAACTGTCTGCACGGCCTGGGGTAGGAGGCCAAGGAGAAGACAGCTCCTCCCGGCAGGCACAGGAAGCCACTGTTCCTGACAGAACTTCCTGAAGCTGTCTTGCTGGCCTTGCTGCTCTCACTACAACAAGCGCCAAGTGCCCTCCTCTCAAGGCAGGTCTGTCTCCAGGCAGTTCACAGAAACTTTCCAGATTCAAGCTGCAGGAAGCCAGGGCCCAAGGCTGGTCATAAAACTACTTTCCGTGTTTTCAGTAAATCTTGGTTTAATGTATTTTCTATCAAAATAAAAGAGAGCAGCTCCTGGTGCCTTTATCAAAACTGGTCAGCTCTGAACAGGAACGAGCCTGTGAGGAGGGGGTGTGGGGTACGGGAACCTCCAAGTTCTGTTACTTTGCTCAGAAGTAGCCCCTTGCCCTCAGAACCACCCTGAGGGGGCCAGGGGCCCACAGGGGCCAGCAGGGGCCCATAGGAGCCCACGGGGCAAGCTACTCATCTTTCACCTGCTGCAGGGCGATCCATCTGAGGTCTCCTGCCCTCTGGCTATGAGGAACAGGGCCTGTTACTACCACGTGGCCTTTCCAGACCTGAGTAACCACTCAGTCACACCGGAGTGATGACTGCACCTTATGTGTTCCACTTGATATGTACCACAGGCTTGGGCAAAAGCTTGCTACCCTCCTCCTGAGGATTTCAATTCCTTGAGCATGATGGGAATTTGCAAGCTTTCTTTACCCTGCTTCAACATTGAGCAGGTGGTTTTGTGAGGGATTTATTTATTCATTTATTTTTGTTTTCTTTCTTCTCCTGTTTTGGTGCATGACAACTGGCTCCTCATTTGCAAGTTTCCAATTTTAAACCTGTGTGTCCTTTTACTCCCTAAACCCAACCCACTGCCCAGAGAACTGGTTTGTCTCAGTATACCCACAGCACACTATATCTGATGCTTCAAACATTAGCAGCTCCAATGATTCTGGAGACACCTGGGATACTTGAGTATCTATAAATTATGCAGGACCAGCAGTTTTGAAGAAATGTTTTGTTGTCTAATTAATTTCAACACTCTTGAAAGAAAAGGAGATGAAAAGAGGTAGGGAAAGGAAGGAGGGAGGGGTAGCTCACATGCTGCCCATGGAGGCACATGGAAGTCGGAGGCCACCACCAAGGCTGGTTTCCTAGCACACAGCAGAAGGAAGGAACAAGAGAACGGAAATCACCCATCCATTCTGACAGCTGTTGGACAACCCCTCCTCTGCCCTCCCAGCCTGACTTCACCACACAGGCCCTGCCCACCTGTACTGTCTTACCCTGGAGTCCTCCCCATTTGCACCTAGGCTAGTCTGTCATTTGCCCATCTTCAAATGGCTGCTCCTGACACCATATCAGGTCCAGCGGCCACCTCCCCCACCTCTGTTCACACTCAGCCCCCCTCTCCCACCTGTGTCTACACTCAGCCCCCCTCCCCAACCTGTGTCCACACTCAGCCCTCCACGGCCCCCTCCCCTCACTCTTCTACCACTGAGCTAGTGTTTGTGTTTGCTATTTTGTGGGTTCTTCCTTTTTCCACCCCTTTCCCACTCCTTCAACCCCTGAACATTAGGAGACAAAAGAGAGGGGAAAGGGGGCAACCTTACCCTTAAACTACTTTCTGCATCAAGTTCCTTGGGGCCAAGTTTGATATTCGCTGTCAGGATATCTAACTTCTTGTTGTTTCTTCTTTGTGCACGACTACTTAACAAACCATAACCAACAACCAACCAACAACCCAAACCCATTTCAAGAGGCCCTAGTATTTATATAACTTCTGAGAAGTCCCCAGAATCCCAAATGTCACACAATATCAGAAACTATCTGCAGCTGGCAAAATCACACCTCTGCTAGAGCATGAGGCAAATCATAGTCAGCTGCTGTGGACAATCTGAAGCAGCCCCATATCCCCACACCTGGGATTAAAACAAAAAAATATTTCTATTTCTGTGTTTTTTAAAGAAACCAAAATTCTCACTACACTTCCATCCCAGCAGTCTTGCTTCTGAGCCTTTTCTGGGACCCACCCCAATCTCTGAGAATGGGTACATCAGCCTGTCACTCCAAGCCCTGGGCATATGGCTAAAAGATGGACATGGGAGGCTGTTCTCAGAAGTCTGCAGAAATGGAGACGATGTATTGAGACAGCAAGTGATTTCCCCAGTCCAATGCACCTTTGGCATTTTTAACTTCAAGCAGCAGCAGTACCTAGGAAGCTTTTCTAGGGCAGCTGAGGGCCAGCAGCATCTGGTGACTGACGGCAGGAGTGGTCAGAGTGACTCACTGTGTGAGAGAGGATGGGGGTTAATCCTAGCAGATTGTACACTAAAAGTAGTCTAACCTCCTGCTCACAGGGCTTCCTCGTCCTCTGGACAGTCTTTGGAGCCTTCCCAAAACATTCCTGCCCTTGGTTCCTATGTTGCCTTCATGTGTAACTCCAGCTGAGAAGAAGGGGAAGAGCCGCTTCTCACTCTGCCCTCCCTACCTTTCCCCTTGAACTAGGGCCAGAGCTCTTGGGAATGAGATGTTTATCTGAGAAGAGGCTAAAGGTCAGATGAAGAGAGGACTGCCCGCCCTCTCCAGAAAAAGCTCTTAGAGGAGCTAGGCCAATGTGCAGGCTGAGTAATTACAGGCGAACTATGGTGAGCCTCTTGCCCTGCTCACCTTCCACTAAAATGTGCAGTGCAGCATGGTGGTGAAATGTGCTTATTAATTTCACTCTCTGACCCCTGCTCCACTGCCTTGAGCTCGGTGTTAGAGGAAAATGATAGGGATAGATTGTGCCCCTGTCAGGCTTCTAGAGAGCAAAGCTATCAAAGGCCATCTGCCACCCACAGCCAAGCAGTCTGCATGACCCCAAAGGTGCAGCCAGAATGCTACAGATACTGACGGGACAGAGAACAGCAGGAAGCTGTGAGACCCAGGCCCGGGGCCTGAGCCTCCAGGGCCCCTGGACGGTCCTCGGCAGATCAGGGGCTCCCGGGCAGGCCTGATACACAGAGTGCCACCTCAGACCCAATTCATCAAAACACACTTCAGCTTCTCAGGTCAGGAGTATTTTTATTAGCTTCCCCAAGAGTTTTATGGCACAAAGCCATACCTAATGATTCTATTTTATGGAAAGTTAGACATTCCAACTGGGCTTTGAAGACAGGAGGCCGGCCAGCCGCAAATCTTTGTCAACAAGGGCCCTCTCCATCTCTTCACAAGCATCTCAATGAAGGGAAGGAGAGTTGTTTTTTGTTTTTTTTTTCTTTCCCCCATGGATTCCTCTTTCTGAAGTAAGGATCTGATGCAGACTCACCAAAGAGGTTCTCAATGGGGGCTGATTTTACTCAGCTACCCATCCCAGGGAACATCTCACAACATCTTCATCTCAGCTAAGCAGAGGCCATAGAAGCTGCTGCACACAGCTTATGATGCACACGATGGTCCCGTGACAAAGGATTACCTGATTATTGGCTCTGACTTTGAGAAGCCCTGACTTAGATTTCCTGTCCACACACTAAGCTAGCCACTGTACAAATTTCCTGCTGGATATGGGCAAGAACAACACACTCAGAACACTTATGGGACAATACAAGACAACTCCCAGAATCTTTCCTAAATCCTCTTCATGAAGCATCAAAACTAGAGGTGACTTGGAAATCCATGACTCTAATTAAAGATGAAAAGTGACCACCACAGATGTCAAAAGCTGTCACACATTCCCACATCCCATGGCCTCAGCAGGTCCCCTGACTCCCACTCCTAACCACTCCTTGGCCATGACTTTTCTCTTCTGGTCACCCTAAGTTCTGAGAGGGAAGATGCAGGGTTTCCACACAGACAAGCTAGTATTGTGTCTTACCACATCGTATCCTGTTGGGGCTCGGTTCCGGGAGGCCACCACCCCGACTCCTGTGATGGGGTCCATTGGTGTCTCTGGCAAGGCTTCTGAGAGCTCTTTGACTTCAGGCATGGTGGCTTGGTCCTGGTTTGGAAAAGGAAATGGAGAGCAAACAATTCAAACTCAGTGTGCAATGTGAGTAAGCAATGTCTCAAGTAGACTGAGAATCCTGGGGCAGCCATCTTCAGTGAGCTCTACATGCCTTACCTGGCCTTATCTGACCCTGAACTCAGATCAAGAATTCAACCACCACACCTCAAGCTGTTAGTGTGGAATGCTGAGGGCTCATATCAGGAGGTAATTTCCACTCAAACACAAAAGCACATTATCACATATTCCAGGCTGGCCTTCAACTCCTGTCTTCCTGCCTCTACTTCCCTCCCGAGTGCTCACATTACAGGTGTGTACACTTAGTTTTAAGTGGTACTAGGGATGGAACCCTTTAGGCAGGCTAGACAAGCATGCTACGCACTGAGTAAGCTGCCTGGCCCGCCCCACATTATTCTTAACTCTACTCCCAACTACCTGATTTCTGACCAAGGACCAATACTGGACAAGCCACCCCTGGTAAAGTCTGTCCCTCACACAGTGCTCCTTATGGAGCTAGGATTCCAAACCACAGCTAAACATTCTGCAGACAGAGAATTCAGTGATCTCCAAAACTAGAGAAGACATCTGGGCACAGGCACAGGAGGTAAATGCAGCTCCAGACTCCACACTTACAAGTTAGTGGCTGAACAAGAAATTATACTGGTGCTGGAGAGATGGTTCAGCAGTTAAGATCACTGACTGCTCTTCCAGAGGTCCTGAGTTCAAATCCCAGCAACTACATGGTAGCTCACAACCATCTGTAATGGGATCTGGTGCCCCTCTTCAGGTGTGTTTGAAGAGAGTGACAGTGTACTCAAATATATGAAAGAAATAAATCTTTAAAAAAAAAAAGAAAGAAAGAAATTAAACCTTAGGGAGCCCCAGCTTTCTATCAACTGTAAAATGAGGTCTTGAC
Source organism: Tokudaia tokunoshimensis (assembly GCA_036184795.1). Lineage (NCBI taxonomy): Eukaryota > Metazoa > Chordata > Mammalia > Rodentia > Muridae > Tokudaia > Tokudaia tokunoshimensis. Next base: position 7,262,342 of record BTHU01000004.1, read on the forward strand.
CCATTCGGGGGCTGTTGTGAAAACAGAGAGAGAATATAAAAGAGGGGCCCAGAGAGGCACACAGTAGGCACTCAGAAAACAGCAGGTGGACTGGAGGGCTTAAGGGCACATGGTTCTTAAGGGCACTCAGGCTTGAGCCAGAAGGGAGGCAGGCACCATGCATTAGAGGTCTGGCCCATTTCTTTGTCTAGTTTAACCCCCAGGTCAAGTGGCACTTACTCAAAGCTAAGCACTAACAGTGATCCTAACTCTCACTGGTCACTTGGATGAAAAGACGATGTGGAATTAATATTTTGCTGCTTGCTGCCTCTGCCCAGGACCAGAGGAGGAGGCTGACTGAATACGGAGGGCAGTGGGCCTGGCTGCCTGAGTGGCTGTGCACCAGAATCCAAATAAAAACCTCCACACCTGACATAGAGCACTTTTACTGGGCAAGCAGTGGGAAAGAACAAACTAAGTTCCACCTCATCCTGCAGCAGTTAAACCCTGCCGGCGACGCTCTCAAAGCTAGCTACAGCTTCTAAAGCAAACATCCTGTCTGAAGAGGCAGCGGGAGGCACCTTCTTGCTCCTCAGCCTCTTATCAAAAAGTGCTGGGCACTCAGGATGTCTGCTGCCTACCTCACAGGAACCATCAAGACGTTATATGCAGGTCGCCCGTTTAGTCAGCGGAACCCACAGAGCACACTGGAAACAGACTTGGTCCCTGTCAGGGCTTGGCAGTATCTGGCACCTTGCCCCTTAGCCAAGTTATTATAGAGTTATATTTGCTTCTACCAAAAATAAGTGTACAACTGCCAGGGGCAGGAGATGGAGACCCGGCTGCACCTCTCTATCCTTGCCTAGTTTGGATTTTCATTTTCTAGGCAGCTTTTATCTACGACAGCTCAGTGCTTAGTGTTCTGGCACCCAGTAGGTATTGAGGAAATATTTATCAGGTGACTCCACACGTGTGACCCCAATATGGGTTTAGGGTTAAATATCTGCACCTGCCCAATTCAGAGCAAATCTCTAAACAAAATGGCTCTGTCCCTGAAAAATCCTGTATTGGGGCGGACACATAAAAATCACACGGCTGCAGTTTGCAAAAATATTGGTACCTGATGTCTGTTACCAAAGATGCTTTGCAATTAACAACTCATTAGCAGAATGTACGAATCCTGCCAGTGTTAAATATCATGCTGTGAATTTAATAAAGAACATGTGAAGCAAAAAAAAATTTTTTTTTAAAAAATCCTACTGCCTTTACTGTGAAAGAGAAAGAGGGATGGGGAGTAAAGAGGAGAAAAAGAAATGAAGGAAGGAGAAGAAGGGATGGAGGGAGACAGAAAAAAGTGAAGTTGTGAGCACACACAAGGAATATCTCATTTGCTGGGAGATCCATGTTCCCCAATAGCAATGCACTCCACGAGGCATAATGACAACGGTTCTCTTGCTTGCTGTCAATTGCAAGAGGGTGAGTATGCTTGCAGAGGGAAGATACTGCTCCCATAATGCACCCCGGGAGGCATGCAGCAGCAGCTTCCAAAGATGGCTGCGGGCAGCCTCCAGCTGAAGCAGACAAAGCGCCGGCCCTCTGAGCTCAGGAGCCCAGCTTACCCAGCCCACTACAGGTCTGGCTCAGCCGGCACAGTCATCTCCACGCTCGCCCCGCCTCTCTCCCTTGGTTGCCCGGTTGTTGTGCCCTGGGGATCAAGGCAGCCTTTGTGCCTCGGAGACAAATGGCTGTTCCAGGGGCTGCGGCCCACTTGGCGGTGGGGCATGGCCGCCACCAGCCAAGGAGCCTCTTAATGAGAAACGCCCAAGATATCCATGGCAGAGGCCATCGCTCAAAGTGGCTTGCCCTGAATTACATATTTTCTGACTGCAAATTACTTTTTACAGCGTCTCTACAGTCACTTCAATTGACCTTCCTAACAAAAGGCCATTTATTAACTTGCACTCCGTGTTTCCTCAGGCTGCCTGCAGCCTCCAGCCAGAAGGGAAAGCAAGGGCCAGAACAGGAGGACCCTGTAGCCCATGGTCCTGAGCCAGGCCTCTGCCAGGAAGAAGAGGGGCCATGAATGTGAGCCCAACAGAGGGCCAGAAGGGGGGAGCGAGGGAGCTTGTGTCAAGACCAGCCAGGCAGGAGGTGACTACCTATAAAACACAAAAGGCCTTCCTGCAACAACTCTTGGTTCCATCATAGTGGCTCCACGCCCACGTTTGTACAGAACTCTGCACATCCAGAGGACCTTCTCAGGTTCCTTATCAGCTTGCCTCAGAGCTGGAGGGTCCCCAACAAGCTACCCTTATTTTCCTTAAGCAGACACTGAGGCTTGGTCGCAGACACCCAGAGGCTGGTGGCTGACAGCAGGCAGGGGATCCTCCTCAGTCTAGTCGGTTCACTGTTCTACTGCACACAAAGACCAACATCTTGCCCAAATGGGAACGCGGGTTCAACACTAATTATATTTTAAAATGCCAGAGCGCTTTTTTCCTCTGGCCATAGCTCAATAAGTAAAGCAAAGGGGAGAAACGTACAGAAAGATAAAAGTAACCTGGGATTAATTTTCCTCACACCTCAGTTTCGAGATTCAACATTCCCCTCATAAATAATTTACAACAATAAAAATGAGCTAAGGCCATGTTTGTGTAGGACAGAGGTAAATTCAGGCCTAATGAGGGAGCTCTGAGCTCGGCACAGGAGGGAATGGGCTGATCTACGGCCTGGCATGTGCAGGATCCACAGCACACAGGGGCTCCATTACCGAGCGCAGGTAGCCAAGTATCGGGGCCAACCAACCTAGAGGAAGGGAGCAGAGAGGCAGCCCTGTACCCTCCAGCTGTGGCCACAGGAAGTGTCCACAGGGAAAGCCAGAGTGGCATCCCTATTTGGGTGACTGGATGGCACATACTGAGCCAATCTGAAACCAGTGGATTCTCAACACAGGCCAGGCAAGGAAGGAAGAAGGTATGGGGCACTTGGGAGTCACATCTGCTCTTGGCCATGGTAACAGTGACCTTGAGCTGTTCTCTTAAGGTAACCTTCCAGATGTCAGTCCCCAGTGACCGTTCCTGAGTGGGCATGTGGCCTCTGCCAGATCATTCCCAGGCTGAGGGCTGCAGAGCCCTGCACCAGGCATCTGGTCATGTGTCTCTCTGAGAGATTCCTCCTCAAAACAAGAGAGTTAAGCAAGAGTGTGGGCATGCATTGCAAACCATGTCGTGAGTTGGGTCTTTGTGTGTGTGTGGGGGGGGGTCTTTTCCCCTCCTCTCCCCTCCCCTCCCCTCCACAACACACCACATGCATCTGCAATGGAGGGCCAGAAGGAGGTCTGGTTCCCTACAGCACAGCACCTCAATAACACTGTCATGCCAGGCTCCCAGAGAAGTGAACTTCATAGTTTAACTATGAAACCCCTTCACAGTGTGGCGGGCAGACAGCACACTGCTCCCTTGTAGCTGATCAAAGAATTACCACAACCATGCACTTAATCCCTAAAAGTCAGCAGTTCTGGGCTTAACTGTCGCTGCTCATTGTTTCAGAATCAAAGGCTGCCTCGGCCCAGCCTGGAGAAAGCGAAGCTTCTGTAGCATAAGAAGACTCGGGGGAACTTTGATATCATCTCTGTTTAATTTCCACGGCCTTAGTGAGCCTGGGGTTTATCTCGTTTTATCAGCTCCAGAACTGAAATCAAAACCCAGCTAACACCACGAAGTCCCTCCACAGAGACCCTACTGGGGTGGGGAGTGGGCCAGGGAGTTTAAAGTGCTTTCCAGAGCAAGGACTGCAGGGGGCAGGAGCTGCTGCCTTCAGGGAAGACCCCCCCCCCCCCCCCCCGCAGAAAGCATGGGCAAGGCTGACTCAGAGGCAGTGCCATCACTGTCCACCAGGGCTAAAGGGGTGATCACACATCTTCTGAAAAGAGTCATTTCAAAGTGCCAAGGGGGGAGGGGATTGCAGGTTAAACTGGCCCACTATAATTGAAATAACAAAACCAGTGGGTTAATTGAGTCCCTACAGAAGGATGAACTGTTCAGTTTGCTTGAGGTCCAAGCTCAAGGGCACCAAAGACACAAACTGCCCATACCCTGCTGCTTGTGAGGCAGGAAAGGAAAGGGAGACACAGAGGCAGACCCTCCCCCTGAGAAGCTGCTGCTCCTTGGACAGGGAGGACTCTGTACCTCTTTCCCAGTGGCTCCATGCTCAGTCTGGAACCTCCCAAGGACTAGCACTGTTCTGTAGACAAGAGACAAAAGGCACAGACATTTTCTTCAACACGCCATACTGCACAGAACACAAAGGTACAGCGCCTACCTCATCTGGAGGCTTCAAGCTGCAACCAGGTGCTGTGAGGCACCCAGGAGAGTGTGTGCAGCCAGCAACCAGGCTGCCTGGGAGAGATTGCACAGCTGGAAGGCATCTGCTGTAGAACCTCAGGAGAGGGCCTGGTCCACCTGCACCTGGGTGTGTGCACCGCTAAGTTGGTGGTGACCCATCAGAAGTGAAATCCCTGGGGCAATCGCCATTGAATAGGCAGGCAGGTGGCGGCCGGCCACTAACTATTGGGAGGGTTGTTCTGATACCAGGGAACGATAGCAAACATTTTTCTAAGCTCTCCTAGGTCACAGAGAATTTTTCAGCTGGGAAACAATGGTAAGCACTTCCCTTTCCCCCAGTAAAGGTCTAGGTTTTTCCTAAAGGAAGGGTCTGGTGTACAAATGCATCAAATGCAACCAGAACTTTCTCACTTAGATTAATCATTTGAGGACCATAAATACTTCCCATAAAGCACACAGGGCAGGCTCTCTCTAAAAACAAATGTAGGATGGAGCTTCCAGCACTGCCCAAAGCTGCCCAGAGAAACCCAGCTCTGCCCAAGTCCTGGAACACAGCTGGAAGGTAGAGTCCGCCAGAATACAGGCTAACCTCATTCTGCCTTAACTATGATCGCAGCAAATAAGAGTTGATCCCTGCCCATTCCTGTCAGGTCTAACCTGATCTACCACACTGGAAGACCCTGACAGAAGGAAAATGTCCAGAAAACAAAATCATCCCAGGAGGTCACAAGAGCAAAGGTCCTTTTATGCTTGGTGCTATAGTATAATTAAGTCATACATTGTCCTGATGGCCAGTGTCAGAGTATAGATGCCGTGTTACCTCAGCGTCAGGCTAATGGGCTCCTACATTCCATATCTTCTTTGGCTTTCCCATCTTGAGTGTTTCTCTAGTACACTCATCAATCCAACCAGCCCATCTGACAGCTAACAGATCCCACAAGGGCCTTCAAGTTCTCTCCTAAAACTCAGGGGCGTATCTGGTACTTTGCTGGCTGACTTTCCGTACATATCCCACTGGGTCTGCCAACTTGGCTCACCTCAACACATCCTCACACATTCCCTCCCTAACAGGGCTGTACATCTGTGGACAGCCAGGATGAGAGGAATGTTCTCCTGCATTTGGGATAGAGGAATGTCTTATGGGAAGCTGCTAAAACCGACATCCCTGAGCCCCATACTAGAAACAGACTCCTGGGGGCTGCCAGGGACTGGAGCAAGGAGCCCAAGAACCTCCATTCTCAGAGGGTTCCTGCTGATGCTAAAACTGCTGGTCACGACCTACAATTCAAGAGCCCAAACGCTGGTCTTTATTATGTTTGATAAGCAAACAATGAATAAATGAAATGAACTTGAAGGTGACCTTCCATTGAGAAGAATCTCAGAATGAGTTCCCTGTCCTCTGCCTCCTGATCACAGGTCAGCTTCTCTCCCAGAGACACCTACCCCATCATTCAACATGCCAGGCACTTCTCGAATTTTCCCAAACCTTCTCCAACTGCCCGTGCAGACAAATGCCATCACCCAGAGCTCTAATATTGTCTTAGTCAGGGTTTCTATTCCTGGACAAAACATCATGACCAAGAAGCAAGTTGGGGAGGAAAGGGTTTCTACAGCTTACATTTCCACATTGTTGTTCATCACTAAAGGAAGTCAGGACTGGAACTCAAGCAGGTCAGGAAGCAGGAGCTGATGCAGAGGCCATGGAGGGATGCTGCTTACTGGCTTGCCTCCCCTGGTTTGCTCAGCTTGCTTTCTTATAGAACCCAAGACCACCAGCCCAGAGGTGGCACCACCCACAAGGGCCCCTCCCGCCTTGATCACTAATTGAGAAATTGCCTTACAGCTGGATCTTATGGAGGCATTTCCTCAACTGAAGCTCCTTTCTCTGTGATAACTCCAGCCTGTGTCAAGTTGACACATAAAACCAGCCAGTACAAATATTCTTAGCACATGGTCTTAGCATGCACATATGCTCGAGTACACAAGCGTGAATGAAGATGAGTGCACACAGCCTTGCTCCTCCGGCTATACACTTTCCTCACATTGTTCAAAAGCACGATATGTACACATGCTGATAGTCGGTGCTCAATACATGGTCTGCGTATCGATAAAGAGTGAATGAATGAAGTTCTTGCCCTCTCAAATACTGCCCAAATCTCGGTGGGTTGAGCATTACGCTACAGAAGCATCAGTGACAGCAAGCCTACCTGGCCCTTCTCATGGGACCCCCAGCAGGGTCACTGAGGTCCTGGAAGGACAAACTGAACTCCACAAGTACCCATGTGTGGAGGGGAGGAGGCTCTGCAGTCCTTGGCAAAGTCTGGATCTCGATGCAGTGGTGATGTATGAAGGCCTGGAAGGGGCTCAGAGCGTCCCAGTTGGCTGCAAGGAGAATGTCCTGAGGAGCTTGTCCCTCTACAAACAGCAGCCCTACCCCAGTACCGGGTCTGGGCTGAAACTGATGCAGTGCAGACTGGGAGAAATGCTGAGCAGCAGCCGAAAGGTGTGAATCCAGGCTACAGGGAGTATCCCCGAGGCAAGGGGCTGCAAATGAGGAGACACCTCCTTCAGGGGGAAGAACTGGCCTCCTAGAGACAGTGGGGATGGTCTGAGTCTTGCTGATGTCACAAAGGCATGATGATATGACCAAGCATGGACTTCTGGGGGTCACAGCAAGCAATAGATGGGCTATAAAAGTTTATGAAATGCCCAAACAAACAAACAAATCTAACTAAACTACATTAAAAAAAAGAATGGCACTGCTGCCCATCCCTCAGACTAAGCAGGTATGCTTAGGCCAAGAAGGGAAGCCAGTGGTCCAAAGCAGGGTGTACGAAGACTTCGTTTCTATGTTTCTACCACCTACATGGCTTCCATCAAGCCTCCCAGGCCTCCTATGTTATTATCTAGCGTAGGAATGGCCAGCAGACAACAGAGCATCGTGAGATGGGGAAGGCATGGCTCTGGAGTCAGACCAGAATGCCAATCGAAGCTCAGACACTCACAGTCGTGCAGCTCGACACACATTGATCAACCCAGGCCTGAGTTTTCACCAACAGAAGCAGGAGTATTTGGTATATTTTGTCTATTGGATTACAAGGTGCATAAAGCATCTAGAACTGCATCAGAGAACACACTCTATAGAGTAAAAAGGCAACTTGAAGAATGAAGGAAGTTATTTGCCAACCATATCCACTCACAATATGTGACGAGGAGTTATATCCAAATCTATAAAGAGCTACAGCTAAACAAGAGTCAACATACTCATTTTCAGTGGCTAAATCACTAGAACAAACATTTCTCCAAGGCTGAGAGATGCACAAACCTCGTGCAGCACAGAACGCGCTCAACTAGGAAGTCCCTGGGAAATGCCGGTTAAAACCCAAACCACGGTGAAGTTTCTTACTGAAGCGTCCCAACCTGCTGGATACCTCCAAGAAGAAAAGCAAGAACCCAGAGGGTAACAGACATTGGGGGAATGTGGAGAAATCAGAAGCTTTTTTATCGGTGGGAATGTACACGGTAGCCATTGCTTTATGGGGGAAAGTATGCTAATTCCCCTGAGGATTAAAAATAACCTTTCCATATTCCATTTCCATTTCTAACTCTATCTCCTGAAGAATTGAACAAAGAACTGTCAGAACAGCCTCATTCAATGGCCAAAATATGATAAATGGCTAAGTGAAATACAGTCAATACGTCCAATCACGCATCAGTCAGCCTTCAAAAGGAAGGAAAATCTGACCCATACTATAACATGGTGAACCGTGAGGATATTGTGCTAAGTAAAATAAGTCAGTCAGAAAAAGTTACACATCCTAGGATTCTGGCTCCATAGGCTCCCTGCATGGTCACACCCAGGGAGAGAGAAAATTGAGTGGAGGTTGCCGGGGGCCCTAAGAAAGGGACTTGTTTAATGATTTCAACTTTGAGAACCAAAAAAGGTCTGGAGATTAGGACTGGAGAGATGATTCAGCTTTGAAAACACAAGAGGACCTGATTTTAGTCCCCAGAGTCTATGTCAAAAAGCCAGACAGAGGTGAGTGGTGTCGCTGGGGAGATGGCTCATCTGTAAAGGGCACTGGCGCTCCTCCAAAGGATCTAGGTTCAGTTCCAAGCACCCACACAGTGACTCACAGCCATCTGTGATCCCAGTTCCAGGGGATCTGGTGGGTTCCATCTTCTGGGGGTGCACACAGAACACTGACATACATGCAAGCAAAACATTCATACACATAAGATACAATAAAGTTATATACTTATATAAATATATAAATAAAAACCAAGAAATGGTAACACACACTGTAGTCCCAGTACTGAGGAGACAGAGACAGGCGGCTTTCTGGGCCACCCTGGCCATGCTAGCCTAATCATCACGGATCCAAACCAATGAGAAAACCTGCTTCAAAAACGAGGTGGATGGTTCCGAGGAACAGCACCCAAGGTTGACCTCTGGCTTCCACACACATGCTGATACACACAAACACATGAGAGAACAGCTCTACAGAGTAGCTGCAAAACAGTGTGACTAAGCCGTCACTGATCTGTTAACACTGGATACATTGGTAAAGTTTATGTTGTACACATGTAATACTTTTCTAAAAGCATCTAGAACTGTGGGTCTCAAATTTCAGCAGGCATAGAACACCCTAAATGTGCTTATTAAGCACACAGGTTCCAGAGTCCCTTTCCTAGAGATTTTGCCTCAGTGAATTCTGGGGATGGAGCTTTGGAATCTACATTTTCTTAAACTCCTCAGGCTCATTGGGCCCATTAAGAACTCGTGTTATAGAGCTGAAGAAATGGCTCCGTGGTTAAGGCTGCACTTACAGAGGACCCAAGTTTAGTTTCCAGCACCTGCATTGGGTGGCTCACAACCACCTGTAACTCCAGTTCCAGGGCTCCAACACCCTCTTCTGGCCTTAAAGAGTACTTGCAGTCATGTGCATAAGCCTACACACACACACACACACACACACACACACACACACAAACACACACTTAAAAAATAAATCTTAAAACAAACTCATGTATGGGCCAAGAAAAGGGCTCAGTAAATAAAGGCACTTACCACTAAGCCTGACAGCCCGAGTTTGACCCCTGGGATCTACATGGTGGAAGGAGAGAACCAACTCCTACAAGTTGTCCTCTGACCTCGACACACATGTAACCCTCTCCCCACTATCACACACAAAGATGATTTTTAAAAAGAATCATGTACGGGGCGGTGGTGGCGCACGCCTTTAATCCCAGCACTTGGGAGGCAGAGGCAGGCGGATTTCTGAGTTCGAGGCCAGCCTGGTCTACAGAGTGAGTTCCAGGACAGCCAGAACTATACAGAGAAACCCTGTCTCGAAAAACCAAAAAAAAAAAAAGAAAGAAAGAATCATGTAGTTCTCTACTTTAATGACTATACTGGTACTCTTTTGAACATTCTGTCCTGATCAGTATCTAGTTGGGGTTTTTTTGTTTTGTTTTGTTTTAATTTTTAAAAGAGTGGATGTGGCATGTGCACACATCTGTATCTACAGATAAAAAGAACACAGGAATATAAAAAGAACACAGGAATATATTATTAAAAAAAAAAAAAAGACATCCCAGCTAGAAGGCCAACTAGAGGGCCCTCCTTCCTCAAGGATGCTGAGCCGCTGAGCTCCTGTGGGTGGCCCTGGGATCTGGGCCCATGGGGCTCTCATGTTTCTGCCAGGACAAGCTTAGCATCTTGCCAGGAGTGTGTCAACTAAACCAAACACATGCCCATAGGATGTCCCCAATGAGGGAGTAATGTCATACACACCCTGCTGGGGGCTCTACGGCCTAGGCAGCTGGAGCAGGAGACTGACTCACTCAAACCCCAGCTCTGCAGACAGCACTGAGAAACCACAATTCCCTGGGGCTACAGAGGAAGTGAGGCCAGAGAGAGCCCCAGGGCCAGCAGAAGAGACCAGAGAGGAAGCAGTTTACTACAGGCACCCTACCGCTCCGTATCCCCAACTGGCAGAGAAGGTTCCCAACATCCGCAGCCAGTAACCAGCGTCCTCAGCCCAACCACATCCAGTTATGCAGTCATTTGTCATCTCCCTTGTGCCAACCATACTCCACACCTCCCATACTCAACCCCAGCACCATCATTATGTGGCTGTGTGGTGAGGCTTTTGCTCTTTGGACTCGAAGCACGGGACACTTCTAACCGGCCATAGTAGAGGGACTCAAGCCACTGGCTTCTGATTCCCATGAAGCAAATCTGCCATGAAACGAACAGAAATTCAATGCTGGGATAGTCCCGTATGCCTTAAGCCCTGAGAGGCTTCCAGCCACTCTTTCCACATGGCCTGTGGTCTTGTAACACACACAAACTCAAGATATTCCTGAATCATTTCTCTGATGGGGCCTGACCCCAGCAACAAGTCATGTAAGCATTAGGCCTGCTGAGTGCCGGATCCCACTTAATTTCCATGAGGCCCTCTGCCTCTGGAAGGATCAAGGGCCTTCCTGATTGATGATCCTTATGGCAAAAGTATTATTTGTAAGCTACTTTTACAATTAAGAAAATGGGGAGTCAAGAAAGGGATGGTGCTTCATTAGAGTCACCTGAGGTCTAAAGTGTGTGATAGAACTCAACCCAAGTCCTCAAAATCAAGCCATGTTTATTATAGCATTGCTTTCGACTGCCCCAGAAGGCCTTTCTTATGCCTACAAATAGGCATTCAAAAACAAACTAAATAAGCAAACTTCTTCACCCAATGCCTAACAGTAATTGCTGACCGGACTGGGAATGCAGCTCAATGGTAGAGTTCACCCACACGCACAGGTTTCATGTTGAGCCCTAAGAAGAACCGCTTTTACTGATAAACTCACCACACTAAGGCGGACACTATGTTAAAGTCTCCTGCAACACTTCATTTATATCCCACCATGACCCCTCTATGTTAGATATCTTCAGCCTACATGCCAAGAAATGGTGGACTCAGAAGACTTCATTTATTTCACCAACAGCCCATTGTTGAGGAGAAAAGCCAGACATGGGCCAGGGTTTCATTCTTAAACTCTTTGCACTTAACTTTGGTGAAATATTCTAGAGTGGTCTAGCTCCACCAATATAGGCACGGCAAAGGTCTTTAGCCTATATCAGGGACACAAAGACCAGAAGAAGGAATGGGTGATGTAAACAAGAAAGGGTGATTTTATAGTCAATGAACCAGCTGTCGCTCTAACAGTCGACCTCCGTGAGTCTTGGTGCCTGGGTCCCTGTAGAAGCCGTAATTCTCAGAGAGACCCCCGTTAAATATGAGTGTGACACACGTTCTCAAAGCACCTCCAAGCGATTTCCCAGCTGGCAAGAAAGATGCCACCATCTCTGGTAATTAACCTCTTGCCTGATCGGAGTTTTTCAGTTAGTATAGGTTTCTACAGGGCTTATTTTCTAACTTTTCCAAGGCAGATAATAAGATTCGCCAGCCCTGTTAACGGGAGATAGGATCCAGCCAGCTGTCGGGAAACAGAGATTACCCCAACAAGGCATCACCAGAGACAAAGGCCCTGAAAGAGGAGCCTTGCCTGCTGTCTGCCAATGTGGCTGAAATCCAGGCGCTCTGGGTCTCCCTGGGGGCAGGGAGTAGGGGCTATGGCCATTTGCCTTGGGCCTGCCTTGTCTTGCTGAACAGGTCATTGGGGTCAGGGGACAGAAGAGACAGGCTGATAATTTAGGGACAGCTGTGTGCTAAAGACAAAGGAAACAAAGATGCTCCTGGGTCTACCTTATTTTCACTCTGTCTCTGAGGATGTGGTCCCCGGTGCTGTGCTAAGCAGCTCCTTGGGCCTCACATGCCCTGGCTTGAGTCATTGCAAGGGGAGGCTCATCAACATGCCCACCACGCTTCCTGGATGGCTGGTCACCTTGCAGACAGGTGCCCTACAGTTCGGGTGCCCCCAGGTAATGATGTCTGAGGGTCAGGTGCGCGCTCATCCGCGCCCACGTGACAGCTGAGGGCTGGACCCCAGGCCAGGCGAGTCAAGGGAACTGTCCCTAGCGTGTGCCCCGGTGGAGATCGTCGCCCCTCACCTGGCTCCACCCTCGGAGCGCTGCTGCCACTCGAGTCCCCAGCTCGCTCCAGCCGCAAGGCCGAGCCGGAGCCCCGAGAGCCTGCGGCACCGCGGCGGCGGAGGCCGCCCTCCCAGGGCCTGTCCCCACGCGGGGCCGCGCGAGCCGCCCGCAGGCCTGGGCCCGGCCGGCTCCTCCCGTGCCCGCCCGCCCCCGTCCGTCTTCCCGCGCGGGCCTCACTTAACTGTTCCCCGCTGGGGCGGCGGCGGCTGCGGCGGCGGCGGGTCCCGGCTCCGTCTCACGCAGAAGCAGCTTCTCATCGCCCGGGCGGCGCGGGAGGAGCCGGGCCCGGGGCCCAGGCGGCTGCAGCCGGCGCCGCAGCTCGAGCGCAGCCTCCCCGGGAGCGGCGGCGGCGAGGGGCGGGGCGCGGCCTGGCGGCGGCGGCGACGGCAACAGCAGCGGCTCGGGCCGGGGCCGGGGCGGGAGGGGCGCGCAGCCTGCGGCGGAGCCCGAGAGCGCACCGCCCTGTGGCCCCCGGCGCCCTCGGTCCCCGCCCCCAGTCGGCCTCCGCTAGGCTCTGCTAGGCCTCGCCTTCCCCCTCGACCACCGCTCAGCTCGGAAGTAGGTCCCTGAAAGACGCTCCGACACCCCAGGCCTGCAGGCCCGAAGTGGTCCTTTGCAGAGCCGCCTTCCCACCTGTCCCTTGTAGACTTGACTGCACCCCGGGGCGATCCTCTCTGCTCTACCCACTACCCGGCTGACCTAATGAGGTGCAGCCGGGCCTCAGACTGACCCCACTCTCAGAGCAGGTCTCAGCTTGCCCCTCTTGCTGCGCAAATGATTTACCCACAGAGGCCTGGGGGCAAGCCTTGAGGCGGCATCTAGAGTAGGATGCCTGCCCCTTCAGTGCCTGGGGAAAGGTACAGAAGTCAGGAAGAAATGGAGCAGGACCCTCAGGCTGTAAGAAAAGGAGGCAGCAGCAAGCAGCCTTTGATCCTTGAACCACCTGCCCCAACACAGCCCGGCCTGCCGCCCTGGAGGAGACATAAACTGGATATTTAAAGCAGAGGCTCACACAGTAGCTGGCTTGGATTTGCTCCTGCATCAGGACTCATAGTCACACATTCCATGCGTTTCCAAAATAGCCAGATCCTGAAGCAAAGGGTGCTAAGCAGGCTGTCGAGGAAAAGATCCCGTGGGGACAATTCTCAAATGTGTGCATACAATCCAGGTATTTGTGTCACTCAGAAGCACCACTGATCCAAATGGGTTTGTAACAAGTCCAAACACACCATAAGGAAACAGACGATCTGTGTTTTTAAACTGGTACAGAGCCCAGCGTTGTGGTGCTTGATTTAATTCCAACCCTCGGGATGCAGAGGCAGGCAGATTTCTGTGAGTTCAACGCCAGCCTGGTCTACATAGTGAGTTTCAGGACAGTCACAGAGGGATTTGAAGTGAGACCCTGTCTCCAACAAAAACTTGCTACAGGCAAAAGAAAAAAAAATAATGTATTTCCAGATTTATCATAACTCTGATATCAAGATCTATCAGAGATAACACCAAAAAGAACTCAAGTACAGAGCTTTATCCCTAAAGACCTGAATGTATATACTTTTATAAAGGATGTCTGCTGTCTAACAAAGTAAGAAAGTGCTGTGTGACACCCATCTATCCACCTTTGGGAGACTTTAGGGACACCTCCGGGAAGTCCCATAGTAAAACAAAACAAAAACCTGGCTCATCTGTTTAGTCAGCCATTTCCAGAATCATTTGGACCAAGACCACATTCCCCAAAGCCCATCAATTAACCACCTACTATGAGAATCACCGCCATATCTGACATACATCATACATACATACATACATAGCTGTTGCCCTATTAAATAAAATTGTAGCATTTTCTGATCCACTTGGCCACAAAACCAGCTCAGACTCTAAAACAGTGGTTCAGTTAGGTAGAGTTGGGTTAGCAACAGCGGTAATATGACCTAGCAGAGACAGCCAGGCCTCAGCCTCGGCTCTTGTCAGCAGGAGGGACCCTGAGGAACATCAGATCAGCAAAGACACGAGTCCCACAAGCGTTGCTCAGCTAGCTGTCCCAGCAAGCCAAGCTCTGTCACTCCGTGGAGTCCTATTTGTTCCCTCCAGACATCACGTATCCCTTACCTCAGCATGTGTCTTGCTTCAGCACGTGCATCCAATCAGCCCGAGTCCTCAGAATGGGCAACAAACTGCAGCACACCACCAGAGGGTTTTTTTTTTGGTGTGTTTCTCTCTATGGAGTCCTGACCAATGCAGCTCAACTACGCAATGTAAGGCAGACCAATACATGTGTGTTGTTAGCAAAGAATCCTTCATCACGTGTCCTTTCATGTGCTTGCTTTAGAAGAACAGCCTTTCTCCTGTGTCTACTCCAAAGAAATGTGCCTTCAGGAGATGGCCTTAGCCTTTCATACTTGTGTGCACTTTAATGAAACGTTCCTGCGCATGTTTGCCCCAGCAAAACACCATCCAACTGACTTTCCAAAGAGCCCTTGAGTTTCCACTTCACCCCTTATCAGCAGGAAGTAATCTAATGATATCATTGCCCCCTCCCCCTCTATCCTTTTCTCTCCTACCTAGTGTTGGTTGGAAGGGGTACAGAAGGGCGGTAAGACAAAGAACCCAATAAAGCAGCCAAAAGTCCAGTGACAGCCACTGTGCGTTTTGGAGAATTGAACCTAGTGACTTTGGAAGAATAGCTAGTGGATCTCAGGGTTTAAGACTAGTCTGGCCTACATAGAGAGTTCCAGGTCAAGCAGGGATACATAGTTAAAACCTATTTTTTTTAAAAAAAATCTATCTATATAGATATAAATATCTATAGATAGATATAGATATATGTGTGTATATTTATAATTCATTGCATAACTTTAAAAATAGATATATCAATAGGATAAATACTGTAAATTTTTACATGTATTTTTATTTTGTGTGCATGTTTTGTCTGCATTGTATATATGTGTAGCACATGTGTACCGTGCCAATGGGAGCCAAAAGAGGGCAATAGATCCATGAAATTGAAGTTAAGGATAGTTGTGGGTCACTATGTGAGTGCTAGGAACAAAACCCTGGTCCTCTGTAAGAACAGCAGGCGTTCTTAGCCTGAGTCGTCTTTCCAATCCCAGAATGGATACTTTTAAAGTACTTAATGAATCTCAACACCTATGGCTTATTAGAACAAAACAGCAAACTAGAAAGAAAATCCAAAGGTTTTTTTTTTTTTTTTTTTACAGATTTTTTTTTTTTTTTTTTTTTTTTTTTGGTTTTTCGAGGCAGGGTTTCTCTGTATAGCCCTGGCTGTCCTGGAACTCTTTGTAGACCAGGCTGGCCTCGAACTCAGAAATCCGCCTGCCTCTGCCTCCCAAGTGCTGGGATTAAAGGCGTGCGCCACCACTGCCGGGCCAAAGGTTTTTGTTGTGGTGGTTTTGGTTTTTTGAGACAAGGTCTCATACTGTGGCTCTGGCTAGCCTTGAACTCTCTTTGTAGACAAGGCTGACCTCAAACTCACAGAGAGCGGTTCTCTTCTGTCTTCCGAGTGCCAAGACTAAAGATGTGCATGCGCCACCACACCTGGCCACATTTATGCATCCTAACATGGCAAAGTTAATCTATTAGAAGCTATCAACATACACATCTAATAGAAAAACACTGGGCATGTTCTCACTGAAGTCAGAAGCAAGAACACTGAATGTGTTATTAAAAAGAATGCAATAAAATAAGAGAAGTAATTGAGAGAGATAACGGAGACAAAGAGAACATTTTTGTGATTTGTTCATGGCTTGTTTCCCTAAGAATAAAGCTCAAAAGCATCAACTTAAAACATTACAGACATTTTTTTAAGGTGGTCTTCGTAAGATAAACACCAAAAACAGTGGTTGGCTTTCTCTTCTATCGGGAGAGACTTCCAGTTTCTCCCCCCAGCAGGGGGGTTGGGGGGAAGTAGGTTGGGAGAGTTAGTGAGCTGGTGAAGGAATTAAAACCAGAGCAGATGGCTCTGAGTTCTGTTTTGGATCTGAATTGACTGCAGACAGAGGTTTTTTTCATAAGCTTTCACTATTGAGCAGAACTGTTTCTGAGGCATGGACATATCACTGTCCCATTATTCCTGAAACTACAGAAATGAATCTGTCTACTCACAGGAGAAAGAAAGCGAGTCCATTTGGCTCCAGAGCAAAACCCGCACTTCCCAAGCACCTTTGGCAGCATTGAGGGTAGGATTTTTATGTCCCATTTCCTTTTCCTCTATGCCTCAGTTTGTAGGAGGCTAGAAGGCAGAAAGGCAATGCTATAGAGGCCCTATACACAACACGACATGTTAGTGACTACCACTTAGAACGTATGGTAGGAAATTATGTTTATACTACTGATAATTAGGTGTATGCTAATCACAAGCATAATAGGAATTGGCAAAGAAAATCATAAAGCCTCACAGAAGATGTTCATGAATGGAAACCTCATAAATTCCTGGACAGGAGGTCTTAACACTGCAAAAATCTCCCAGCTCAACTTATGTTTGGTGCATAAATCTACATCAAAACGTAGTAGAATATTTGGAACAAAGTGAAATAAACCATGGTGAAATCATCATAAAGTATATCTGGGTAAATAAATATTGAGGAAGGATCTCAGACATGGAAGAGTTATGAGAGGGATATTGTTTTAACAGCTACTAAATAGAATGTAAAACTCTGGCAGACAAATATAACCAGGTCACTACTGTAGGGATATAAACTTTAGGTGTGTGGGGATGCACAAGGCGCACACTACATTTGTGCGCATGTTCACACCGCCAGAGAGACCAGCAGGGGGTGTTTGATCCCCTAGAGCTGAAAATCCAGGTGGGTATGAGTGGACCAATGTGTGTCCTGGGAACTGAACTCAGATCCTCTGTAAAAACAGCAAGCATTCTAACTTGCTGCCCCATCACTCTGGCCCCCAAGAAAATATATGTTTTTCAGAATTTCGCTGATAAATATTTTCTTTTTATTCACTGTTTTGTTTGTATATTTCAATACAAATGGGTAAGACACATTTGTGTATTTCTATGCATTCTATTCCAGACCACCTTATGTATCTAGACCACGACAAAAACTAATGAATTTCTCGGCTTTGTTCCCATCCCAACAACGGAAAATAGCAACCAAATCAATAATTAAAGAATGTTAACATACCATGTGACAGGTCACTCCCTTGCTTTAATGCCCTCTAATAACTTCCAATGAAATAAAATACAATTCTGATGCTCAGGCACACACTGCAAGACCTTGGGTTCTTTTAGGCAGCTACTCTAGCCAGACAGGCTTTCTCTGAGGTCTTGAAATCTCCAAGATTTCTTTCTGGGCTATTGGACTAAAGTGTCTCTGTCTGTAGCCTCGAGTTCCCAGCTTAAACGCCACTACCTGGAACTTTTGCTTCTAGTCTGTAAAATAGGTCTCTATTTACCCACTTATCATTCACCTTAATTTACAAAGATTTGTTTTCCTATTCTGTGATCAGACCCTTTTCCAGACTGAAAGCTGTTTGGTTTTCCAAGCATAAATATGTTACCCGTACCAGCACCTTAGTAAGCAACTGGGAGAGGCGTCAGCTTTTAAAATGAGCACTCCCTTCGTTCATGTCCACAACTTTATTCAAAGTAAACTGACAAGCACATTTTGTTGTTGCTTATGGTATGAAAATATTAGACATACCCTGTTTAGTAATGATGGAGTAATCATTTTTTTTAAAAGCTATATTACTAGAAAAAAAGAAGCAAGGTAAGCATAACATTGGTATTTTGTTAAATAAAAAGAAGGTTATGAGGATAGGGAGATGGCTCAGTCCTGCAAATATGAAGACCTAAGTTCAGTCCCCAGATCCCACGTAAAAGGTTGGCATGATGGTTTCGTACTTGTAATCCCAACACTGGGGAGGTAGAAGCCGGCATGTCTCTGGATTTACTAGCCAGTGATCTAAGCTTAATTAGGGAGCACTAGGTCCCACTCAGAGACCCTATAAATAAGGAGGATATCTCATGAAGAACGACTGTAAGGATAGTCTCTTGTACCTTGTGTAAAGGCACTCACTTATCAATAAAGAGCTGAGTGGCCAATACCAAAGCAGGAGAGAATAGGCGGGACTTCCGGCAGAAGATTTGACCTGGAGGAAGTTAGAAGTATGAAACTGAGGAGAGGTAGCCAGCCATGTTGCAGAACTTAGGTTAGTATAAATCGGCTAATATAAGTTAAGAACTAATTGGGGAGCACGACTAGCTTAAGGCCATTAGCATTGTAAATAAATTTAAGTCTCTTTGTCATTATCTGTGAACTGGGTGGACATAGAAAAGCCCACAATAGTTACAATTGATCCACAGTAAGGTTTGTAAAATCCTAGCTTAGAGTCTGAGAAAAAGCTCCCCGTGGAAAGGTAGAGAACAGACATTTTCCATCACTGGTCGCAGTTTCCTAGGGCAAGACACTAAATCCCTTTAAGAGGGAGCAAGCAGAGGCCTGAGAGCAGCTGGTAGTGTGTGGGCAAAGCCTCAGTGTGCTGCCCCGGGCAGTGAGCAACTTCCCAGAGCTGTGGCAAGGCCACCTGTGCAGGACACTGCCCAAGGGCAAACACAGCAAACAAACTCCAACCCTGAGCTGGGGCGGTAGGCTTCCAGGTAATGCCTGCTGGCTCTCGCAAAATGGCAAGCAGTGGCTCCAGTCCCCAAACCAGCAAAGGCAGCATGCTAGCCGAGGGGGCAGAGCCAGCCGCCAGAGACATGTGCTGGCAGGAGAAGTCCGAGGATGCTCAGAAGGGCGGACTGAACATTTTCCTAGAGCTGCGGCGGGACTAAAAAGCACCAGACTTCTGAATTGGCAATGTGTAAGTTTGAAAACAGTAAAAGAGAAACAAATATTTAGTTTGAAAATAAAAAAGCGAAGTCTCCAAAAGAAGGTGAGAGTTGTAGAGATTAAGAAGAAAATATTTTCTGTATTAAAAAATGGAGAATGCAATGTCAGAGGGCACTTGGACCCCATATAATTTCATTCTAGTTACTGCAGTCGTGGAATTAATTACAATATTTTCAGTAAGGACCACAGTTTTCTATAGCCTCTCCAAGAAAAATCAGAATAAAACAGACTTAGTTAAGGAAAGGACTGAAGAACAGATTACTAGATTAAAGGCCATGGAACAAAGAGTAGAGGATTTTTTTAATCAGAGAGTCTTTTATTGAAATATTTTCTTGTTGCTTAACTAGCTGGGCACTCCACCCACTGCTGATGTCATCTATGATGTCATGAGGGTGGTGGCCATCCATCCACGTTGCAGCCCACAGACTGTGGAGTACCCAGGATCTCCTTGATAGTTCCTACAGTAAGAATGGTGGTCTCAGTGGCAGGGGAAAGGGGAATTCAGAGTTCCATTGTAGGAACAGAGGAAAAACATGGCTCCATTGGTTGTGAAAACACTGCATCCAAATCTTGAACTTTCAACAGCAAAATGGCAGCCATTCAGATAAAATAACTTGCTCTTACCAGAAAGTTCTCTGGCCAAAGACCGGTGTCTCATCTGCTGGGCAATGTTGACAATCTCATCAAAAGTGATGTTTCCACTGTGTTTATGTTCTTCTGCTTCTTCCTGTCCCTTGGTGGCTCCTTGAAGGCTTTGATGATCAGGGCAGAGGCAGAAGGCACCACCTCAATCTGGGCCTGTCTCTTCTGGATGGTCAGTTTCACTGTTACTCTGAGACCTTTCCAGTCACTGGTAGCCTTGGCAATGTCATCACCAACTTTTTTTTTGGAGACAGACCCAGAGGACCGATCTTAGGGACCAAGGCAGATGTGGCACAGACCTTGCCTCCAAGTGTACCTCAAATACACAACTTTGATCTCATTGGGTTGAACTTGGGCGTCATGGTGGAGGTGGCTGGTGTCGGATGAACCTGGATTCGGGACGACCGAAGAAAAGATGCACCGTAGCCTCCTCCAAGCCGAAAGCTGAAAAGCTAGAGGATTCTTTAAATCAGAATAAAGGATCTTCAAATCAGTCCAATCCAGAACCTTGTGATGAAATTGCAGAATGGTAACCCAAAGAGATGCAACAGTCTGAATTAAGAACGCAGATTCTGTTTAATGATGCTACCTTAGAGCAATATCATACGTTAGATTATGTATTTTATTTTGTAGAGCTTGAAAATCTAACATATATGTGTGTGTGTGTGTGTGTGTTAATACATCATACAGATGATACATGTTTAGAATTCTAAAAGGCTTTTGCCTTAAATTCTGAAAAGGATGATCTAAGATTCCCATTTTATTAGAGATGGCAGCTATCTTGAAGATGCCTTTGCAGATTAAAGGTGATGATACGCCAACATATGTATCCATTAGAATACAACAGGTTTTTTTAGACATTATGACATAGAACATGTTATAAATGTACCTTAAAATCCTACAGGTCAAGAAATTATAAAAGGATCTAGCTACACTTTAAAGGAAATTCTCTGAGAACAGAAGGAGGATATGGGATCTCCCAGAGATAGATTTAATAATGCTTTAATGACTTAAATTTTTAAAATGTCAATGTGACAGATAGCACAGTGCCAAAAAGCACTGGATTTTAGAAAGGATTGCTGAATTAAATCAGCCTATATCTATGATAACTTCAGAATGGAAGGCAGGAAATACGTTGCATTGGGGGAGAGGTTTTGTCTTTGTTTCAACAGGAGATGAAAAGCTGTGATGTCCTTCAAAATTAATAAAGATTAGATTTAACCAGGGGAGACCTCCTGAAAATCTTAGCTGCAGACATAAAAGAAAAAAACCAAGAACAACAAAATAAGTATGACTGCTGATCCCTGTGCATGGGCGCAGCTCTGAGACTGGCCCAGACCTGAGCGTCTCCCGCCAGGACTTCCGCTAATAAGTATGACTGCTGATCCCTGTGCATGGGCGCAGCTCTGAGACTGGCCCAGACCTGAGCGTCTCCAGCCAGGACTTCTGCTAAGCAGAGCCAATACATCTTGCTGGCTACAGAGTCCTCAGGACTTATCATGCCATCCTTTCCTATGGATGGAAATTTATATTACAGTGTGGATATACATTCCAAACAGACTTATAAAGTCGATGCCTTTTTCCTGCTCAAACATATTCATCTTTAGCTGAATTGTGCACACTCCTACATTCCATACATGTGCTAATGCAGAAATGCATACCTACCTTTGGAATGTTTTATGTTTGGAGAACAAAAGGACCAGACACCACCACCAATGAGACACGGAGCCCAGGTGATCTTACCTTACAAACCGCCTTAGCTGCTGTTCCGCCGACACTTGCATCCAGGACAACTTCAAAGTGCTCTTGGTTGGTCCAGCCTCACAGACCTTTCCAGCCAGGATCCCAGTCAAGCCCTGCACTTTCCCATCACACAGAGACCGGTCAGCCAATGATACACCTAGCTCTCTTAGAACTTAGCAAATATCCTTAAAGACCCCCAAAATATTACCCTCAGACAGCAGGACACAATTTTAAGAGAACGATGCCCCGTTCTCAAGAGGTGGGGTGGGTGGGTTTCTGTCATTTGGTGGGTGATGGATGTCATCATTTTAAGGGAGTTAGTCACAAGTTGTTAATGGTCTTGGTCAGGGAGGAAACAAAGTATATGAGGTTAGCTTCCGGGTTTTTTTCTCTCTTTCTTTTATCCTTCTTTCTCTTCTCTTTAATGTTAGGAAAAAGGGAGGAGAAGGGATGAAAAAGGGGAGAGAGATAAGAATGATTGGATAAAAGGGTAAGTTACTGAATCGACTTTTAGACTAAAGAGTGTTAACAAGACAAATATTTTACATCAAGTATGGATTTTGTATATTGGTACAAATTTAGGTTATTTTTGCTAAAACATACTGTATATGTTTCAACTCTTGTATAAGGTATTGTATCTATGTAATTCATTTAAAAATACAATGTGAAGTTCTAGTCCTTTTGAAAGCTACTATTATAAACTTTAGGATAATTATAAAATCCAAGTTACTAGTTAGTCAATCAAATTTATGGCCACATTAGATATTAGTATAGTTAGTCACAGAAATTTGATTGAAAGGTTGGACAGATAGTACACAGCTAGAAACAACCACAGATAAACTATAGATAGATGGTCTTCATAAACCTCAGAGGTCTACAGAATATGGCATTTAAGGATGCTTTATTAACACAAGGCTTTTCATGACAGTGAGACATGTCTGCTCCTGTCAGCATTCCTGTACTTCAAAGAAGATGATGGGCATTGAAGAACCTCTATATGACGTTTGCTTCCAATGTGGCGCAGCTAGCCATTGGCGAAAACAAAACAAAAAACCCCCAAACAAACAAACACAGCTTCAGCTGCTGACAGAATGCTGCCCAAGCTGTGAACAAGCAGGACACAGAGGAAGGTAACTGCCTCACTTTGCAAAGACAAAGTAGGCTGGCCCTTCATAGTCCAACTTCACAGCTAAGTCTGCAGATTTTCTGGGCCAATAGGCTGCAGATGATGCTCCAATGTTGCAGAGAAGCGTTGGGTGACTGTCAAGGATGCCCAGCAGTCTCTGTCAGCTCTACAGTCTT
The DNA here is from genome assembly GCA_036184795.1 of Tokudaia tokunoshimensis. NCBI lineage: Eukaryota > Metazoa > Chordata > Mammalia > Rodentia > Muridae > Tokudaia > Tokudaia tokunoshimensis. Next base: position 7,285,318 of record BTHU01000004.1, read on the forward strand.
GGAAACTGCTTGCTTGGCACTTCCTGTTTCCTCAGGTAATACTTATCCTTCCCAGGTCTCTAATGTGGTTGAAGACTAGATAGTTACAGTCTCATGATGAAGTTTAAGTTGTTTAGGGTTTAAGAAAATGATTTAAGGTCTAAGAAGATGCTTTTAGATTGGTAAATACAAGTTAGGATAGAAAGTGAGTTAGGTATAGAACTTTGAACTCATCTAGATAGGATAAATAATAAAGTACTTTCTCCAAGATTGCTAAATACAAATGGACTGGACATTATGAATGTAATTCTGACCTGATGGTTTTTATAATTGTTCTTATTGTATACAGTTTATCATTGTTAGAGGAACAGTCTCTTATCAGACTAAAATTGGGAGATGTAGGGATACTCTCTTGTGCACTGGGTAAAAGCATCACCTGTCAATAAAAAACTGAATGGCCAATAGCAGAGCAGGAGAGAATAGGCGGGACTTTCTGGAGAGAGAGGGAAACTCTGGAAAAGAGTCAGGCTTTGGAAGATTCGCCATTGAGATGTGGAGGAAGTCAGGTGTATGAAACTGAGGAGAGTTAGCCATCCATGTGGCAGAACTTAGATTAGTATAAACACTTAAATATAAGAGCTAATTGGAGAGCAATCCATTAGCATTATAAATAAATTTAAGCCTCTGTGTCATTGTGAACTGAGTGAACACAGAAAATCCCACCATGATTACAAACAACACCTAACTTCTGACCGCCACCCTTATCTACACACACATATGCATTCACACATGTAGGAACACAGATAACCCATGCATGCACACATGCATGTCAAACCAGGTTATACAATATAATGCATTTAGCATATAAACCCATCAATTTTACATGTATTTGTATTTATTTATAAACATTCTGTTATGCATAAAGATACTTAGGCCAAACATTAATTTTTAACTTCATCTTTCTCTTAGAGATGGGTCTACACACAAAGCATCATTTCTATTTTAAGTTATTCATCTCACTTAGAAGTATAGATGCATGCGTCTGACTAGACACCAGGCATCGTCTTTCAGAGTCCTTATATGGGAACAGAGCCATTAAGAGTACGCATCCTGGGGTGTTGACCAAAATGGTCACATGACCATGCCTCACTTCAAGGGAGGTTGGGAAATTTGCTTCAACAGTTATGGTCACTTCTCAAGACTAGCAAAATAGCCAGGCTACTTTTTAAAACACTACTCTTATCAGAGAAGAAAGCAATTATTAAGACTTTTTAAAAGGTTGTGATAGTAAGTATATCCTTACAGAGCTGGCAAGATGGCTCAGTGGATAAAGTGGACCTGAATTAGATCCCTGAGACCCACACTACAGATGTAGTGAATTGACTCACACAAATTGACCTCTAATTTTTAAACATACATCGTTGTACACACACACCTCAAACACACACACACACAGCACAGCACAACACATACACTAGTAACAATATTTTCTCAATCCTGGGGAAAGATTCTGATCGGTTTATCTATTCTGATGGCCACCCTAACCTAATCAAGCCATCCATGTCAGCAGAGCCCAGCTGCTTCAGTGGTGACAGCTGGAGCGGTGGGTGGTCTTAGGCAAGCTCACCAATGTTTTGGTTTAGTGTGTGTTACAATTGTACCTGCTCTATTCCTTACCTCACCCTTCTAGGGATGGTTCTGAGACTCGGAGAGAGCTTCATCACCTCCACTCAGGGAGAGCTTCATCATCTCCAGGCTATCCAGCTGCTTGTTCACATCCTGTTCTGAGGCTCCGCCCTTCAGAATCTCCACGTTTTTAGCTATGCTGGAGAAGTTATCTGGCCATGCTGGAGAAGTTAGCTGGCTCTTTTTCCTTCATCTTTCCTTCCCTTCCTAGATTCCCTCCTCCCTCCCTTCCTCTGTTCTCCCATCTCTCTGTGCTTATGTGTACATGCGTGGGTGGATAACTGACTACATGTCTCTCCTATGACCTTTAAACCCTAGACTCAGGTCAAATTGCTAGTCTTCCAATGAAAGACTTCAAACATCATTTCTCTTTGAAGAAATTGGTCCTAGTGACTCAAAAACATAGTGGCTTTCAGACCATTTATCTGTATGGATTCTTTTTAAAACTCAACATTTTTTGGGAAAGTTGTTTGTTTATTAATGTTGTCAATGTTGGCTTTATTTTTCAAGACAGGGTTTCACTGTGTAGTCCTGGCTGTTCTGAAACTCACTCTGTAGACCAGCCTGGCCTCAAACTCAGAGATCTGCCTGCCTCTGCCTCCTGAGTGGTTGGATTAAAGGTATGCACCACCAGAAGAGACTACTTTTTTTAAGCAGTTTTTGGTTTGTAGCAAAATTGAACACAAAACACAGTGTCTCCACATGTAACTCCTGCCCTCAACATATTGTGGGAAATATTATAAAATGAACCCTCCAACACTCTGCAGGATCAGATCACGCTCTCCTGCCACTCTCCAGCTAGCCACCACCCCCCCCCCCCCCAGCATCTGGCTTGTCCTGGAAGGTGCTAGTACATCCTCAGCCATAATCCCATGTAGTCGGTGATTCCACATTCCAGTAACTAAATGGAACCTCGAACCTCACGGTTGCATAACACAATACCCAGTAACCGGGTAGAATCAAGACTCTTAAAGTTTAATTAACCAATCAGATTTATATATCAATAAAATCACAATTTATGAGATGACAATACAGTAATTTCAGAGCCAATTGATGATAAAAGCTTTATCCTAATATTTCTGGTATCTTTTGTTTTGTTTTGTTTTGTTTTGTTTTATCAGGACATGGTTTCTCTGCAGCCCTGGCTGTCTTGGAACTCACTATGTAGACCAGGCTGGCCTCGAACTCAGAAATCCTCCTGCCTCTGCCTCCCAAGTGCTGGGATTAAAGGCGTGCGCCACCACCGCCCTGTATCCCAATATTTCTAAACTTGTGAATTCACAGCTACTTGTGTTAAAACCACATGGGATCAGGATCTTCTTCCTGTCTGTCTGCCTCCATCTTGGCTTCTCCCCTACTCTGCAACTCTTAGCTCCGCCTCCCTTTTCCCTGTCCAATCACAGGCATCCTCTGTACTAATATAACTGGACAGGGAAAATTCAACACACACACACACACACACACACACACACACACACACACACACTCCCCACCTACATTAATAGATCACTGTCACCCAAAGTCCAGAACTTACATCAGGGCTGTCTTTTAGTGTGCATTCTATGCTTTCAGATAGATATATAATGGCATGTGCCTAGCATCATACTGCCTGTTCCTGGCCCTGAACACCCACAGACGCCTGTTCAGCCTTCTGTCCCACACTCCTGCCAGCCACTGACTTAAAAAAAATAAACTAATTTTCATGATTTCACCTTTTCCAGAATGGCAGTCATATAGCTGACAGGCAGACTGTAGTAGGCCCAGACTGACACCCCACCACTTCAACACACAAAGGGTACTCTGCATCTTATCTTGACTAGGTAACTCTTTGTTCCATTTTTTTAAATGAACAAACTGAAAAGATAGTCTTTATTTTTCTCATATAGAATTAACAGCTACTGTTGTTTTTCCTGTTTTGATGTTGTGGTTGTGGTTGTAGTTCCAAGGCTTAACTTACAATAGGACGTTCATTGAGGGCAGAGAAAGAATGCCATCCTGGTTTCATCTCTGTTACTCTGATAAAATACCCTGACAAAAAACAACTTGGAGGAGAGAGAGTTTATTTTGGCTCACATTTTCAGGTTACAGGGGAGTCATAGTGGCAGGAATTTGAAGCAGCTAGTCACACCACATCCACGGCCTCTTGACCAGCAGAGAGAAATGAATACATCCATGTTCTCTTGCCTGCTGTGCTCAGCTCACTTTCCCCATTCTTACACAGTTCAGGAAGTTCTACCTAAGGAATGGCGCCACCCATAGTGGGCTGGGCCTTCCCACATTAACAAACTTAATGAAGACAACCTCTCACGGCCACAGCTACTGGCCAACCTAATGTAGGTAATCACTCTCTGAGCCTGTCTTCCCAAGTGATTCTATGTTGTGTCAAGTTGACAAGGATGGAAGAAAAGGGGTGGAGGAGAGAAGAACCCACAAAGTAACATAAGACAGGCCACAGTTCTACATTTCTCAATGGATCTCCCTCAATACAATCAGCCTGAGAATCACATTTAAAGCCAGATTGTCTTTTTCTACTGGGGCATCTTTTTATTCATCTGATGTCTGTTGGATGTCAGGTGGGTCTCTTTAACAACGTTGTGCCTGGGTGAGGGGTTTTCTCCCTAGGGAACTCATAGTAGTCTGTTTTTGTAACAGAATACCTGAGGTGGGATAATCAAAAGGAATAGAACTGGTCTAGGCTCATGGTTCTGGGGCTGGGGAAGCTCAACAGCATGGTTCTGCCGAGGTTCTCTTGCCATTACAACACATGGTGGAAAGTAGAATGGCAAGGTAGGTAGGCAGGCAGGCAGGCAGGCAGGCAGGCAGGCAGACAGACAGACAGACAGACAGACAGACAAGATAATGTGTACTGGCTGGCTTTGTGTGTCAACTTGATACAAGCTAGAGTCATCAAAGAGGAAGAAGCTTCAGTTGAGGAAATGCCTCCATGAGATCTTGCTGTAAAGCATTTTCTCAAATAGTGATAAAGGGGCGATCATACCATCGCAGGTGGTGCCATCACTGGGATGGTGGTCCTGGGTTCTATGAGAAAGCAGGCTGAGCAAGCCATGGGTAGAAATCCAGTAAGTAGCACTCCTCCATGGCCTCTGATCAGCTCCTGCCTCCAGGATCCTGTCCTGTTTGAGTTCCTGTCCTGACTTCCTTTAGTGATGAACAACAATACAGAAGTATAAGCCAAATAAACATTTTCCTCCCCAACCTGCTTTTTGGTCATGCTGTTTTGTCACAGCATTAGAAACCCTAAGACAGGTAGATAGACAGACATTCAAACCAAGGTCTGGAAACATTGGCTGTGCTTTCTGAGCCCTTATTCCCCTTCCACTGCCACTGTAGATGATGTCTTGAAGGTTTAAGATGTAGCTACAAGATGGTGGCAGTTTGGACAGTTGAATCATCATTAGAAGAAATCCTCCACACATACAAGACTGATGTAAGAAAAATTAACATCTGTCAGAAGAAGCCACAGAGATAGCCGGGTTTGTTTGTTCTATAGCAAAGCCTATCCTAATCTGAATGACACACCTTGCTAAAATGCTCTCCAGTACTTTTTCCTTGTATTTTGTGGTGGGGGGAGTCCATAAACTTTTCATTGGCTACAAAGTTTGTTCATGGTGGTTCCTGTCCACCTCTGAGTTCTCCTCTGGTCCTCTGCTTCCAAGGTCATGCCATTGCAGAATATTTGCCCTGGAAGGGGTGCTTGACCATTCCAATCTCATTGGCTCAGCTCTCCTCAGCATCTGAATGATCAAATCTTCCTGTCTGGAATATTCTGCTGCCACATTCCCTATCGACCTTCATCTCAGCTTCAACATCACAATTCCTGGAGCTGCCTCTCCCATCACCTAAGCAGAAAGCCCTTTCTATCTTCATCCTGATACTTACGCTGCTAGTCACTGCCTGTGTTCTCTATTTAATGGCTTGTTTGCAGCCTTCACTATCTTGTCAGGCCTGTTTGCCTAACAAAGAGCCTGGTGCACAGCAGGACTCTGTTGAGTGACTGGATGATATCTAGGGTATTAACCATGTCTAGTGAGCAACAGGGAAGTGGCCCTGATGTATTGCTGTAGGACAAGCCTTACCCAAACAGTGGCCTTCAACAACAATAATCATTTTCTTTGTTCACAAATCTGGTGCATCACCAGGTTCTGCTAGACCATTCTCAGTTGGGGCCTCTCACAAGGTTGTACTCAGATGATGATGAGGGCCCAGGGCATTCTGAAGACCTCATCACTCAGATGTCTGGCTCTGAGGCTAGTAGAGTCACTGGTGGGTTCAGTGTTTGACTCAGTGTTTATGCTATGACCTATCTGTGTGAATTCAGGCAGGTTACTTAATGTCTCTGAGCCCCAGACTTTATTATAAAATGGGAACTGATGTCACAGCATCAATCATTTATTAGACTTTTTTCTAATTTCTTTCCTATTGCTATGACAACATATACTGACCAATAGCAACACACACTGACCAATAGCATCTTAGGAAAAGGGAGGATTTATTTTAGCTTACACTTTCAGGTCAAACTCCATCGTTGAGTCAGGGCAGGAACTCAAGGCGAGAACATGAAGGCAGGATGTCAAAGCAGAAATAGTGGAGGAACTCTGCTTGGTGGCTTGGTCATAGGCTTATGCATAACTAGTTTTTTTATGCATCCCAAAGCCACCTGCCTAGGGATCTTGCTGCCCACAGAGGGCTGGATCCTGTATAAATAATAGCAAAGACAATCCCTCACAGACATGCCTGCAGGTCAGTGTGATCTAGGCAGTCCCTCAATCTGGCTTTCCTCTCAGTGATTCTAGGCTGTGAATTCAAGTTGACAAAGTTAATTAGCACAGATATCATCTATTTCAGGCACAAGAAAAGTAGGCCAGACTTGGAAATGAGCAAGGATAACAGCTCTACCTATCAGATGTGAATGGTGGTTTTGTTTCCTCAGATGGAAGGGTGGGATGAAAGCCATATCCAAGTTTTATGAATACATGGCTTGGGCTGAGCCTAGAGCGTTTCTATCTAACTATCTCCAGGATAAGACTGGAAGTTTCTAGCCTCCATACAATCTAATCATCTGCAAGCCCAGACCTTGAAGTCTTCAGCTTCCAGTTTCTATATGCTAACCTAGGCCTAGAACATTTCAGCCTCTGAGACTTACTGCTGAATAGACTCATCGTTTTTGGCTCTTTCTGAATTCTGGCTGGCTGGTTCAATTCAGCTGTCCTGGCTCAAACTCCTCTCTTAGCTAACTGATTCAAACTGGCTTCTCTTAGTTTCTGACTGAATTGTTCTGCTTGGGAAAACTGCCTCTGAATTCCATGAACTGAACTACATTGACTGCACAAACTGAACAGAACTGGACTCAACTGCATTCATCTGAACTGCACCAAATTCAACTGAACTCAACTGAATTCAACTCAACCTCTCTCCCTATACTGCTTTTAGGTAGCCTTTCCTTTCTTTCTGCTCTTGTGAGAGTTGGGAATATCCTATCTCTGACTCAGTCAGTCTGTCAAATCCTTTTCTGATTTGTCACTTTGTCTGTCCCTCGATTAGATGTCATTGTTTGAGATTAAAGTTGTGTACTAACGGTGAGTCTATATTCCAGCCAGATCATGCAGACCTATAAGGTCTTTGGATTGATCACTTGCCAGAGCAGCCATGCTGCTGGATTAAAATTCCTCTACAATCAGAACTTTGCTGAACTACAATGAGTGGGAAAAACTTACCGTCCTCTAGGTCTGGAAATGGAGGAAACAAATGAGAGTCCAGGGCTGTGCCGTACTCCGCCTTGGAGGCTGGAGCCACCGTCCTTATTCTGAGAAGTTAGTAAGTAGCCTCATCTAGACCCAGAGTGAAGCCTTGAAGCTTGAGGTAAGCACCAACTGCATGAGAGACACAAACTAGGCCCAGAAATACAGGCTTTGCTCAGTGTGACCTCACAGACAAAAATGACAGTCATATCAGAAATCAGATACCAAGAGAAAGACCCAACAGGCACAGCCAACATGACATTCTGTACCCTAAGTATAGAGGAATCATGCATTTTAGCCTGTTTGATAAGATGAAAACAGTGGTAATGTCATAAACCCAGAACAGGAAAGGAAGAAAAAGGAACAGGCTGATGTGTGGTGGGGCTGTGATACACACACACACACACATACACACACACACACACACACCCCACACACCAGAGCTGAACAGGCCAAGGGTGAACCTTGGTGTCTATGTGGTTGTTTTGAGGGTGGGAGAAGATGAACCAGCACACAATGGAATCCCTCTTTTCTGGGCCACAAGTGACCAGTGTCACTGCCTCTTGTCTGTTCCTGGTTTTCAAAAAGGACAGAGCAACAACATGATCAGTGTCATATCTCAGGGCTGACATGCACGGCGGAAAGTCTGGTTAGCTACAAACTTCAGTCTTCACCAGGTCTTAGACATGGGCTCAATTCCAAAGCACAGGAAATGTTTCATTCATTCATTCATTCATTCATTCATTCATCCCTTCATCCATTCCTCCCTTTCCTAACACCCAGATTACTGGGAGTCATCTGTGAGGACTCAGGTTGCAACATCCATCATCTCTTTGGGTATTAGTTTCCTTCCCTAGTCACTGGGGATAAAACTGCCCTCTTGCAGACCTGTAGCCTAGAACAGAGCATTGCATATGGAGCTGACCAGAGTCCTAGAGGGCCTGGCCTACCCACAGCCCCAGGCTTCAGAGAGCAGGGGAAAGGGCTCAGTTGTGAGATCAGTGTGGCCCCAGTGTGCCAAGACAACGGGGCTCCTTCATGGCTGCACACCCTCTCCTGGACCTCAACACCCCCTCTAGCACATTCTACTCAGGCCCACTGCTTTGCAACTGTGACTGCTTTTGTGAGTTTCAAGACCCAAAAAGCCACTGAATTCATCTTGGAGTTAGCCCCGACTCAGCTGCTGTCCCAGTGTGACAGTGTCCTGTTGGATCTGCCCACCGCTCTCTGCTAACACAGATTCTCTGTCTTCTTCCAGCTCTCAAATCCATAGGGCCCTCTCCTCTCCCTTCACAAGACGCCATCCAGCCCAATGGCCAGCCACAGATGGCCGGGGTAATTGCCACAGACATGCAGTTGTGTGTGCCCACATTCACTCACACTCAGAAGGGAATAGATCCTGTTCTCTCTGCCCTCAGACTCCAGACTTCTGACGTCATCTGACTCACAGACATACCATGACCAACAAGCTAATACAGAATACTGATCAGATCTCTCAGCCAAAGGCAGGACCGAATCCTAGAGCTCTAGCAATGGATATTCACAAAGATGGAGTTCCACCAGGTCTGATACACACACACACACACACACACACACACACACACACACACACACACACACCTAAAACAGAAGCACAGATGTCATTTCTAGGGTCACTGAGACCAATGGAGCAGCCATACATCCATAGCTGAACTGTGTCCCCCGCGTTAACTATCTCAGAATGCGACAGTATGTGGATGCAGAACTCATACAGAGGTCATTAATGTTAAGTGAGGTCACAAGGGTGGATCCAAGTGGTGGGACTGGTGTCCTTACAAAGTACAAGGACAGATACACAGTGTCAACCAAGTGAAGTTAAAGGGAAAGAGGCCTCAGGATATACTGAAGTGACTGATAACTTATCCTTGTCATTATGACTTTTGGAAGTGTGAGACCATAAACAGTTTAAGTCACTGTTCTTGCCTATTGAACTTTGTTAGGACAGCCTGAGCAGGCCAGCACAGACAAGGAGACCAGGAGTCCCCTGTAGCACCCACCCCCATTTCCGCATCACAGTCTCACACAGAGCCAGAGGCAGATTATCAACCCCACATCAAGGAGCAGCCCAGGGCCTGCTAGTGAGCTGTGTTCCCTGGAGCGCCGTCCACAGCACCAGCGTGGAGTCTGACCCATCCTTCTCCATCCCTGAGATATGAGAAGCTACTTGTACACCACAGCAAAACTGGAAAATGCTGTGACACTGTGTGACACGTGCTGAGCCCCAACTGTTTACACGAAGGTCTCTGATCTCCTCAACAACACTCTGAAGCAGGTAATTCTAGAAAACTCCCTGTTCCAGAGGTAGCAAGATGAGGCACATACATGTTGCCTTAGCTTTCAGTCACTGCAACAAAATACCCAAGGCACTCAACTGGAAGGGACAGGGTTTGTTTTGGCTGAGGTTTTGTCCTTGGTTAGTTGGTGCCGTCGCTTTTGATTGTGGTGAGTAGCTCATTGTGGAGGGAAACTGCTCATTTCATGGGAGCCAGAAAGTTGGGAGGAGGAAGGGGAAGGGGGGAGGGGGAGGGGGAGGGTAGGCTGGGGGTGCATGAGGTCCTAACATTCCCTTCAAGGGCCTGGTAAACCTACTTCTTTTCAGTTGTTCTCACCTCTTCAAGGTCCCACTGCCTCCTTCAAAGTCCCACAGGTGATTTTGGAGCCATCAGCACATGGGCCTTTATCCGAACCGCAGCAGATATCCAATCACTGATGTGAGGACAGGTGACTCAGGCGGCTCGGGTCGAATCTGCCAGGAGAGCCGCCGGGGACAAGGTTGGGGGATAAATGGCCTCAAACTCCTGGTGACAAAGCAACTGAATCAAGATGCCTTCCAGCTAGGTCCTTTGGGCCTGAGGTCCCAGAGCTAAATGAGCTTTGTTCAGGAAGCTGCAAAAATAAATAAATAAATAAATAAATAAATAAATAAATAAATAAAATATATTTTATATATATATACAAAACAAAACACTAAAGCAACGTCCTTTCTCTTGACTTAGCCTGATGGTTTTATTTGCTGTGTAATATCACTGTAAGTAAAGAGCGTAATAAAATTTAAAATTATCGTGTGGATTTTACTTTGCAGTTTGCAAAGTCACCTTTAAATGCAAACAGGAGAGCGTTTAACTTCTGCGTGGAATTGCCTAGATTATTTTGTAGCTCATGCAGACATATGTGTTTTGCTCTTTCTAGACGCGGAATTGCTGCCTCCAACTAGCTTAACTGATTGCATTCCCTGTCTTAGTGCACACATGTCTCTTAACACTATGTTAGCCCAGAGACAGGAAGCGACGACTCAGAGGGAGAAGGAACAGTGGCTGCTATGATTTCCTCTCCCCTCCCACCCCCTCCTCTTTCTTCTGAGACTGGGGCTTGCTAGTAAGTTCTCAGGCATGCCAGGCATGCAGCCTGCCAGGGGGCTGCAGCCCCAGCCTTCTGCTTCCGTCCTTTACTTGTTCTGTATGTGTCGGGGTGTGCCCCTGTCACAGACTGTCTGTAGAGGAAGCTCTGCAGCTCTTATGTGTTGATCCCTTCCTCCCACCAGGGACCCCAGGGGTCCAGCCCAGTCATCAGGCTGGGCAGCAGGTGCCTTACCCACTGAGCTATCTCGCTGGCCCTTAGCTTTGCTCTTTTTGTTCTTTGAGATAGGCTCTCATATAATCCAGGCTGGCCTTGCGATCCTTATTTAGCTGAGAAGGACCTTGAGCTTCTGCTTCTCCTATTCCTACCCCTCAAAGTGCTAGGAGTGCAGGTCTTCACCACAGCTGGTTTATGTGGCACAAGGGACTTAACCCAGGGCTTTGTGTAAGCTAGGCAAGCATTCTACCAATGGAGACACATGCCTAGCACACTTCTTTTTTCCCTTTTTGAGACAGAGTCTCACTAAGTTGCCCATGCAGGCCTTGGACTTGTGAACGTCCTTCCTCGGTCTCTGTACTGTCTGGTTTTGTGTTGTCTTGACACAAGCTAGAGTCATCAGAGAGGAAGAAGGAGCCTCAGGTGAGGAAATACCCCCAAGAGATCCAGCTATAAGGCATTTTCTCAATTATTGATCAATGGGGAGGGCCCAGCCCATTGTGGGTGGGGCCATCCCTGGGGTGGTAGTCCTGGGGTCTGTAAGAAAGCAGGCTGAGCAAGCCATGGGGAGCAAGTCAGTAAGCAGCACCCCTCCATGGCCTCTGCACCAGCCCCTGCCTCTCAGACCCTGCCTTCTGTCCTGATTTCTTTCAACGATGAACAGCAGGGTAGAGGTGTGAGCCAAATAAACCCTTCCCTCCACAACTTGCTTTTTGGTCATTGCTATTTTGTCACAGCAATAGAAGTCCTAAGACAGCTCCCAAGTCGCTGACAGTGCTGCCACCAAGCCTGACCGACTTTACATTTGTCAATATTTTCAACACACCGGGAGATAACATGAGGAAGAAGGACCATGATAGGGATATGTCATCATTCATGTAGCTTAGAATCCCACTGTCTTTCCAAAAAGACACGTTCTGATCCAAGAGGGGAATGTGGTCTCTTAGAGCTGTGGTGCCCTATGGACTGGAAGATGCGGCTTGCTAATCCTGAAGGCTTTCAGTCTCTCTGGACTTGTAGCAATGAACCCTGCACTCACGGGGCTTCGAAACTGTTCTGTGTGCATGACGAGGCAGAGGCAGTGGGTGCACACTAGGTTGCTAGCATCTCTGTTCACCTGCATGTGCCTTTGACTCATTACATTTGGGTAACATGAAGCATTTCAAACCGTCAACAGCAAAGCCCTAAGCTGAGAACAGGCCTTCCTGGGTGTGGTTGGAAAGTCACAGGCTGTTGGCACCGAATCTGGCCCTGATCACTCTGGCCACTTTTCTTCCCAGGCTCCCAGCTTATCCCCTCTTGGATTACTTCAGGCACTCCTGTGGGGCTCCCACCAATGTCTCAAGAAGCCTTTGTGCTTTCCCGGCCTTTCCCTTGCCAGGGCTACTTCAGCCAGCCTGGTTCTTCGGTCCTACACTAAAGATGGGGAAGATATACCAAAAGGTGTTGCAGGAAGTATTAAAAAAAGACTGCCGGCACGTTCCTGCGCTAGTGCCGGCAAGGCAATGGCGATCTGCAGACCTCACACCCGGCCAAAGGGCTCCTGCTAGCCGGCCCATGGATCCCCGAACTCTCTACGGGTTAGGCCCACGCTCCTATGATCTGCCGGCCTGCCCACTTTCCAGCCCCCGCTCGGCCAACTCTCCGAGAGTTCACCTTGGGACTTAGGGGTAACGAGGACGTGTTTGTTGCCCATTTGGAGGGGAGCTGGGTGCTTCTATGCCAGAGAATTACCTCAATGATTCAGTCTCTTCAGGTACCACCCCTGGCCCGAGTCTCTCTGAACCCACTCGTCCTGCAGGGTCCTTCTAGATAAATGTCTCTGGACATCGCTCGACAGCCTTGTTTCCATCTCAGTGTTAGGAGCCTCCTGAAAGCAGCGTTGTGTCTCTATTTTAACCTTCCCACACACATCTGGTGGCTCACATCTGCGCCAGGGCCTTCCTCCTACACCTGACCCTGTGACTGCCTTTTCTATCACTAGATTTTGTCCACCCCCTCACCTTTGCCCCACAAGTTTCTGAGGCATGGATTCTTCACAGCGGTGTCTCTGGAATTCCCAGGGCAGCTAGAAACATTTAGATTCCTTAACCCTGGGTAGCAGGGTGGCATACAATAATCCCCTAGAAACTGAAACCAGGCTGAGCATCTGTATTTGGGGAGTAGGGTGGGCTATCCCTCTGCTATGGAGACAAGATAATAGATGAAGACAGAATGTGGGGCTACTGACATCGGACAGTCATAGTTGGAGCCTTTCCTAGGCACACAGTGTGAGAGTGGCTGGGGGAAGCAACCCAGTGCAGGGAATGGGTGTGTTTTGAGAAGGTGAACAGGGGTATTTCTTAAAACAGCCTTGTAAATAGGAGCTGAGGCAGTGTGGTGGTTTGAATGTGCTTGGCCAGGGAGTGGCATTATTAGGAGGTGTGGCCTTGCTGGAGTAGGTGTGTCACTGTGGGCGTGGGTTTTAATACTCTGTCCTAGCTCCCCAGAAGCCAGTATTCTAGCAACCTTTAGATGAAGATGTAGAACCCTCAGCTCCTCCTGTGCCATGCCTGCCTGGAGGCTGCCATGCTCCTGCATTGGTGACAAGGGACTGAAGCTCTGAACCTGTAAGCCAGCTCCAATTAAATGTCCTTATACGAGTTGCCTTGGTCATGGTGTCTCTTCACAGCAGTAAAACCCTAACTAAGACAGGCTACCATGGAACAGGGACTGTCCCTGAATCTGTTGCCTGCCTGTGGCTCCTGTTACCCTAACTGGGCTGCCTTGTCCAGCCTCAGTGGGAGAGGATGCACCTAGTCCTGCAGTGACTTGATATGCTAGGGTCAGGGTGGATATGACACCTAGAGGGGGGTTCCCCTTTCTCAAAGGAGAAGGGGAGCGAGGAATGGAGAAGGATCTGCGTGAGGCGGTACTGGGAGGAGGGGCTGACATTGGGATGTAAAGTGAATAAATACATTTTTAAGAGGGCATCACACACTATAGTTTCTCAACAAATGAACAAAAACAAAGCAGCACCACTCATGTCAGACTTGGCAAACACAGCTATAAAGGCCATAAGGGAAGGACTGTCACACAGGAGTCACAGGTGGCAGCAATGACCACAGGACAACTTTCCAAACTACAACTGACTACACAACCACAGGACGACAGCTGGGAGTGCAGGGGCAGCTAGCTGAGTCTGTACGAACACCCCTCAGCGCTGACACAGTCAAACACCAAGCCGTCACCACAGCCCACAGGCTTTCCCGGCAGTAGTTGCCACTCCAGAGTTCACCAGCTCCCAGTATCAGCATCTAAACAACCCACGGAATTGTTCTCTTTCCCAATAGAACCCCAACCTCTCTGATGTATCTGTTTGCTTGCCTGCTTATTCTAAGATGGAGTCTCGTGTAGCCCAGGCTAGCCTTAGACTTACTATGGATCAGGCTGGCCTTGAACTCCTGATCACCCCCACTTCTATCTCCCAAGTGCTGAGATTACAGACTGTGCCACTATGTCCTGTCCCAATCCCAACCTGTTCCTTTGTTCTTTGGACATACCACCAGTCACCCTGGTTTGATATGTATGTTCCAAGTATGTTCAATCTATGATTTCATGTCAAAATTAGTCTTATTCCCATTTGAATTGTCCTTTTAAGTGTTTTTTTTTTAAATAAAAATACTGTTTCTGACTGTCTGTCTTGTCCCTACCTGTCTTAGTTAGTGTTGTTCCTTTGTTGTGGAAAGACACCATGACAAAGGCAACTCTTTTTTTTTTTAAGATTTAATTTATTGTTATGTGTAAGTACACTGTAGCTGTCTTCAGACACACCAGAAGAGGGTGTTAGATCTCATTATGGATGAGCCAACATGTGGTTGCTGGGAATTGAACTCAGGACCTTCAGAAGAGCAGTCAGTGCTCTTAACTGCTGAGCCATCTCTCCAGCCCTAGCAAGCCAACTCTTATAAAGGACAACATTTAATTGGGACTGGCTTACAGGTTCTGAGGTTCAGTCCATTATCATCATGGCAGGAAGCAGGCATGGCACAGAAGGCAAACAGAAGATGACAGAGTTCCTCAGGCAGCTAAGGAGGCTCTCTTCCTCAATGGGTGGAGCCTAGGCATAGGAGACCTCCAAAGCCCACTGCCATAGTGACACACTTCCTCCAACAAGGCCACACCTCCTAACAACACCACTCCCTATAGGCCAAGTATATTCAAACCACCACACTACCTATAAAGTGTGTGGTTGTGTGTGTGTCTGTGCTCATCTTTGTATGTGTGTGCACATGTACCTTTGAGTTCACCTGCATACGTGTGTTGTGTATGGAGGCCAGAGGTTGATCTCTTTCTCTCTCCACCTTATTTATGTGAGGCAAGGCCTCTTACTGAAGTTGCTGTTCATTGGTTGGCTAATGTAGCTGGCCAGTGAACTCAGCCTGTCTCTGCTCTTCACACAAGCACTAAGGTTACAGGTATGTGCCACCACTCCCAACTTTACACCGGTGCTGGGGATCTGTAATCATACTTTTTGGCTATTTTATTGGGTTCTTATATCTACCACCCTTCTCTACCCTGATCCCTTCCAACCCTCCAACACTAGGTAGGCAAGAAAGAAGGTTGTGGGGGAAAGGAGTAATTTAGACTACTTCCTGCTGATTAGGGGCATCTAGTTCCTTGGAACAAATCCAATATTCACCTTGCAGGGTATCTCCAGTCAGCAGCCAGCAGCCATCATCATCATCATCATCATCATCAGCAGCAGCAGCAGCAGCAGCAGCAGCAGCAGCAGCAGCAGGAACCAGCACGGGCATCCACCACCACAGTGTCTCTTGGGGCTCTGGCATTTTGATACCCTCTCAAGAGTCCCCAGAATTCCAAATATAAACAATCTTCAGCTGGCAAAATCACACCCCTGCCAGAGCACGAGACAAATCATAATTAGTGGCTGTGGGCAATCTGAAGCAGATACATATCTCACCTCTGGGATCAAAACAAAAACCAATTCACATAACGCTTCTGTGTTTTAAAAGAAAGCAAAATTCCCAGTACAGGGATCCGAACTATGCAGATCCCCATGTTTGCAGATCAGGCACTGTTTTATCTGGAGATGCCCTGCCAGATACCATTCAGCCTCTGTCTGTTTTACTTCCTGTCTTATCTGCCCAACAGCACCTCTTCATGAGAACTCAGAGACTTGTTTTGGTCTTTTAAATGGTGGCCCATGTCTATAGTGGCCTTAATGTACCCCGTCAGTGGATATTTAGGATTTCATTCTCTGTTTATTATTAATTATAAAAGGAAATATATAGTTTCTATTCTTGTGTATCTTTGCATCTCTGTGTGTAAATGTGTATGTCCACAGAGGCCAGAAGAGGGTGTTGGATCCCCTGGAACTGGAGTTAACACTTGATGAGCCACTCGATGTGAGTGCTGGGAACCAATCGGGCCCTCTAGCATAGAGAACTCAGGTACCATTGAGCCATTTCTCCAGTCCCAGGCTTTCTCTCAATGGACAGCACTCTCATAGAGGCCCCCATGCAAACACCCTCTCCAGAAGAGAGATGGGGAATTCGATTTTTATTTATTTTTGTATCGAGTTCTTTTTTTACCCTTCAAATTTGTTGTACTGATTTGCATTATTGCCAATAGTATTTGAGAGTCCCTACTTTTGTGCACCCTCACTAACGTTTAGCGTCAAATCTTAATTTTTTTAAACCAATCTGACGAGTAAAATATGTTTCATGGTAGTTTAATGGTTTAGTCCCTTGATTGCTACTGAAAATGAGCATTCTTCAAGTTTATTGGCCATTTGAACTTCCTTTTCTATAAATTGACTTTTTTTTTATCATTTGCTGGGGGTTCTATTGGGCCATTTGTCTTTTTCTTATTGATTTGTTAGAATTCTTTATATATTCTGGATGCTAATCCCTTATCTGCAATATAAATTGCAAATATTTTCTCCCTGGAGATAGCTGTTTCTAGCTTGTTTATGGTGTCTCTTGTCACACTGAAGTTTTACATGTTAACTGAGCACATCTATCAATTGCTCCTTTCGTTCTGCTTGCCCCGGGCCATGCTGGTTTCAGCTGTGACACGGTGGGCCAAGTAAAGTAGTCCGAAACACAAACCCTGGGACCGGGGAGCTTTTCTGACTCCCTCCTCAAGACATCAGCTCGAGGGGCAGTAAGGGGCAGATGAAGGAGCAGATGCGAGGATGAGGATGGAGAAGGAAGTCATCGCCTTTCATCAGGGAGCCTGGCGTTGTACTGCAGTGCTGGCGAGGCCAGGCATACAACTTCCGCTCTGAGCCCTTCTGTTTTTCATGTATTGTCAATTGCTTCCTCCCATTTCAGTTTTAATGGATTCTTAAAACACATGTTTTTATTACACTATTTGTGAGCTTAGGCAATATGAAGCATGGTGTGTAGAGGACAACTTAGGAGAGTCAGTTCTCTTCTTCTGTCATGTAAGTCCCTGGGATTGAACTCAGGTCGGCAGGCTTGGCAGCAAGCGCCTTTACCTGATGAACTGAAGTTTTCATTGAATTCTTCACCAACCAAACGCTCCTGTTTCATTTTGTTTAGTTTTGTTGCCATTTAGTATGGTTCTCTGGCTTTCAAAGGAGGGGAAAAGAACAATGGTGGCATTATCACAGCCAGTCTTCTGCTCAGCTGTTTGTCTACCAACCGTCTTACCAGTCAGGATCAGCCAGGCTGAGCTGTGGAACAAAGAATCCCAAAGTTCCAGGGACTCGCAACTGCCAACATCTGTGTCTCTCTTGTGCTGTGTTCAGAGCTGGCTGAGCGTGGCAGCCCGGGCTTTGTTGCTTTGTTTTCCTTCCAGGATCCATACCAGAGCTTTTCTGGGGGGGTGGGGGTGGGGGTGGAGGTAGGGGGAGGTCTGGAACACTGTTGTTTCAATAGGAAAAGGGATGTGGCAAGCACAGCCTGTCTCTCACAGTTGCCATTTACTGTGACATGCCAAAAATAGTTTGCGGGGTTAACATTGACTTTATGGGACCGGGGCCTGAGTGACTGACAGCATCGTGTAGGGGGCTCGGTTCCTTTGGCCACTCCTGCCTCCCATGTGTAGAGCATGCTCAAATTTAGGCAAACAATCTGGTGTTCCATTCAACCACTAGTCAGGTTCACATGTAAAGTCTGCCACTTTGTATAATGAATGGGATGCCCTTGTCAGAAAAGAGAAATTTGATTCAGAACTCTCAATCTCTCTGTGTCTGTCTGTCTGTCTCTCTCTCTCTCTCATGTGTATGTGTGTAACATGCACATGTGTATCCATGCATGTGGAAGTCAGAGGTCTGCCTCAGGCGTCGTTCTGCTGGAGTGGTTCACCTTGTTTATTTGGTGAAGGAGATATTTGAGTTATTCAAGTCTGAGCTTAGAGACATGGGCAAAACACTGCAGCTCACAGAAGGGCATCTCCCATTTCCAAAACGTCAAACCGTCTCTGGGCTTTCCAGGGACCATATATGGAAGATTCCCATATATGGAATTCTGTGTTCCCCTGTGGAGAAGTAACTTTAAAGGTTTTATAGGACAAAGACTTGATTATTATTATTATTATTATTATTATTATTATTATTTTGTATTAATTCTCCTTCAAGTGGCCCTGTGTGTCCCTGTTAACACAAGGAACATGGGTAACCCTGTAATTCCTGCATCACTTCACAGTGCCACCCCATCGAGGGTGACGAGCTCATGGACAGAGTCTCCTTTCAGTGAATCCTTGACTGTCTACCCTGCATCAGTCAAGGTCACTTGCAACTGGAATGGGGTAGGAAAGAGTCCATGCTGGTTTTTGAGTCTGGTCTGTCTTTGGACTTGCGACTCACTCCTTAGGTTAGGCTGGCTAGCCAGTGAGCTTTGGAATCTGTCTCTACCTCAGTTCAAAGTTCTATGAGGCAAAGTGACTCACGTGTCATTTACAGGCCTGCTGTACTGTGGTAAAGTGAGCGTGGTTAGACAGGAGAGGTACATGGAAGCTGCTGCCCTGTAGAGAGACTGAGATGGTGCAGATTTCATCAGCTCTCTCTCCTGGGTAAAAGGAACTTTCCTTGATTCAGTCATCGACTTCCTTCTTCCCAGGGGAGTGCCCCACCTAATGTTTCCTATTGTTTCCATTTTGTCTAAGGCAGAACCATGTAGGGGGCTGAAAGTTGTTGAACACTGACAATTTTCCCACCGGACCGTGTGGAAGCTGAGCAGATGTCTCAGCATTTTCTTCTATCTATAAAAGACAGGGGATTCCAGTCTCCTGACCTCACAGAAGTTCCAGCACCTGCTGGGAAGCTCACAACTGCGTGCGGCTTCAGCTGTTGGGGAATCTGATGCCCTCTTCTGGCCTGCACAGGTACTGCACACATGTGGTATTTCTCTCTCTCTCTGTATATATAGATAGATAGATAGATATAGATATAGATATAGATGTAGATGTAGATGTAGATGTAGAAATAGATATAGATATAGATAGATAGATAGAAAATTTTATATATATGTATATATATATCTCAGGTCCATGCAATACATATTAAATAAAGAAAACAGAGGCCCAAGGGTAACCTTAAGTCTTGAGAAATTAGAATATCTGGTTGTATTAGTAAGGAGAACATTGTGAATGGTAAAACATTCTATCATGTGGTATCATTCAATTCACTTTTTTTTTTAATGGTCTCTATTTCAAGGGAAAGGGAATCACATTCACAGAGGCTAAGGTTCCAATCCCCAAACCACACATCCAGTATATTTTCTAGCAACAAGATGAATCTAAACCACTTATACTTCCTCCTCAAACTGGGATGGCAGTGGGGGTTATCCCAGGCTATGGGTGTGCAAGGCTGGCTCTCTCTGAAGCTATTAACAAGTCTTCTCATAGTTCCTCAGTTCCAGGAGAGGACATCTGACTGGCCCGCCAGGGGTCATGGGTTCCGAGCCCCACTATGATTGGTTTCAGTGGGGTCATATATTCTCTTCTGGTCAAATGACTCAGGCGGGGGTCATGCAATAACACAATGTGGTTTCAGAGGCAGCAGAGTGTCTGGAAAATGGCTTTTCCCCCCATAAATAACTTTGCCTGAAATTATTAAGTTCAAACCTTGTGTAGTCATAATGTAGTATCAAGAGTTTTTTGTTACACATACTGAGTGCATTAGACCCTGACAACCCTGTGAAGTCATCTCTAGCCTGTGAAGGAAAGGCTCAGAGACTACGGGAGCAGCCCTGTCTCACATCTTACCAGTTCTCTCGCATGAAAATTATACTGTGAAGTCCAGGGGTTCCTTCTCTCCAAAGCCTCCCCCTTGCTGATCTCTCGGCTCTCTCCTGCTTATCAGAACAGAACCCTGTGGCCTTGTGCTGTATCTGAGGGTCAGGAGTCATTAATTTACACACACACACACACACACACACACACACTCACCTCCGTTCGTTCAGTGTATAGTTCCTGAGTACCGGTAGGTTCTGTATATCACTGAGACCCCACTTCCCTGTGCTTTATTGTCCAGTGGGGAAGACAGACATTAAACAGATAATGACACTAATAATTATTTCATTGCAATTGTTAGAGATGTTATGAAGAAGTCCAGGGGGGCTCTGAGCATTTATGACCAGAGAAGTGACTCAGGAGTGTGTGTGTGTGTGTGTGTGTGTGTGTGTGTGTGTGTGTGTGTGTGCGCGTGCGCATGTGCGGTGGTGGTGGGGACAATACCACCAGGAAGCTAGTATTAACTAGAGTTCTGGAAGAGTAGCAAAAATGGAAACTGACTGGAAGAATAGGAAGCCAGAAGACAGTGCTCACAGCAACAAGATTTGGAGGCTCAGAGAATCTGATTCAGTGAGCCTGGACCAGGGAGACAAAGCTTCGGGTTCCACACATCCGTTTCTGCCCTCTAGGCAGCTCCTCCTGCATCCATGCTTCTGGCCCAGGCTAAGTCTTATGGAGGTATAGCAGGGGCTGGGGCATTTGTCTCTGCAGAGGTGGCAGCTGCAAGCAGCTGCTATTCTCTGGCTGGTCTCTGGCTGCCGGGTCAGGAGGAGGGAGGCAGCAGAGGACGCGCCTAGCACAATTTTTATATATGTGTGGCCATAATATTTAAGTGTCTTGGCTGTAAGCCTGAGACTAGGTCCCCCGACAGCCAGGCCTTGCTCCACACGCTCTAACAGCTGTCTGTAAAACCCGTTTATGGAGCCGCCATAAATTTCCCAGATGCTGCAAACCACAGGGCCGGGGACAAAGAGTCGTAGGGAGGGAGGCGTGGGAGAAAATGGTGGCCTCAGCATCTCTCCCAGCTCCTCCTCTGGGCCCCCTAGCCTGCCCCCTGCCCACCTGGGGCCGCCTTACCCTAAATTCTTTTATTGAAGCTGATCTGAACACTGACCCCGTGGGGCCTGGCTGGGCAATCCAGCTCAGCACAGATGCAGGCGCTCTCAAGACTGCGGCAAAAGGTGCCGTAAATCAGAACTAAGTGTCATGATAGTGATTTGAACTGACACTGTTTTCACCTTGTCCATTTACTGGGAAATATATAACGGGAATAGATTGAGCCTGTCATATTGTACCTGAAAAATACAGCTGTTGGGGAGGAGAGGCAGGTGGCACCACGACAGGGTCCCAGCGGGCAGTGGGGTGCTTAGCGATGGCGGGGGTGGGGGGACTGGGGGGTTGTCAGCACTCCATTGGACTGCAAGCTTGCCATGGCTACCGAGGACCAGACTTTGCTCTGCAAGTCAAGGTAGAATGGCCTGACCAGCCTCCCAGGTAACCATGTCACACTTACTACAGAAACCCACCTGCCCCTCTCTATTGCCCTGAGGGCGCCACAGAACATTGTGTGTGTGTGTGCATTTCTCTCTCTCTCTCTCTCTCTCTCTCTCTCTCTCTCTCTCTCTCTCTCTCTCTCTCTCTGTGTGTGTGTGTGTGTGTGTGGTGTTTTGGGATGGAATCTAGGGCCTCACATATATTAGAAAGTGTTCTACCACACACCCTCAGCCTTAAAACAAGAAACCAAAATAAGAAAAAGCCTTTTAATTCAGGATATACATAGAGAAAAGCACACACAGGTCATAAATGCATTGCTTGGTTAATCTTTCCAACCAAACAAAGCACACCTGCCTTCCCAACTCTCAAAAAGAAAGTCTTACCCCCACCCCCCAGAAACTCCCAGAAGCCCTCCTCCCCAGGACAGGGCTGAGGGTCCAAAGCCCTGCCAAGGCGTGGAGGAAGGATGAGGTCTTCGGAGTGTGGACAAGACTGTTTCTTTTCCCATCTGTCCTTTCTTGAAGCCCAGTGTAGGTAGCTCTGCATCCTCCCAACTCCACAGACCAAGTAGAAATCCATGGCCGGTAGCCTTCCTGTCTCTCTCTTGGGGCCCTGAGCCTCAGCTCGGGGTGGACCCTGATTGGTTCCTATTGTCCTTCTGTCAGTCTTGGAGCTCTGCCCTGATCCCATCTTGCTGGCTGGACCCAACCTCCTTCCACTGAGGGACACTCTTATAAGCAACTGCTGTCTCAGGAATAGACAGCCTCCCCACCCGGCCCCTCCCTTTCTTCCTCCCACCCCTCCCTTTCTCCCCCCGCCCCTCCTCACTGTCTACCTGCTGTGTCTCTTTGCCTTCCCTGCTGTCTGCCTGTTGGTGCCTGCTCATTAGGGTGGCAACCTTTCTGCACACTGACTTTGTACTGGACTAGTTTCTCTCCACCAAGCACTCTGCAAAAGCAGACATTTACCCCCTTTCCTTGGGAAGATGTCCTCACTGTTGACATTCCTTCTAGCTTCCACCCAACAGTTACCTGACAACAGCCAAGTAGGCCTGGCTTGCTATAAAGGGGGATTTTGGCCCCTCCTCACTCTCTCTGCCCCTTCTCTACCTCTGCCTCTGCCTCTTTTCTTTCCTTAACCCCTTTCCCCCCTCCCCTCCCTCCTCCATGTGTTCCTGGCCAGTCTCTCCTCTCCTCTCCTCTCCTCTCTTATCCTCTCCTCTCCTCTCCTCTCTTATCCTCTCCTCTCCTCCCCTTTCCTCCCCTCCCATCTCCCTTCTTTCCCCTTCCCTCCTCTCTTCTTTTCTCCTCTTCCTCTCTTACTTTCTCCCTGTCATTCTCTGCCTCTACTCCCTTCTCAACTTCACTCCCCATGCTGTGACATGCCACCAAATGTTGTATTTTATAAAAGGCCAAGGATATGTTTTATGGAGCATGGTATGGTGAGGTGTGAAGGGTGCCTCAGAGGGCACATGCTAAGGCATCCCTTCCCTGTTCGGTACTAGATATACAACGGGTGTAGTATAACATAGAGTTTATTTAGGGTATGGGAAAGGGAGTTGAGAAGGGAGTAGAGGCAGAGAAAGACAGAGAGAGAGAGAGAGAGAGAGAGAGAGAGAGAGAGAGAGAGAGAGAGAGAAAAGAAGAAGAAGGAGGAGGAGGAGGAGGAGAGGTCTGCCAGGAGCATGTGGAAGAGAGGGGGGAGAGGGGGGAGGATGAAAGAGAGAGAGGGAGGATGAAGGGGAGAGAGGGAAAAGAGTTAGGGAGAGAGAAAAGGGGCAGAGAGACAGAAGGGGCAGAGAGAGTGAGGAGGGGCCAAATAGCCCCTTTATAGCAAATCAGGCCTACTAGCTGTTTCCAGGTGACTGTTGGGTGGAGCCTAGAAGGAATGCTAACAATATGCAGACATCCAAGTGCTCTCCCCAACTCTGTTTGGAATGGAAGTGCCACCTTACAAACACCAGTTGAGAGGCTGGATGACAAGAAGCTAAAGGGCCAGCTCTGAAGTGAGGAAATCTATAGTAGGATCTTGTCTCACTCAGAGCATCGTTTAACTGCTCTGGGTCTCACTTGTGGAGTGGGAAATGAGGGGATGCTGCCTTCTCCACGGGGCTTCAGGAGGGTCAACACAGTAATGACATCAATGCCAACATCATGTAGGTGGTACTGAATGCGTTTCTATGGCCTCTTGGTACTAAAAACACTGACATTTGATCCTTCCAGCCGCTGTCTTCCAACATCTCCTTGTCTGCAGAAACTTTGAGGTCCAAGGATGCTTTGAGCAGTTGTTCTCTTCAGATCCTCCTGGTGTATACTCATGCTCACTCTCCACAGCTCTTGGGAGCTTCAGCGCCGAGGCAGAATGTTATCAGCCCTGCCCCTGCCCTTAGGTCTGCTAACTCCCTGTGGCAAGGCTGAGAAAGACCTGCTCCTCTTTCATGGGACTCAGTTCACCGGGCACCAGGCTTTCACATGTTGGTGTGCCGCTGGAGTCAGCCTCAAAGGGGGAGCAGAAGGGACACCGTATCACCCAGTGGCTGATGGGAGCCTGTGGTCCTGATGAAGGGCCTTTATCGACCTCTCTCTACAGATGAGGCTGCATTGCTCACAGGCCTGGGGACGGGATCCCATCCGTCTGGGGCACAGAACGCCAGGAGGCTGGGATTTCTCATCCAAAGGCGACAAGGAGTTCACACTGGGAGGCATTAGTCTGATGAGTTCCCTGCAAGTGGAGGGGCTGTCAGGCATTCATCACGGCCAATGGGGAAGCAGTGTCGGGCTCTTGGACCAATCCCCAGGGCCCCATCCTTTCTGTGAACTTCAGAACCTTGCCAGGTCTGAAGACAAGGATGGAAAACCATCCTTGGAGTGGTTCAGGACCGCTCTGTCATCCTCCTCTCTGCCAGGGTAGGAACTCTTCATGAGAACCTGGGCAGGAGGCTCAACACTCTGAGCCTCAGTTTCCCTGTAAAATGATGCAGGAAGGAGACCTCCCTGGGGACTGCGGAGCTAAAGTGACACCCTGTGCCATCTGTCTCACTCCAGGCCCAGTAGATGCTCAGTCACGGCTGCTCCCAGCTCCCGCCCCCACTTTATTATTCTACCAACCTACCCCCCCAGACAGCCAAACATGAATCATCATTCACCCCCAGCATGAAGCATGGTGAATGCATGCGTGGACAAATGAACAGATGGAAGAAATCCAGTTTCTCTCTGCGTGTATCCATGTGTGTGCGGGCATGTACTTGAATGTAGAGACTCCAGGACAACTCTCTAGTGTTTGTCAGGAGTAACCATCTATTTTGGTTTTTGGCAGGGTCTCTTGGGGACCTGGAGCCTGACAAGTAGATTCTGCTGGCTAACCAGTGAGCCCCACCTGTCTCTGCATCCCCTGCATCCCCTGCATCCCCTGCATCCCCTGCATCCCCAGCATCCCCAGCATCCCCAGCACAAGGCTAATCAGCACCTACGCCCGTGTCTAGCATTTTAAAGCTGTGCTCTTGGGATTAACCTCAGGTCCTCAGCTTGTGCTTACAACAGGCCCTCTGTAGACTGAGCTGCCTCCCAGCCCAGAACACACAGTTTCTGCAGGAAAAAATAAACGGAGAGGGAGGCTATATGGTCCTTCCCATGTTCTTCCCCTTTGTGGTCTTAGTCCTTTCTGCCCTACTGTACTGACAGACATATTTGGGACAGATGGCAAATTATGTCATCCCAGTCCTTAACTTAAGGTCCTTTTATAGAACCCCAATGCCCTTGGTGTAAAGCCCCAAATCTTTCCTTGGGTCAGTTCAGTAGGTAACACCTCCTCTTCAGCCTCTCCCAGCCCCCACCTTTCTCTGCAGCTTGCTTGGTCTTCCTAAATCCCCCCACTCCACAGCCTCTTATGGCATGATCCTCCCATCTCCTCCCCACCCTTCATCATGCCGGCCCTCGTCTTCCATAGCTCTAAGATCAAGATCCTACACACAGTTTCCTTTCTTGTGCCTAGGATTTGAAGATCCAGTAGGGATGCTGTGTACCTGCCCCTTCTTGAGCTAGCACAGAATGTTACCCAAAGGGTCTGTTTGAACAGGATGGCTGTGGGGGGAGAATCCCCTGGGATCCCCGACCTGCGCTGAAAGGATGAGGCTGTCCGGTCCTGCGAAGACTTCATGGGCTTGTACTGTAGTCCTATGTAGGCCACAGGGAACTGTGGGCAGCTGATGCATGTTAGCCATTGGGTTCTGGGGCTAGCTTCCTGTCTGGGATCAGCCATCTGGTATGACTTGGGGACATCAGACACTGATGGAGCCAATCTGGGAAACTTTAGCTCCTCCTCTGGTAACACAGCCATTTCTCTGACCCCTATCTCCTGCTGGTCTAGATTTGCCTGGTTTCCTCACCTGGCTGACAGCCACTACCTTCTCCCTGTTCCTACCCCAGAGGGTCACTTCCCTGTCCTCGCTGAGGAGATAGTGCAGAAGCTCCAGGGCTTGCCCTCCCACCCTCAACTCCTCAGTCTATGGTATAAGAGGTTATATGGTATAAGAGGAACCTTTGGTTCCTCCTGGCCTGGAGGCAGGGTGACTGCAGAGGTCATCATGGGGGGTGGGGGGAAGGAGCTGCTGGAGCCAGGCATGTTTATGACTCTGCCCAGACTGTTAACGGCCTCTGTGACATTGCTGCTCTAGCAACGGCCATGGAGAGGTCATCCATCAGGGGGCACCTCCCCAGCATCCCCCACCTCCTCTCAGATCATCTGCCTGAGAAGAAACAATGCCAGGAGACATGCCATTCTCCTGGCTAGGAGCTAGCAAGTGTCTAGCATCCTCTGTTATAACTAGGCTCAGCAAGGCCAGATAATAGCCAGATGTGGATGCATGTGTATACATGTGTGCAGGTGTTCATCCATGCATGTGACCCCAAATGTCTATCTTTGGAAATGTGTATCCACGAGAACATGTTTGTTCATGTGTCATGTAGAAGTCTGTGCATATCAATGCTTGTATGGACATGGGGAAGGGAGGCATATATAAAGATGAGTCTTAGTATGTGATTCCATCTTTACCTTGCACAAGTGTTTGTTTACATGAACTACGTGCTGCATGCCTGTTGACATGTCTGTGTGATTCTTTAGTAAGCCTGTGTGTGTGCTCTCCCTGTAAGGGGCTTCCTAAGTGTCTGTGTCATCAATGTCTGCGTGACTTCATTTAATCAGGACAACGTAGACCTACTCAGCGCTCACCTTGTGTTTGGTGCTTACGTCACAGCTTATGCTTCATCAGGGGAACAGACAGGAAGACAAAACAATAAAAAATTAAGTTGGAGGCTGGAGATAGAGTTTAATTTGTAAAGCAATGACCATGAAAGCATTGAGGACATTAAGCTCAGTCCCCAGAACTGACATTTAAAAAGCCAGGCTGAAGTGGAAACTTTTGGGTTCTTTGGAAACTCTGTTGTGTCACGTGATGGTTTTCTGGGAGCAGACACATGAGAGGATGTTTTGCTGAAGCAGACACAGGAGGGCAAGCGATGTTTTGCTGGAGCAGATGTTTGAGAGGGCACATGATGTTTAGAAAGAATATAGATGTAACCCCACAGTGAGAGGACGCTCTTGCATTGCTATGCCTTGCAATGCTTCACTGGTCTTCACTGGTCTTCGCTGGTTTTCATTCACTTTGTAGAGAGTGATGTGCCGAAGAACGTTTCATGCTATTCCGGCTGCTTCTTACCGCTTCTGCTAACTCCTGCTGATTCAGTAGAACCCTGTGCTTTCTGGATCAAACAGCTACTGATTCATGTTAGGTGTTTGCTACTGGAATGGATTGCTGATATCCTGACAAGAGAGACTGGAATCACCCCAAAGAACTACTTCTAAATAAGTCTATATCTTTTCCTATTACCCTCCTTTCTCCGCTACCTCTCGTTGTAGGCTAGAAGGGAAGGTGACGCATTTAAGAACCCTAATTAAAGTAGGTTTTGAAAAATCTTAGCTTACACCAGGCTTGAGAGTATATACTTATAATCCCAGGGCTGAGGAACACATGGACCTCTGGTGTTCAACGTGAGCCTACTTTGGCAAGCTTCAGGCAAGTGAGAGGCCATGTCTCAAAAAAACCAACGTGAGTGCCATCCAAAAAGTAATACCAGAGGTTTGCCTCTGGCCTCCGCACATGCAGAACCACATACATCCGCACAGATGTACAAGCCCTCATATAAAAAAACACATGACCAAATTAAGCTGGGCCAGGAGACAGACTTTGGGTTGGAGTAGAGATGCTATTTTGACAGAGTGTTCAGAGAGGGTTTCTCAGTGGAGAGTGACATTGAACAGAAGTATGAATGATGTGTACATGTGCACACATGCACACATGTGCATGCACATACACATTAAGTTAGGTCAAGAAAAACTCTGGGTGAGAATGGGATGCTATTTTAATATTAGTCAAGGTTCTTTAAAGAAAGAGAACAGATAGGATGAATAAATATGTTAAAATGGGGCTTTCAGGATATGATACAGGTATTCCATCAACATATGACTCACACCAGAGAGGCCAAAAATCCAGTCATTGCTTAGTCCTCAAAACCGAATGTCTTAGTGGTACCAATCTGGTGCCAAAGGCTCTTAGAGAGCTGCTGGTCTTCAGTCTGCTTTGGAATCCTGAAGAAGCCACATCTACAGGGCAGATAGATGATCTTGTCAGCAAGAGTGAGAGCAAGCAGGCAAGAGTAAAGATTCCTTCTTCTATGTTCTTGTATGTGGTATGCCACCTGAAAGTACCACCCAGATTCCTGTTTCAAATAATCTGATCAAGAAAATCCCTCACAGAAGCATCCAGCATCTATGGGTTTAATTGATTCCAGAAGAAGTGAAGTTGACCACCAAGATTAGCTATCCCAAGGGGGACCTACCACAAGGTAAAAATAGCTTGAAGGATTTGGTCAAATTCTTAATAGTTTGAACATTAGGAAAAAAAATGGCTCTCATGGGTTATAGCACACAGAATTAAAAAGTAATCCATAAATTTTATCAATATTCCCAGAGAGGACAGGGGAAAGTTCTTCAAAGATAGTGTACAGTGCTGATACTGAAATGATAAGATTATGAGAATTATCATTTTGCAGTCAGCAAAGCAGTGCCTGCTCCAGGTGAGGGTCCCTCGTGGATACGAACACCTTTGAATGAAATCTTAAGGAATGCAATATGGACACATAATTTTCAAGTATCACTCAGCAAATTGTTTTCCTGTTTCAAATAGGGAGTCTTCTTTCCCAGGGCAGAATCTGGCAGCTGCCCATTAGTTAAGTGATTGAGATATTGGTGTTGCTGATGGTGGACTACAGGACATAGTTTGGACAGGGACCCGGAGGGGTTGCCCTTGGATTAAATGAGGCATTGAAAGGCTCTTAAGAATATTGATGAGCTTCCACATTTGGGACTTGATCAATTTGGTAGGAGGTGGTGGTATTTATTAAGATGGGGAAGAAACACAAGTCCCTAGGTATTCCACAGTTAGAGTTGTTGAAGAGGCAGCTTGCTTTATGACCTTTATGAGAGGTAGCTCATGGCTGTCCTCAGAGATGGAGAGCGGAATTCTGGAGTCTCTTTACCATGTGACCAGTGTTGTAAAAAATTTTAATCTCAATTCAGGGTTTTGACCCAGCCTTTGATCATTTAGTTCCTGGATAAAAGACAGACACACAACCTTTATATTTACAACAAACCTTTATCAGCACAAGAGCTGTGCAGATACCTACCCTCTATGTTATTAGAATCTACTTTCCTAATGATAAGCCCAAGTTATTACTTACCACGTTTCATCTGGGTTGCCTTAACTCCAATTGGCCAGCCCTCGGGGCCACATTTTTATGAACTCACCTAACCATGGTGGCTTCTTCCTCCTCACCCTTTTTTCCTTTTATTGTTCTTTAAATTCCATACCTTATCAGTTTAGACTCTTGGGATCTTTCAGTTTGTACCTTGTGCTGCGCTAACCCTGCCTAGCTGTTCAGCTAGCTCAGGGATCCTTCTCGGCCTTTTGCCAGCCCTGGACAGGGCTCTCCAGCTTGCTCTGCTTTTAGACCATCGTGCCTAGGCATCTGCCAGCTGTTTCTGGCCCATGTGCCCTGCCATGCTTGGTTGTGCTGGCACCTCTCACCAGATGGCGGGCAGGGAGACTCAGTGGAACCAGACTAGGTCTCATGTTGGATGCCAATATGTTGTAGAAATTTTGAGTCCCATACAGGGTTTCTACCCCTCCTTTGATCATTTTAATCATATCAGTTTCCTGGATAAAAGACACACACAACCTTTATATTTACAATAAGCCTTAAACAGCAGAAAAGATAGGCATATATCTACTGTTTATGTTATTAGAATCTACTTTCCTATAGATAACTCCAAGTTATTACTTACTATATGTAGTGATATACTTTCTACTATCCCACTTTAAGCTCTGGGTTGACCATACTACTAGCCCTTTCCAGGTTCCTTGGATCTGTGGATGAAAGACACACACACACACACACACACACACACACACACACACACGTTTATTTTTAATATGCTTTTTAGCTCAATGGCGGGCACTTATAAGCCTCCCTTAGCTAACGTGACCTTACCTTCACTCCCAGCTCAACACCTCTAAATCTTCCCTCAACTTAGTTGTCCAGTTACCTTCTCCTTCCTCAGCAAACTAAATCTGCCCTCAGCTTAGTTGCATTTCTAATCTTCCTCTGCCACCCCAGGCCCAGTTAGGAAAGCGGCCAATGGCCACTCCACCCAAGACCTCACATGGCTGGTGACTTTCTTCCCCTCTGAAGCACTGCGAAACTCCTCTTCAGCACCTCCTAGCCCGCCTGTGGGAACCTAAAAGTCCCCCACTTTCACCCAGCCATTGGCAGCTAGCATCTTTATTGATTGATCAAGGACCAATTGGAGAACAGGGCCTTTAGCGTTCACAAGCAGATTCTAGATCAAAGCTGTGCTTGGGCCAGTGGAGCTGTAGGTAGGGGAAGCTACAGGGGCTTGGGCATTTGCATGCTGATAGCCACGACCCAGGAGAGGGAGAGAATGGCAGATGGTAGTGCACATCAAGGAAGAATTGCCAGAGCCATAGTCTCCAGCAGGTAACACAGATGCAAACCAAGCTGCTAAGGTTAGGACACAGGTGAGATGGAGTCTTGTCATTCACTTCAGTGACAGGAAGTCAAAAGTGAGCCTATCTCTGTAGGGCATGAGGTGTGGGGAAAGGGCGGGGCGCCTCTGCTACTGCTTGTTGGGTACAGAGTGTGGGAAAAGGGGAGTGGGGGAAAAGTCATGTCTCACCAGAGCTCGATGGCTCTTGTCGGGTAGATGTGGGAGACTGTCACACACACCCGTGCCACCACTGGGTGGGTGTCTGGCTGTGAGAAGCCATGGGACACCAGTCTGAGGGGGTGGGGAGGGGGCAGTCTCGGGCCCCTAGGTCTCACAGAGGCCAGGGACAATAAGTTCTAGTTCTCAGGCATCACAGGACGCCTGGATACCGCAGAAGAGCTAAGAACAAGCTCATGGGGGGGCAGCTCAGTCAGCCCCCAGGACTGAAGGGGAAAGGGGGTAGGCGGGAGGGGGAAGGTGTGCTGGGGTGGTTCCCCGGAGGGTGTGTCCTTGGTCCAGTCTGGCAGTTGGAAATGCTGGGAGACAATCCATGATTTTAAAGTTTTATTGTAGAGAAATAGAGCCTGGCCATGACCATGTGGAAGCCATGGTCAAGTGGAGAGGAGTGGGGGAAGGGAATGGGGAGAGAGGGGGGCAAGGGGGCAAGAGACAAGGCAGAGAGAGAGAGAGAGAGAGAGAGAGAGAGAGAGAGAGAAGAGTAAGAGGATGAGAGAATACGAGAAAGAGGAGGAACCATCCCCTTTTATAGTGAGCCAGGCCTACCTAGCTGTTGCCAGGTAACTGTGGGGGTGCAGTACAGCCAGAATACTAGGAACTTGGGCACTGTCCTATGTGACTGATGGCCACAGAATTATGGAGAGCTGAAATCAGGAGCCTAAGTGTCTGGGAGCACGGGCAAACAGACCTTCCATCCCTCGTAGATTAATCTCTACTGGGTCGCTGGGGTTTAAACCTAGCTCAACCAGAACACAGACTGCCCTTCATGGCCCACCATATCTCAGTCTGTGTGAATATGTGTCTGGAGTCTACTGAGCAGAAGGTGGGCTGTTCTGTAACCCTGTCTATGGCACAGAGTGGGCCGCAGATACAGTGGATACACAGGCAGGATAGCATTGTTGAAAGATTTCACTGTGCTATTCAGAGCTTACCATCAAAACATATAGATTGCTTATCTCTGGAATTGCCAGTTTAGTAGTCTCATAATGTGGGCTGCAGTTGACTGTGAACTACAGAAACAGTGTAAAACAAACCCACAGTCTAGGAGGGAGGGACTGCATGTGCGTGTTGAAACTCCAAGTTTTAATGGATGCTAGAAAGTTTAACAGGTAACATTAGGGATTAGCACTTTAGAAAGATCATTGGGGAGAGGGAAGGTTGCCAGTTAGAAAGCCAGTTTGGAGTCCTTCATGTTAGCCACTCCCTCTGTAATCATGTGGCTCCCAACTCTCCAGAGTGCCAGAGAACCAGAGGGTCAAGTTTATCATCAATCATTGCAAGTTTCCCCCCCCCCACTCCCACCCCTACCATTAACAAGAACAACAAATACAGACTAGGTAACAAACCACAAAAGTCAATTCTCTCACAGTTCTGTGGAGGGAGACACCTAAGGTCAGGTGCTGCTGATTGTGTTTCTTGGGGCTCCTACCCTCTGGGCTGTGGACAGCTACCTTCTGAGTGTGTCCTCAGGGCACACGGAGGACTCCTTTTCTTAGAAAAGCACTGAGTCGGGCCGGGCGGTGGTGGCGCACGCCTTTAATCCCAGCACTTGGGAGGCAGAGGCAGGTGGATTTCTGAGTTCGAGGCCAGCCTGGTCTACAGAGTGAGTTCCAGGACAGCCAGGGCTACACAGAGAAACCCTGTCTCAAAAAACCAAAAAAAAAAAAAAAGAAAAAAGAAAAAAGAAAAACACTGAGTCACTAACCCTGGACTGGAGAGATGCTCAGGGTTGGAGGGGTAGGGTACAGGTGATATGAAACTGCTTGCATGGCTCTTGCAAAGGACCTGGGCTTGGTCCCTAGCATCACATGGTGTCTCAAATGGCTATAACTGCAGTTCAAGGGAATCTAATGCTGGAAGACTGACCTCCATGGGCACTGCATATATGTGGTGTGGGACATACATGCAGGCAACACACCCATGCACATAAAACAAAATAAAAATAAATCTTAAACAAAAATTAAAAAGGTATTAATCCCATCAGGAGATCTCACTCTCATGACCTTGTCTAACTCTGAAAGCTCCCTTCCAGTAACTCTGGGTATTGGGGCTTCCATATATGAATAGGGGTCATAGTTATTCCTGTGGCAGTCTTCATGGTATACGGGGAGGCTTTAGCACTGGGATGACAGGTCTCCTCTCTTGGTTGTCTGGGTGCTCTCCTTTACACTGTGCTGTTCCAGGCTGTGGGGGTGAAGCCCTGTACCATGTAGCTGGAATGCATTCTCCTTTATGGATACTCCATGCTAGGAGACAGTTTCTTATAAACTAAGTGGAGGTTCCAGGACCAGGGTCACCAGGCACCTGAGTCTGAGACTCACAACAAGAGAGTTAGGACAGAGAAGCAGACAGGTCAGGCACTGTTACTCAGAAACTTCTAGAAGGAAAATACCTTGTTGTGTATTGTAGGATCGTGAAAGGCAGACTGGTTCCCGGTTGAGCTAAGGCTAGAAACCCCGGTGACCCTAAAGGGACAGAAGGTGTTTTGCCCTGCTCCTGGACACCAGGCTCCTGGCATGAGGCCGCAGTCCTCCATAGATTTGTGGCTATCAGTTACGTTAGGGCAACACCCCAAGCCCTTCCACAGGTAGAGAACATGACCTGTGGTCATGTAGTCTCGAGACAGATCTCCATTTTAATGAGGCTCCTAAAGGCCTGGAGGACTTAGCCAATAAACTCCTTCCCAGACACTATTCCCTGCAAAAGGTATTTAACTTCAGGCCCGCCCTGAGAAGTGGGGTACAGTTTTACTCATCCACTTTCTGCCATAACAATAAATGTCTTAAAACCATGGACTGCCTCTTTTTATCAGGATCTGCCTTGGGGAGCAATGGAGAAGGCTTTCACCTATAGCGTTGCTGTCTAATCTCCCTTGGAAGGCCTCTCTGTGCTCCCAGCCACGACTAAGCCAAACCAAACCCAAGCCAGCCACCCACTGACAAGCCTACGGGACCAGGTGAATTCCGCCCCCCCCCACTACCCAGCTAGATCCAACCCACAGCCCCCACTTCATTCTCAGCTCTTCTGTAGCTCCCAGAGGCACCTGGGTGCCTGAGAGCCTAAGAACCAGATGGCCCAAGCCTCCTTGCAGGCCCAGGGACCCCTAAGCCAGCTCCAGCTGTCCTACAACTCAGTCTGTGTTCCCCCACCCCAGGAGCGATGTCCTGAGGCTTCCCCACAGCTCAGCACTCACCTGGCAATGGCGTAGGGTAAGCACAGTCAAATGTCTCGCATCATGCCTCCCTGAGTGGCTGAGCCCTGTGGTGGAGCAGACCCAGGACCCCACTAACCCTACAGTGTATGTCTTTCTTCTTTCATTTTTTATTTTTATTTTTTTAAAACCTCTTCAGTAAGGTATGGTTGACATTCAGAAAGCATATGCTTACTATATAAAACTGGATTAGATTTGGGATAAGTACATACCCACAAAACCATCAAGGCCATAGACATAGTTATCAGGAAAATGCTGGAGATGTAGATCCAAGGTAGGGCACTGGGCTTGCATGCACAAGACTCTGAGTTACAGCCCAGTCCTGTAAGAAAGCATTTCTTGTGGTGTCCTCCCAATTGTTATTTCCTCCTCCTTTTCCATTTTAAACAAAATAACTTTTTCAGATTAAAAAGTATATGTGTTTATAGTGTATGGGAGCTGGAGAGGTGACTCGGTGGTTCAGAGAACTTGCTGCTCTTATAGAGGACCTGGGTTGTTTCCCAGCACATATACAATCGCCTGTAACTCCTGTTCCATGGGATCCGATCCTTTCTTCTGGCCTCTGCAGTCACATGTGGTACATAGATACACACAGGCAAACACTCACAAATGTAAAATAAGCAAATCTAATAAAGATATGTGTATATGTATTGTGGTTTGATTGAAGAATGTCTCTCATAGGCTCAGGTATCTGAATGTTTGGTCCCAAGTTGGTAGTGCTGTTTGGATTGGGGGCATTACAGAACCCTTAGGAGGTCCAGCCTTGCTGGGGAAGTACATTACTGAGGCAGGCTCTGAGTGTTTTTAGACTTGCCCTACTTCTCATTCAAGCTCCGCTTCCTGCTTCTGCATGGAGATGTGATCTCTCAACCTCCTAGCCTGGCTACCTGCTGCCATGCCTCCCGACCACGGTGCACTCTCCCTCAGGAACAGTAATCCCAAATTAACTCTTCTTTCTGTGAGTTGCTTCTGGTCATGGTGTTTTATCACAACAATAGAAAGTAAGTGATACATGCGTGTGCATGCGCGTGCGTGCGCGCGCACACACACACACACAGGATACGCACATGCGAATGTATATTATGTAATATATATTATGGATGTGCATATTTGCATATATGATATAGCTAATCTCACTAAAATAGAATGCCTGTGTGACACACACACATACTTGATAAATAATACAAATATATGTATATATATATACATATATATATATTATGGGTGTGCATATTTTCATATATAATGTAGTTAATCTCAGAGTTCATTCATAAGATAGAGCATCTGAGTAACAGAAGTCTGAGTAGCTCCCTAGTTTTTACCTTTTGTCTTCTATACTTCTGTAGTTAACAATATTTCTTCATATTAAAAATATTGTTGTGGGGCTGAAGATATGGCTCAGTGGTTAGGAGCACCATCTGCTCTCCTAGAGGACCTGGATTCAGTTCCTGGTACCCACATGGCAGTTCAAACCTTCCATAACTCCAGTTCCAGGGGACCTGAGACCCTCCTTGGCTGACTTGGGCACCAGATACACATGTGGTACACAAACATACCTGCAAGCAATATATTCCTACACATAAAGCTATAATTTAAGAAATAGTGTTTGTTCTATTTATATGATTTATCCTCAAAAACCAATCTCAATATCCTGGTCTGTGCCTTTCCCCACACTTCACACACCTGTATATCAGACACACTCAGGGCTTGCTGGTTATTACTGAACAGAATCATATTACATCCTGGCTTGATTTTCTCAATTAGCAATACATGGTGGAAACCCTATTGTCGGAATTTTTTCTCCTTTTAAGTCTTTTTTTTTTCTGTGATATAAGCTGCCATGATTTAAACATTCTCCTATAGATGAATTCTCTCTAGCTCTTTAGCTGCAGTAAAACCTGCTACATTAAACACCATCTATGCCCACACCTGAGAGCTTTTGTTTATTTCTTTGAGAGATTCTTATGATCAGGGCTATTAGTTGAAAGATGTGTGTGTGTGTGTGTGTGTGTGTGTGTGTGTTTAAAATAGTTTCTTTCCCATATTGCTTTCCCCATCAGGCAAAATTAATTCTATTGTCCCGGCTATCCTTAAAAATCTACTTTCTCTTGTGTTCTCTTTAGGAGTAGGTGTAGACACTCTTGAATCCTTGCCAATCTTATGGGTGAGAAGTGCCACCACGTTGTTATTTTAATTTGCATTTCCCTGAGTGCAGGAGCTCCAGCCATATGTTTATTGGCCATTGGGGTTTACTCTTCTCCTGCCTATTCACATCCTGGGAACCGTTTTCTGTTGGATGCTTTGTCTTTTTCTTAACAATTTGTAGGAGCTGAAAATTAACCCTTTGTCTGTCATAGGCACCGGGAACACATTTGCTTCCAATTGACTGTGTCTCTTTTAATGCTCTTTATGGAAATCTAAACGTGTTTAAATTTAAATTTTATATGGCTCAGTGGGTGAAGGAGCTAGCGAGGAAGCCGGAAGGTCTGAGTTAGATTCCCAGGACACACATGGTGGAAGGAGACAACCAAGTTCTAAACATTCTTCAACCTCCAGAGTGACACACATGAACGAACGAATGAAATTTTAAAATTAAGTTTTATGTAGTACATTCCTTCCTCCAAACAATATAGTACCAATAAAGGACAGTGACTAGGTCATATTCTAAAGTTATTAGACATATGAAGATATGAGATAATGTAAATCATATTCAATAGGAACAGTTATCAGTGGAGCTGAACTCCAGGTGACCCACACCTTATAATTGAGAGGCAAATATTTTAAGGCTGTTGTTATAACTCTCCTCAAGGGCATGAAGGGACGTATACAAGCAATGAATGATTAAAAAGAAAACAGAAGCAAAGGAATAGGTACATGTCATAGTTGGCTTCAATGGTCAACTTGACACAAACCTCAAGTATTCTGGAAAAGGAAACCTAAACTGAAGAATTGTCTAGCTCAGGCTGGCCTGTTGCTACGTCTATGGGGCATTTTATTAATTGTTAATTGATTTAGGAAGGCTCAGTCCACTGTGGGCGGCACCATCCATAGGCATCCTGGGCTGCATAAGAAAGGTAGGTGAGCACAGAGCGAGTTAACCTGTAATTGAGCATCCCTTCATGGCCTCTGCTTCGGTTCCTGCCTTCAGTTCCTGCCTTGGGCCATTTCCTATTTGAATTTAAATTGTATGTGTACTACAAGGCTAGGATCCAATCCCGTTTTCTTACAAAAAGATTGCCGCTTTTTTTCATTACTTATCAAATTTGTGTTCTGGCAATGTCACGCTTGCATATAATGTATTCTGATGACTTTCTCCCACGCACCCTCTCAGCTCCCTTCCAGTCCTGTCGCCACCGCCTCCTCCCTTTCCCAGGTCATGACTTCTGATTTGTTTTGTGATCCACTTCATTTAACCAGAGCCATTTCTGTGAACCTTGGATGGGGGCTCTCCATGGGAGCCATGGGTCCTCCAAGGGTAAGCAAGGACTCCCCCTCTCCCTGAATCTCTCCATGGAAGCAGTCCAGCAGCGGAGGGGGGGCAGGGGGGGCTCGAGAGCTCCTCCTCTATCCACACCTGACTGCTAACTGGCCCTTTCTTTTCAGACCTCCAGGTACCCACAGCTGCTCTGCATTTCCAGAACATGGCATTTCACAGCCACTCTCCCTAACATTTGGCTTTTATATTCTTTCCACCCTCTCTTCTGAAATGTTTTTTGAGTCTTGGAAGGGATGATATAAACGTCTTGTTAGGTAGGGATGGGTTCTCCTCTGTCATTTACTCTCAGAGAGAGCTTCTTTTGCTCCTGTGATTTCTTAATTAGTGCCCCCCTTACTAAAATGAAGTAGTATTTGTTGAATTGTGGTAATGTGTCTGTGTGTGTGTGTGTGTGTGTGTGTGTGTGTGCGTGCATGTGTGTGTTCATGTACACATGGAGACAGAACAACTTCAAGTGTCATTCCTCAGGAACCATTTACCTGGGATTTTTTTTTTTTTGAGACAAAGTTCATCACTGCCCTGTAACTCATCAAGTAGGGTAGGCTGGGGATCCAACTGTCTCTGCCTCCCCGCAGCTAAGATCACAAGGGCTGGAGTCACCACACCTAACTCTTCTGTACAGGTTCTAGGGCTTGAACTCTGTGTACAGAGAACACTCTACAAATCTCTCCTGACATACTTATACCAAGGACCCATCCAAATATATAGTATTTAGTTTCAATTTCTTAACAATACATTGTTAAAGACGTGAATTCATTTTTTCACAATTCAATGAAAATCTAGGTGAAGTTGAGAATATTCTGTGCATCTCTGTATTGTTTGAAATGTAAGGAACAGCATTTGTTGGAATAATTGAGAATAATTCTTCTCTCGACCAAAGTTACCTGTGTCTTATGCTAGTTGACAGTCTCCTGTTAGTTCATTTCATTGTCAATATGTTTTGTATGTTGAAAATATCTTACTTCAAAAAAGAACGAGACAGGTGTGGTAATGCATGCCCTCTAATTCTCGCACTGAGGAGTGGGAGGTAGATCTCTGTAAGTTTGAGCTCAGTTAGGGCTACTACAAAAAATATTTAAAAGGCAATTTACACACATCTAAAGTTTTTCATACAATCCAAGGATCTATAAAGAATAAAATAAATGATGCCTGGAGTTCTCAGCACCAATGATAACCATTTCCACCATTTATGGTGTATTTAACAGCAGAGCATTTTCCCAAACATATACTCGGATCTGCACACATGTATAGTTGGTATATAAAAATTTATGTGCACATGCATCTAATGTATATATCTCAGATATTTATATGTATCTTATATATACATGCACACACACACACCTAGATGGGCTAATGCCAATACTGTTTTTAAGAATGTGTTCTTAGCTGAATCATGAACACTTTCCCTAGTATAGATGGCCATTTTTGTACAGATTGCTTTGTAGGGCTGCAAATGATTTGCATAACAAATCCATTTTTTGTTTGTTTTGAGACAGAGTATCTTTATGCAGTCTTGGTGGTCCTGGATCTTGCTATGTAGAACAGGATGGCCTCAAACTCACAGAGATCCTGCCTCTGCCTCTGCCTCTCGAGTACTGGAATTAAAGACATATGCAAGTCCACTAAAAACTTAATTCATTTTTAGACAGACTCTCATTGTGTTGCCCAGGTTAGTCTCAAACTTGGTACCCCCTAGCTTCAGCTTCTGAAGGGGTGAGATCACTAGCATGTACCCCCATACTTAGCTTCCACTACTAGTGGACATTTTCAAAATTTAGTGAAAGCTGAGGTGAACTAGAGACTATGTTGTGCATAACTGTCCAGTTGACCATGTGCCCAATCTTCTGTCCTTCAGTATTCACAGGTAAATTTATAGAAGGGATTTCTAGAAATCTTCACCTGTTTTGAGAAGCTCTATTAATAGGTCATGGACTGGAGAAGTAGAAGTAGTTAGATCTAAGCACCCACCAATCAGGAAATATTTGGTGGCCCAGTGTACCAGCTTTCTCGGGACAGCCAGTGCTGGCAGGATATTGGGTAGACCAAAGTGTGGTCTGGAGCTTTGGTCAGCAGACTTTTATTTTATTTTTAAATTATGTGTGCATGTATGTCTGTGTGTAGGTATGTGCACCTGAGTGCAGATGCCCACAAAGGCCAGAAGAGGGCTCCAGATCCCCAGGTGCTGGAGTTACAGGTGATTGTGAGCCACCATGCGTGGCTACTGAATCCTAACTCCAGTCCTCTGCAAGGGCAGTATGTGCTTTTTACCACTGAGCTATCTCTCCATACCCTGGCTTGGTGAGATTTTTGTTTTTGTTTGTGGTGGGTTGGTTTTGGTTTTGTGAGACAGAGTCTCTCTATGTAGCCCTGGCTGTCTTGAAACTCCCTATATAGACCAGACTGGGCTCCAACTCAGAGATCCAGCTGCCTCTGCCTTCTCAGTCCTAGGATTAAATGTGTGTGCATCACACCCAGTCCCTGGTTTAGTTTTGTGAGTCAAGGTCTCACTACATAGCCCTGGATATCCTGGAGCTTGCTGTGTAGACCTGGCTGGCTTTGACTTTGATTTTATACTTCTACTTTATAATGCCAGGACTGCAGGCATGTGCCACCACAGCTGACCCATGTTTCTTGCTAAATATGCATGTACACACCTCTCCTGCTTCCATAAGCTGTGTACTTATTTTTCTATAACCTTCTTGGAACACACACTCTTTATTTACATGTTTATATTCCATCCTTAGCCTGGTAGTGTAGTTTCAGACTCGTTGGCCCGGCCCTTGGTGCTAAGATGGCCTCCTTCCTGTCTTGCCAATGCTTCATTCTTTTGTTGTTTACTTGCTGATCATCTGGGGCTGATGTAATGTACAGCAAGGATCAAGAAACTCTTGTTTCCCAGGGGAATCCGGTTGACTCAGTACTGAATAGACCCCTCCCGGGGCTGGAGAGATGGCTCAGAGGCTAAGAGCATTTGCTGCTCTTCCAGAGGACCTCACTTTCGTTTCCAGCACCCAAATGGTGGCTCACACCACATATAGCTCCTTCTCCAGAGAATCCAACACTCTTTCTTTGTCTCTGCAGGCATCCTTCCTGCACACGGTTGCACACATGCATACTCACACAGACATAGACACACAAACACACACACAGAAACACACAAACACACACACAAGCACACATAGACACAAATGAAGAGACACAGAGACACACAGTCACAGGCGCACAAACAGACACACAGGCACACACTCACACAGACACACACAGATATAGACACACACATACCTAGACACAAAGACAAACATGAAAACACACAAACACACACAGACATACACACACAGACACAAAGAAAGAAACACACACACACACACACTCACACATACATTCCTTCCCATTTGACTATGCTGTCCAGGTTAAGAACACACGTGAACTGGGGAGGTAACTTGGTGGTAGAGTGCTTGCCCAGAGTGCACACATTCCTGGTTCAATCCCCAGCAGTGGAAAGACAAAACAAAATTCCTTGAAAGGTTTCAACAGGACGGAGCTAGTGAGGCAGTGCCTGAGGACTGAGTCTCCACATTCACACACAAAGCCAGGCCCGGTGGCACAGTCTCAATCCCAGCCCTGAGGGGGCAAATCCTTAGGGCTCCCTGGTCAAGCAGCCTAGCCTAACCACAAGTCCTAGGTGCCAGTGAGACATCCTATCTCAAAACAGCAAGGTGGTTAGCTCCTGAGGACCATACCAGACGTGGGACTCTGTGCCTCCACCCTTGTCCCACTACACACGTAAAGAAATCACACACTGCGTGGGTCTGCTCCTGCCTCTTCCAATGTCCTGTGGGTTAATTGTCCTTGTGGTCAACCACACAATTCTCATTATTCTAGCATTACTAAAAATATTGCCATCCAACTTTTATTCCCCTTCTTCAAACTCTCCTCTTCCATTCTTGGTCACTGGCCTCCTGTTAGACTCCAGTGTTTGATGTGCAATTTCCAACCCAACAGTCTTTGCACAGGTCCCCTCGGCTGAAACGCGCTGATATTTTTGGTTCTTGCTCTTCAGGACTCACCTCTGTTGTCACTTCCTCAGAGAAGCCTCCCCTGACCTCCCTGCCTAACTGCTCCCGGGAGGCACACCACACTCCCCTGACATCCATTTGTAACATTGTTTACAATCTATTTTGCATTTATTCCTGAGTATCTGATCACACATCTCATCTACTGGGCTCCACAGGGTCGAGTTGGCCATGCTAGTTTTCTTTATTGA
This sequence comes from Tokudaia tokunoshimensis, assembly GCA_036184795.1. NCBI lineage: Eukaryota > Metazoa > Chordata > Mammalia > Rodentia > Muridae > Tokudaia > Tokudaia tokunoshimensis. The sequence continues at coordinate 7,327,440 of BTHU01000004.1, forward strand.
TGTAATCTCAGGGTTTAGGACAACCAGGCATGCCATCAAAGTTATTTTGTCTAAGTGAAGA